>SJYV01037328.1:74164-234794 GCA_006410875.1 Neotragus pygmaeus | reverse complement strand
GTTTATTGTGATCCACACAGCCAAAGGCAGGGAATATGAGTGGGGAGGGGAGGGGGGGACAAGCAATGTTAGTTCTTTGCTATTTAGAACTCCCTAAGGATGACTGTTATCTAAGATTTTGTTAAGGACAATAACATGGATTTTTTTTTTTTAAGACAAGAGGAAAGTGAAAGATTGTTGACATTGCAGAAGTACAAATTCTACAGTTTTTTTAAGGTTCGTAGTTCTTTTGTTTCCTAAAATAAAAGTATACATTTTCTTCTCACTTTGCAATTAAGAACCACGTTTGTACCAAAAACCACTGAACTGCACACTTTAAATGGTTGAATTGTAAGATGTGTGAAGTAGATATCAATAAAGCTGTATACACAAAGAAAAAGAAAATAGATAACAAACGATAAATAGCATTTGGAGCTATACTCAATATTTTGTAATAACCTATCACTTTCATGCATTGGAGAAGGAAATAGCGACCCACTCCAGTGTTCTTGCTTGAAGAACCCCAGGGACAGCAGAGCCTGGTGGGTTGCCGTCTATGGGGTCACACAGAGTCAGACACGACTGAAGTGACTTAGCAGCAGCAGCAGCAGCATATGGGAAAATAATCTGAAAAAATAAGATATATATGTATATATAACTAAATCACTTTGCTGTACCCATGAGACTAACACAAATGCGATGTGTCAAGGCAAAAAGCACAGAGAAAGAAGTGTTCAATAGCATGAAAAGGCAGCCTATGGAATGGGAGAAGACACTTGCAAACCATATCTAATACGGAGTTAATATACAAAATATGTAAGTGATCTAAACACTTCCACAGCAAAAAAAAGTAAAAGATAATTGAATAGACATTTCTCTAAAGAAATCATACAAATGGCCAACAGGTATATGAAAATGTGTTCAGCATAACTAATCATCAAGGAAATGCAAATCAAAATCACAATGAGATATCATTCTATACCTGTTAGAAAGGCTATTTTCAAAAAGGCAAAAAGGTAAGCGTCGGGGAGGATGTGGAGAAAAGAGGATCTTTATCTGTTGGTGGGAACTAAATTGCAACAGTAGTTATGAAAAACAGTTTGGAGGTTCCTCAAAGAATTAAAAATAGAAGTACCATATGATCGAGCAATCCCATCTCTGGGTATATATCCAAAGGAAGTGAAATCAGGATCTCAAAGAGCTATCTGTACCCCTTTGTTCACTGTAGCATGATTCATGATAGCCAGGATATAGAAGCAACCTGAATGTTCACCGACAGATGAATGGATGAAGAAAATGTGAGAGAGAGATATAGACAGAGTATGGAATATTATATAACATATGGAATATTATTAAGCCAAAAAAAGAAAGAAATCCTCCCATTTGTGACAAAATGGATAAACCTGGAAGACATGCTAACTGAAATAAGCCAAATGCAGAAATACAAACGCTGAATTATTTCATTTATATGTGGAATTTAAAATAGTCAAACGCATAGAAGCTGAGAGCAAAAAGATGGTTACTAAGAGTTGGCAGGGGGAATAGAAGAAATGGAGAGATGTTGGTCAAAGAATACCAACTTTCAGTTATAGGATGAGTAAGTTCTGGGGATCTAATGTACAGCAATCTGACTGTAATAACAATACTGTATCATATCAAAAATTTGTTAGATAAATCTTGAGTTCTCACCCACTCCCCAACAAAGGTAACTCTTTGAGGTGATGGTTATGTTAAGTAGATTGATTGTGGTAATTAGTTCACAATGTATTCACATATGAATGCATCAGTTCATATACATTAAATATACAAATTTTTACTTGTTAGTTATATTTCAATAATGCTGAGAAGAAAAAAAAANTCTGAGTGAACTCCGGGAGTTGGTGATGGACAGGGAGGCCTGGCGTGCTGCGATTCATGGGGTCGCAAAGAGTTGGATAGGACTGAGCGACTGAACTGAACTGAACTGATATAAAGAGACAACAGGGTTAAAGATGAGAAAAGGAAACATGAGGAAAAGAGCTTAAGTAAAGACTAGAATGGACAAATAGAATTGATTGTCCTACTAATGTTTTTAGTGGCAGCAAAGTCAATAACTAAAGCTTATCTCTCCTCCTTAACACTAGTGGTTTTGTGTGCAGCAAACATAGAGAACATTCTTTGTTTCTCTCTGGGTTGTCTCCTAAGCTCCCAAGTAACTCATACGAAGCAAAGAACTGATATAAACAGTCTCCTGAATCTGAAGTAGAAATATTTGATAGTACTTGTTAACCATATTTTTTGAAATATATGATGTTAACAGACAATTTATATCAGAGATTAATTAAATATTTTACTTTTTACAATAATATTTTTGATAATATATCTAAAACCTGTTTTCCAGTAACACAATTGTCTAAAACTTAAGAACATGAGGTTTTATCTAGAGAAGGAAGGATAGATAGATGAGTCTTTAATACTGTAGTTTTAGACTTCCTGAGTCATGAAGCATTTTGAAGTCAGAAATGGAATATCAAAAAAGGGTTTTAATAAATAAAATATTGTTTTTTATTTTAGAAGTATGATTTAAAATATTTTTAAAAGATGGCTGAGTAAGGCTGATGGATCATATGATCCTCTCCTTTGAAATTATTTCTTTAAAAAAAATTTATTTTGCATTGAGTTTAGCTGATTAAAAATGTGAGTTTCAGGTAAACAGTAAAGGCACTCTGCCATACATATACATCTATCCATTCTCTCCTAAATTCTCCTGCCATGCAGGCTGCCACAAAGCAGTGAGTAAAGTTCCATGGTAGGGAGTTTGAGATAGACATGTACACTCTGCTATATTTAAAATGGATCACCAATAAGGACCTACTGTATAGCACATGAAATTATTTCCAAACTTATGATATAAAACAATTATTTTCACCAATTTGGAAATGTTCTGTTTAAAAATACTCATTTCTCTTTCTCTTCTTTCTCGACTTTGTCTCCCTTCTGATTCAAATCTTAAAGGATACTGAAGCAAGTGACATTAGTTGATTTGCAGTACTTTATAACTAAATTTCCCCTCTGGAGATGTAGTTTCAAATGCACTTCAAGTCACAAGTGGAATGAGTCAGATGACCTCAATTTGTTCTTTTGTGACTTTCTGTGTTGATTTCAGAATGACCTTTGCCAAACTCAGTTTGGGACGAGTCCAAAGATGAAATAACAGGAGTTGAAACCTGTTTATTCAGATCATGGCTTTAGCTCCTATTGATATTTTCAGAAAGTCAGTCAAAGCAAGAGAACAGGAATCCAATCATGGAGAAAACCAAGGTGTATCTGCAACTATAATTTAGCATGTGTTTGTGTGCATGTGTGTGTGTGCATATGTGTGCATGTATGTGTGTGTTTACAAGATTACAAGTGATATTAAAAAAAATTTTTTAACAAATTCATTTAACACCAAAATGGGATTTTGCATCCTAGACATTTAATAAGATTGGCTACAAAGGCTGTCTTGATTAGTTTGGGCAGTTATAACAAAATGCCATAGACTGGAGGCTAATAAACAATAGAAATTTATATCTTACAGTTCTGGAGGCTGAAATCCAAGATCAGGGTACCAGCATGGTTAGATGAGGGCCTCTTCAGGGTCACAGACTTCTCATTGTGTCCCCCATGGTGGAAGGTGGCAAGAGAGCTCTTTAATAAGAGATGGGGTTGCTTTAATAAGAGCACTAATTACATTAATGAGGGCTCTATCCTTAGCACCTAAATATCTCCCCTAAGCCCACCTCTTACTATCATCACATTGGGTATCAGAATTTTAGCATATGAATTCTGGAGGGACACAAATATTCAGACCATAGCAGAACCTGACATTTGAAAACATGTTTAAAATGTCATTTCAGATCATCAATAAAAAGTTATTAACTAATTTAAGTATATTGGTTTTACACTATATAGGGAGAATACAAGGAATTAACTGATAAAAGTCATACTGGGATATTTAGCATTTTGATCTGACACTACTAAAAAAACAAACTCTTATCAATGTATAACTAATTTATGGAAAGAGATTACTCAAGTTGTAGAAATGAGGAGGAAATATAAATCTGTGCCATATGAAGGAGGAGAAGTCATGGGAATATATATGGTAGTAAGTTTGAAATAGTATGTGAGCCTAAGAAACTAAAGACTGGAATTTTAGTGTCTAGGTGGGAATGTGGGGATAGAGTTTCAACAAAGACAGAATCTGTTAAGATGCCCTTTATGTGAAAAGGGTCTCTCTAAGCTTTGTTACCAGTCTAAGGAAGTAATAAGGAATATCACGTAAAAAAATTTTTTTTTGAATTATGGGTAAGAAGAAAAACCAAGTTACCCTAGAGAAACTAAAAACTCAACCCAACGCCAGACTTTGACATTGACTTCTTATATGAGACATATATTTCTACTGGAACTCTAGTAGAAACAAAAATAGAATTTGTAATTCTATACCTTCCCAAAATATGATTTAGGTTTATTGGTTTATAGAGAAGCAACGGCTCATTGGGATATTATGATTTAATTTTTAATAATTGCCCTCATTGGATTCTGGAGATTCTCATTTGTATATCTTGGCTGAGACTGATGACCTTCTAGTTTCTGTAGTTGCAACCATATAAATGAAACGTTAATTGACTCTCCCAAGAGTCCTGTGAGTGTCTTTCCCTTTTGTTATCTATGATGTGAGAATCTGGCTTTGGTTCTCTTTTACCCCACTCTTTAGCACTTGCTTATAGTTCATAAGGTTCACATATAGTTCATATATACCGATAAGGCAGCTAAGGGCTTAAGAAAATTCTGAGAATCTCACTCACTCCTTATGAAGCCAAATAGTAGAAGTGTTATCTGCTTGATTGACATCTCTTAGTATTTTTCCTGTCCCTGTTTTCATATATAAGCAACTCCAGGCTCTCTCGCCAAATGAATAATTTGGATAAAATTATATATAGATATTTATGATTACCTGACAGAGGAAAATTAGTGGTTTGAATGACCCCAGATTGTCTTAGTAATTTTCTTTGTTTCTCCCATTCTTGGTTTCAGAAAGAGAGAATATCACATTTCTTCCATATAAGGAAAAATAAAAACATTCTTCATGAATTTGGCATCCCACAAAAATTCACCTTCCATTTTCCTAGATTTCCTTTTATAATGAATGAGGAGTGGGTGTGGTAGTATTGGTTTTGCAGGAAAATTGACTTTTGGCAATCTTTCATGGGTGGGTATAAATAGCTAGAAAATTTGTGCACTTAGATTCGAGCTGCATAAGTGTTTTTTCCTTAACTGTGAGGCTTAGAATCAATTTCTAGTACTCAGGACCAAAAAACATATTGAAGAGTAGGAACAAAATAAAATCACTCAGAAAAATCAGAACTAAGAAGATTCTTACTCAGAACCACTAAAGGAAACATAAAACTATGCATTTTAAAAAGTAGGATAGGGAACACAGAAGAACAGGATGCAAAAATTAAAAAAAAATGAAAAAGAAACAAGAGGAAATTCTTAGCAGATATGAAGACTAATCATAAAATAATAAGTATTACTCTATTTTACTATTAAATGCTTTTTAACTTTTAATTGTGATCAGGACAAGATCGCAGAGTATTTTTAATTGGAGGACAATTTTTAATTGGAGGATAATTGCTTTACAATGTTGTATTGGTTTTATTTCACTATTCATGGGGTTAGACAAAACAATCAATGGAAAGGAATAAAGATCCCAGAAAAAGGCTTATGCATATTGTTGTTGTTCAGTTGCTCAGCTGTGTCTGACTCCTTGTGACCCCATGGGCTGCAACACGTCAGGTTTCCCTGCCCTTCACCATCTCCTGGAGTTTGCCCAAATTCATGTCCATTAAGTAAGTGATGTCATGCAACCATCTTGTTCTCTGTCACTTCCTTCTCCTCCTGGCTTCTATCTTTCCCAGCATCAGGGTCTTTTCTAATGAGTCAGCTCTTCGCATCAGGTGGCCAAAGTTTTGGAGCTTCAGCATCAGTCCTGTCAATGAATATTCAGGACTGATTTCCTTTAGGATTGACTCGTTTGATCTCCTTACAGGCCCGGGGACTCTCAAGAATCTTCTCCAACACCACAGTTCAAAAATATCAATTCTTCGACCCTCAGCTTTCTTTATGGTCGAACTCACATCCATACATGACTACTGGAAAAATCATAGCTTTGACTAGATGAACTTTTGTTGGCAAAGAAATGTCTCTGCTTTTTAATATGCTTTCTAGGTTTGTCACATATTTTCTTTCAAGGAGGAATCAGCGACTCTTGTGACCGCATGGACTGTAGCTCACCAGAGGGCTCTGTCCATGGAACTCTCCAGGCAGGAATATTGAAGTGGGTAGTCATTACCCTTCTCTAGTAGATCTTCTGGACCCAGGGATCAAACCTAGGTTTCTCACATTGCAGGTAGACTCTTTATCAACTGAGCCACCAGGGAAGCCCTATTCATATAAAAGACCTCAAGAGTGGTATCTTTTAATAGAATAGCATCCTAGCAGTTAAAATATGGCTCAATTTGGATACATTTTGGAAGCATACGGTTAAATTACAAACCTAGCTGCAAATATACATTATGCAAAATTGCAAATACAGTAAAATAATAGCATAAAATAGTACCTATCATTTTAATGGCTCTATTCATATGTGGGAAAAGTAAAAAAAGCCATGATAGGAAGGCTGCCCAATCTATTCACATGTTGATTATCTCTGGAAATGGAGGAAAGCAAGTATAAGGCGAATACTTCAGGTTAAAAAACTCAGGAAGGGGTGAAAGAAGCTTTCTCTGTAGTTGCCAGTTTTCATTTCTTTGCAAAGTTTCTGAAACTGTTAAAAAATTAACATTTATAAAATCTAGGTGTTGGGTACAAACTATTTCTAAATGTTTGAAACGTTTCATATAAAAGGGGGAAAAAAGTAAAAGTTGATGAACAAAAAGAAGTATAGCCACTTTCTATATATTCTGTGCTGAATGATGAACAGCTCTGTTAGTTATAGTGCTGACCTGCAAAAATTCTCAAATTTCTTCTGACTCTACATGTGAACCTGGGCTGAGCCTCACAGAGGGAATGTACAAATTAGAGAGGTCAAAGTTGAGCAGGAGGGAGACCACTGCTATTGTTAAATATTAAAAAGAAACGAGTCACAGGATTCCTCACAGAAACTAGTGTAACTATGAAAATGTCATGGAAATTAGTCACAAAATGCTATTTTTTTAAAAACCTACTTCTCTCCTCTGGGAAAGGGGAAAAGGATTTTCAAAATATATTTAGGTGAAAAATGCTGTTGCTTGTTTCCTAGACAACCAAATGCTAATATATTTTCTTATGGAATAGTTTTATTTTCTCTTCCAGAATTAGTTTATTTAGTGTAACTTAAAGCATATGACAAAGGGGATCTATAGATATCAGGTTTAAATCTTTAAAATTTTTGGCTTCTCTATATACATTTGACTTAGAGAGTTTCAAGATATATAAATGATAAATTGAACTGACTGCTAGTGCAGAATAATTTTTAGCTTCTTGTCAGATAAAATTTTAGTTTTTGTCAGGTAATAGTATTCTCTCTCTCTCTTTCACACACACCCCCACACACACCAAATTCCAAACCAAAAACTTCTACAGATCATTCTTTTGTTTTAAATAAAATTAAGTGATTATTGTTAAAAATTAGGTACATATTGCCAAAATTAGCCTCTCAGATCAATTAAAATGGTTAACATAGTTGTGTATGTTATTCTGCATTTGATATTTTTTAAAACTTATGTAATTCCATTATATTACAATTTTAAGTAATTAGTTTTCCTGAGAAAAGCAAAGTTATGGTTAACTAGTATGATGAATAATCTTATGTGTTAACCTAGCTAAGATATGGTACTTAGTTGCTTGGTCAAACAGCAGTATAGATGTTGCTATGAAGGTATTTTTCAGATGTGGTTAACATTTAAATAAATAGGCTTTGAGTTAAGCAGATGTGGGTTGGGCCTCTTTCAATTAGTTGATATCTTAAGAGCAAAGACTGAAGTTTCTCGAACAAGAAGGAATTCTTCTCCAGACGCTGACATAGAAACCCTACTTAAGTTTCCAGTCTGCTGAACTGTGAAATTCAGATTCAAGATTACAACATCAACCCTTACCCAAGTTTCCAGTCTGCTGGCCTGCCTTATAGATTTAGGACTTGACAGCTTTCACAATTCATAATTATGTGAGCCAATTCCTTAAATTCAATCAGCCTCTCCCTTGTTCAATCACTTTCTCTTTCTCTACATCCTAATGATGCTATTTCTCTAGAGAACCATGATTAATCGCTGTCAACCAGTTGAATTAGGTGAGCACCAATATCAGAATTCTCCAATTGTTTTAACACATCTTACATATACAAACTTTTACTAAATGCTTAGGACATATTGGCCTATTAGGACAATTTTTATGCCCCAAATAATTTAGCTCCACTTACAGCACAAACGGAAAAAGAGTTGCTCATCTTTGGAATTTAAAGCACAAACAATTCTGTAGGGCCTGTGCTGAATCCCTCTATGTGACTCTCTCCCTAGTGCTTTTCATCCTTTTAGGACATATGGAGAGAAAGGGTAGGTCCTCTGTCCATAAGGGCCATCCCAATCAAGGCAAAGTATGAAGATGTCGTGGTATGTGTAAGGCTATTTAATAGATTGGGAAGGAAAAAGGGAAACAGAAAAGTGAAGGGAAAAATGAATCTTTGTGGTCAGCTGTCAACCACCAATGTGAAAAGGCAGAAATATATTTTTTTAATTTTTGTAGGACCTGAAGATAAAATAATGTGGCTTCTACACATGTTTAGTCTGCTTTTAACCTACTAGAGAAAGAAGGAGGATGTTAACAACTCCACCCTTTCCTCCTCCTTGTGCCTGAATCTTTCTTTGTGTTCTATTTTGTTATCTGAACACTTGGGAAATGAATTTTGTGGAAAGAACAATCAGAATGTTTGCAGAGGGGAGCAGAGAGGGAAGTTGAATAATACAAATTTTACAAAGCAGAACACATGATTTACAAGGGTTTCCTACACACCCAGTTCTGCCAGTAAGTAGATGAGATCAGTTTTTTCATGTCTTAAGGAAAGGAATTGGATGTCTCCAGCAGATGATTGCTATAGTCCCTTTCAGTTTAAAAATTCTATGAAAATGAATAATGCAGAGGAAAAAAAAATTCAGATCTCTTATTCCCCCCTCATCCACGGAACAAACAGAATTATAATTTGGCTTTTTTTTTTTTCCCCTTATGAAGAGTGATTGTTACATGAATAAAGAATAGAAAATAATCTATTTCATAAAAATAAATTAACAAAATGGAATTCCCAGTAGAATACGGGGTCAGCCAGAAATTTAACAGCACTATTTACCTGTACTTTTAGCTTTTCATATGTAAAACAAAGTTAAAGTCAAAGTGTGAGTTGTTCATTCATGTCAGACTCTTGGTGACCCCATGGAATTTAGCCTGCCAGGCTCCTCTGTCCATGGAATTCCCTAGCCAAGAATACTGGAGTGGGTAGCCATTCCTTTCTCCAGGGGATCTTCCCCATCCAGGCATAGAACCTGGGTCTCCTGTATTGCAGGCAGATTCTTTATCGTCTGAGCCACCAGGGAAGCCCATGTAAAGCAAGGCTCATATTAATTAATGTAAAATATGTAATTTTAAAGTTTCAAAATCTTTCTCTATTATCTGCCTGTACAATTTTGAAAAGTACCATATTTTTGAGCCTTAATATCTTCTTTAAAGTTGAAACAATTACTTACTATTTATAAAGGTGGTTATAGAGATTAAACAAAGCATTATGTGTGAAAACCCTTAACACATCCTGAATATAAACTGAACTTTTTACAACTTTCTCCTCTTTCCTTTTCCTATATTCCTTATCTTGATGATCTATCCATCAGTTTTTCTCTGTTGTCAAGCTAGAAAGTAACCTTAAATCAGTTATTTTCTAACTGTGATGATATTAAATTCTACTGCCAATATTTAAAAATAGAAACAATAAAATAGAAAAAATATTAGCATTGCACATAGTCAAGATATCTATTATCTTGTAAAAATTTTGCATCATTAAAATATATGTTTGCATATGGGAAGGCAGGGGGAAGGCAGGAAGGGTCTTCCTGGCACGAAATCTATTTCCTCATGCGAGTTAGAGTAAAAAGTATTTAAGAAACACTGTCCATGGATATGCGGTTTCTTTCTTATGTTTTCCAGTTTATCAGTCTTATCCTAAAGAAGCTTTCTGATCTGTACTCTTTTCTTCCACTACTTTAGCATAAACCCTAATCTCTTCAGTTTCCTTGTCATCAAACTTTTCCATGCTGAAAACTGTTACTGAACAGATGTTTCTAATATGTCAATTGAAACAAGGTAACCTTAAGACAGATAATAATTATCAGGGTGAGAGTTCAGTGAGAGGGTCAGTTAAACCAGTAGCACAAGCATTGGGGAGCATTTCAAATACATGCTTGTCAAATAAAAGAGTACCTCAGGAATTTCTAGGTCTTCCTGTGTCCCTTCCAGCCTCCGATCTGATTTTAGCCTCAGTCTGGACAGTTAGCCCCTTGCAGGATTCCACAGTTCATTTTGCAGTTGTCGTTTTTTAGCTAAGTTGTGTCTGACTCTTTTGTGACTCCATTCACTATAGCCCGGCAAACTCCTCTTTCCATGGGATTTCCCAGACAAAAATACTGGAGCCAGTTGCCATTTCCTTCTTCAGAGAAGCTTTCTGACCCAGGGACTGAATCAAGGTTTCCTACGTTGTTAGGCAGATTCTTTACCACTGAGTCACCAGTGAAGCCCTCACTTTCTGTTCTTTAAATCCTTTATTTTCTGTCCCACGGCGCCTCTCAGGTTGTAGCCTGAAAAACTGGGTGCGCCCTTTTGCTACACATGTAGGCACCTTTAAGGACGCCTGCGTGCTGTGTGGGTGTGTGTTTGCGTTTGTGCGTGCACACACTGCACGTGTGCAATCGCGCATGAAGGCGCCAATCGATGCCGGATAGGAATTGTTCGCAGAATGCATTTCCCTTTCTGTTTTAGTGTGGAAGATTCTCTGATCTTTTCTGAATGCTCCTCAGAAAACGTGGCCCTGAGGCCACTACCTGCTAGGGCCGGTGATCAACCTAGTATAGCACTCTCAATTTGGCTCTTCCTGTTTGCCTCTGCCTTCAGTTCAGTTCAGTTCAGTTCAGTCGCTCAGTCGTGTCCGACTTTTGGTGACCCCATGAATTGTAGCATGCCAGGCCTCCATGTCCCTCACCAACTCCCGGAGTTCCCCAGATTCACATCCATCGAATTGGTGATGCCATCCAGCCATCTCATCCTCGGTCGTCCCCTTTTCCTCCTGCCCCCAATCCCTCCCAGCATCAGTATCTTTTCCAATGAGTCAACCCTTCGCATGAGGTGGCCAAAGTACCGGAGTTTCAGCTTTAGCATCATTCCTTCCAAAGAACACCCAGGACCGATCTCCTTCAGAATGGATTGGTTGGATCTCCTTGCAGTCCAAGGGACTCTCAAGAGTCTTCTCCAACACCACAGNCGCCATTTTGGACTCCTTTTCCCTATTCTACCTACCTAACAATTTCATTTGGTTAGGGAGCAATCTCTATATGATTTTAACCTTTTTAAATTTATTGGCACTTGCTTTATAGCCCAGCCTATGGTCTAACTGGGTGAATGTTCCATTTGCAGGAGAAAAGAATATGTTTTCTGCTTGTTGGGTAGCAAGTTCTAGGAATATTGACTAGGTTGAGTTGGTTGATAGTTTTGTTCAGCTCTTCCAAATCCTTTGTGTGTGTTAGTTGTTCAGTCATGTCCAACTCTTTGCAACCCCATGGACTGTTGCCCACTAGGCTCCTCTGTGGGATTCTCCAGGCAAGAATACTGGAGTGGGTTGCCATTCCCTTCTCCAGGGAATCTTCCTGACACAGGGCTCAAACTCAGGTATGCTTCATTGCTGGCAGACCAGGGAAGCTCATTTACTGAAAAGGAGGTAATAAAAATTTCCAACTAGACTAGAAGATTCATTTGTTTCTCCTTTTAGTTCTGTCAGGATTCTTACTTGTATTTTGAAGCTCTACTATTAGGTACATATACATTTAGGATTGCTATATCTACTGAGAACTGACCTTTGTATCATTATGAAAGGCCCCTCTTAACCTTTGGCAATATTCCTTATCTTGAAGTCTAGGTTAAATAATTCATAAGCTCCCTTCCAACTCAGAAAAGGAAAAAGACAAGAAAGTGTGTGTGTGACTCTGCCGCAGACCTGACTCATTTAAAGTCAAAGATAGTCTGTGTTTTTTTCACTCCCTCTTGGAATCTTGGGGACAGATCACAACACTCAGAGCATCCAAATTTTAAGAAAAGAAATGGTCTGTTTAGTTTAAACCTTCCCAGATGTGATTGCAGTTCAGCTGCAGGGGAAGCAGCTGTTTATGTCAGATGGGCTGATAAGGCCTTTTGTCTTGGGGGAAGAAGCAGCAATTTGTCAGTTCTCTTGGGCCTAAATCACTGGGCTTTGGGGGGTGGGGGGTGGCAGATGCTAATTCTGCTCTTTGAAAACCTCAAGAACATAGGTGACCTTCTCAGGTAACAATCTCTTTCCTGGTTGCTTGTCTCTCATTTCACCTGCATGGAGATATTCCTGGATGGGTAGAGCCTCAGGTCTTGTGGAATAAAATCAATGGTTTAAGGACGTGAACCACAAACCCCCAATTTACAGAGGGGCGATGGGGATGTGAGAGTAGTAAAAGAGAAGTCACAGGTAGTTTCCAGTTTAAAAAATGAAGGAACAGTGATCCCAAAGACTGGAACAGATGCTGCTTAGTACCATACTATTTTCATTTTGTGTCTTCCAAGTTCATCACAGTGATAAATACCTGCTGCTGCTTGCTGCTGCTGCTGCTAAGTTACTTCAGTTGTGTCAGACTCTGTGTGACCCTGTAGATGGCAGCCCATCAGGCTCTCCCGTCCCTGGGATTCTCCAGGCAAGAACACTGGAGTGGGTTGCCATTTCCTTCTCCAATGCATCAAAGTGAAGTCGCTCAGTCGTGTCCAACCTAGTAGATGCATAATATGGGCTTCCCAGGTGGTATTAGTGGTAAAGAACCTGCCTGCCAAAGCAGGAGATGTAACAGATGCTGGTTTGATCCCTGGATCAGAAAGATACCCTGGAGAAGGGCACGACAACCCACTCCACTATTCTTGCCTGGAGAATTCCATGGACAGAGGAGCCTGGAGGCCTATGGTCCACGGGGTCACAAAGAGTCAGGCACAACTGAAGCGACCTAGCATGCAGATGCATAATACATATTGTGGGGGTGATTCAATTAATAAAAGAGTGAAACTGAAGTCAGACTGTGCTCTCAAGGAAAGCAAAGGAACAAATCAGGGGTCAAAACCTCAACTCTTTTAGGGCTTTATTAATCAGGGTTAAGCTGCAAATAACAGCAATGAATTTAATTTCAGGAATCGAGTGTTTACAGAGTCATTGGATGGGACAAAAGAATGAATGATCTCTAGTCTGAGAAGAGATTCCTTCAAATGCACAGAATTGGTCCACCAAGGGACAGGAACTGTAACTTCTGCTACAATCAGGAAGCTGCAGATGCAGGAGGCAATGGCTGGCTGGAGGTCTAAATGACCAGTGGTCAGGGACCAGATGTGGCCCCTAGCACTGCTGGCTCCACAGCTCCACTGTGCCTGCTGGAATCCACTGCAGCAAACAGACACTTAGCTCAGTTCTGAATGCAAGTCCCAGCAAGGGCATCTGAGAGTCGATCTGAATCACCTCTGGAGCCACACCTGCAGGGAGTTTGAGGAGTGTAGATCTTCCCAAACTATCCAGTTTCTGCCATGAAGGAAGTTACCCTAGAAGGAGGTTGCAACAGAATGCTGGGGGTTCAGATTCTAAACTTTTCAAGAACAGCGTGCCAACCAGACAAGACACATCTCAGCCACACCTGCCTCTCTTGCAAGCATGAGAGTCCTGGTAGAAAAAAGATTGCAGAGGCTGGGCAGAGGCTGGGCCAGGGAGAGGGGAGAGGAGAAGCCAGTACAGAAAGCAGGATTCCACGGATATGTGTTAATATGTGAGATTTGTTTTTCTCCTTCTGACTTATTTCACTCTGTATCACAGTCTCTAGGTCTATCCATGCTACAAATGATTCAATTTTGTGAATCTAGAAAAATGGTACAGATGATCCTACTTTCAAAGCAGAAATAGAGTCACAGAGGTAGGAGACAAGTGTATGGATATCGAGGGGCAAAGAAGGGGTGGGAGAAATTGGGGGATTGGGTTCAACACATATACACTACCACGTATAATGTCCCTTAGTCATGTCTGACTCTTCACAACGCCACGGACTATAGCTCGCCAGGCTCCTCTGTCCATGGGATTCTCCAGGCAAGAATACTGGAGTGAGTTGCCATGCCCTTCTCCAGGGGATCTTCCCAACCCAGAGATTGAACTCGGATCTCCTGTATTGCAGGCAGAAAGTCAACAACAAATGAGAACATATTGCCCAACACAGGGAACTCTACTTAATGCTCTGTGGTGGCCTGGATGGGAAAGAAATCCAAAAGGGAGGTGAGATATATATATATATATACATATATATGTATATATATATATATGATTCATTTTGCTGTACAATAGAAACTAACACAATGTTTTAAAGCAACTCTACTCCAATAAAAATTAATTTTAAGAAAATAAGCAGGAAAAGCAAGAGCAGGCATGTGGGGGAGAGAAACAGGGAAGGTTAATGGGGTTGGTGATCAGAGAGGAGGTGGCTGTGACATTGGAGGAAGGAGCAGCAGCGGCGGGACCTGGGAGGAAGGGAATAAAACAACGGGGACCATTTGGCAGGACCTTGTGAAACTGGCTATAGCCCAGCTTGTAAAGAATCCACCTGCAATGCAGGAGACCCTGGTTCGATTCCTTGGGTTGGGAAGATCCGCTGGAGAAGGGATAGGCTACCCACTCCAATATTCTTGAGCTTCCCTGGTGGCTCAGATGATGAAGAATCTGCCTGTAATGCAGGAGATCTGGGTTCGATCCCTGGGTTGAAAAGATCTCCTGGAGAAGGGAAAGGCTATCCACTCCAAAATTCTGGCCCNAACACCCAGTTTTGGATGTGATTGGTGATAGAAGCAAGGTCCGATGCTGTGAAGAGCAATATTACATCGGAACCTGGAATGTTAGGTCCATGAATCAAAGCAAATTGGAAATGGTCAAACAGGAGATGGCAAGAGTGAACGTCGACATTCTAGGAATCAGCAAACTAAAATGGACTGGAATGGGTGAATTTAACTCAGAGGACCATTATATCTACTACTGTGGGCAGGAATCCCTTAGAAGAAATGGAGTAGCCATCAGGCAATGGCACCCCACTCCAGTACTCTTGCCTGGAAAATCCCATGGACGGAGGAGCCTGGTAAGCTCCAGTCCATGGGGTCGCTAAGAGTCGGGCACGACTGAGAGACTTCACTTTCACTTTTCACTTTCATGCATTGGAGAAGGAAATGGCAACCCACTCCAGTGTGCTTGCCTGGAGAATCCCAGGGACAAGGGAGCCTAGTGGGCTGCCATCTACTGGGTTGCACAGAGTCGGACACTACTGAAGCGACTTAGCAGCAGCAGCCATCACAGTCAACAAAACAATCTGAAATGCAGTACTTGGATGCAGTTCATCCAACTGCATCTCTGAATGATCTCTGTTCATTTCCAAGGCAAACCATTCAATATCACGGTAATCCACATCTATGTTCTGACCAGTAATGCTGAAGAAGCTGAAGTTGAATGGTTCTATGAATACCAATAAGATCTCCTAAAACTAGCACCCAAAAAAGATGTCCTTTTCATTATAGGGGACTGGAATGCAAAAGTAGGAAGTCAAGAAACACCTGGAGTAACAGGCAGATTTGGCCTTGGAGTACAGAATGAGGCAGGGCAAAGGCTAATAGAGTTTTGCCAAGATAACACACTGGTCATAGCAAACACCCTCTTCCAACAACACAAGAGAAGACTCTACAGTTCATAGGGTCGCAAAGAGTTGGATACGACTGAGTGACTTTCACTTTCACATGAAGCTGGAAAAGCAAGCCATGAACACTTCCAAGGAAACTCACACACATGCTCAGAGAGACGACTATAGGCACAGGGACACGGGAGAAGGGAAAATGACGCCTGAGTGTCCCATCTGTGGGGCCGCACAGAGCTGTCTGTCTATTCGGTGAATACAGAGGTGAAAAGAAAGCCTGTCTGTTACCTCCGTCACACCCACACAGGTTTCAAAAACAAAATGTTGAGTGAGAGGAGCAAGAAGACAGATGACATGTGCAGAACACCACCACTCATTTCCTTTTTAAGACGAACACACGCAAAGCCCTGACCTGACTTATAGACACACAAGTGTGTGCTCACTGCAGTCCACAAGGGCCCACAGCAACCTCGCTTGAGATGACAAAGGGTGTGGGGGTGTGGAATGGGGGCAACGGTGACCCCGCAAGATAGCGCCGTTGCTCAAGTTTAGTATTTTTTATAAAAGCATGGAAGAAAATAGATAAGATATTAAGAGCCGTTCATTTAAGTGGTGACAATACGGTCATTGGTATGTTCTTCCTGTACTTACTTTCCAGGGCAATTTAAAACTCAAAAAATAGATTTTTTTTTTTTTTTTAAGAAAAGAAGGTGAGTGATTCTGAAATGGTTCTGTACATTTAATGCAACTCAATGAACATTTGTTTCTCACCAACACGTTTGGATCCAGTAGTGGCTGTTCAGAGGGGCCCAGCAAATCCTGCTTCTCCCAAGGTTTAAGAGAAACTGATGGGGCTTCAGGCAACTCATCTCTGCATACGAAGATGCAATTTAAAATCATCACAGCTTCTCTCCTGTTGGCGCATCTCTCCCCACCTGGTGCAGGGGTGCATGTTGTGGGGTGGGGGTGGGTCAGTAAGCAGGCTCAGCAGCCTAGGGGAAGGCGGGCAGGAACCCCAGCCCCTGGAGCTGCCCACCCCCTCCAGAGCCAGAAGGAGGGACACCTCAGGATCCATGGACCCTCCCCAACTTCTCCCTGAGCTAGCCCCTCATCCTGAGCAGTCCAAGGGAGTCAGAAAAGGACCCAAGGAGAACAGGGGCACCAAGGCAGCATGACCTTGAAGCATACGGAGCCTCACCCTCTGGGGCTCTGCCCACCTCACGTCTCAGGCTGTCTGCTCCACTTCAAGAAACTCTGCTCTCCTGGGCAGAGACCGAGAGCATCCTGGCTGAGCACCCACCATCGCCAGGCTCAGAGACAAGCACTTAATTATGCAAAAGATCAGCTCTCTCATCTCCCAGCAAGCCTGAGAGTGACAAGTAAAATTAACCCTGAGGAGTGCAGCAAAGAGGCATCTAATGGAAGGAGATTGGTGAGCTCACTGAAGTGACAGGAAGGCTGGAAAAAAGGGATCAGAGGAGGACCTGGAAGCTGAGCAGATCCAGGGGTCTAGGAAGCAGCTCTTGTGGGAGTCTTGTCAGGGCTCAGCTGCCAGGTAGTTCTGAGGGTGACTCCACTTAGAATCACTTTGGCTGGGTTTGGTCACATGATCACTCTGGCCAGGGAAGGGCAGGACACCTTGACATATCCATCTGAGATCACACACGGTGGGGAGGTAATTCCCCAAAGGAAATCAAGGAACTGTCAGGAAACGAAAGAAAATAAATGTTGAGCAGCCAATAAACAGCTGATTTTTATTGTAAACACACCCATTTTACAGATGAGGAGACTGAGACCCAGAGGCATTAAATCCTTTTCCCAGGGTCATACACTTAGTGCAGAACTAAGTTTCCAGCTCCATTCTTTGGGCTCGAAAGTCCACGGCTCCCCACACTGTTTCCATGATTCCAGAGACTACAGGGGCTTCGAAGCGAACAAGCATCGCCCCCGGAGTCAAGGCCATGCCTGAGTTTCACTGCCATACACCGGCCATCTGAAAGCTACAGCTTCTCAAAACGTCTGTGCATTCTCACCCCAGATGGGAATTAAGGCCGTGACCAAGCTCAGGACTTATTGCTGTGATGCAGGACGCTGCTGGAATAATTGTCTTATTATAGCAGGCCAGAGATGCAATTTCTCAGACCATCTGGCTGGAGTACGTGACTGGGAGGGACAAATTAAGATGCCCTTGGAGAGGCTAATCAGATAATAAATGGCAGACACACTCTGAGAGCACAGGTTCATGGAGAAGTAGCCCTGGAAGCTGTTAGGGACTTGGGGCCCAAGACAGCTGAGCCAGCTGGTCTGTGCTCTGGACCTTCAGCCTGCCTACCCCTCTCTCAATGAAGAGGTTCCGTGTCCTGGTGGGGAGCAGGGAGGGAGAAGGAAATCGGGTTCCAAATGCAAAGCTTTAGGCATAAATGAAATGAGCTAGTTTGTTCCTCACTTGAAGAGCCCAGTTGATCATATCCAGCATAAAACATTTTAGATACAATCCTGTCAACATGATAATAACCAACATTTAGGCTGTGCTTTTCTCCCAGAGAAGCTGGTAACAAGCAGGGGTGGGCTACACACTTGCAGAAACATCTTCCATCGGAGAATTGCCTTCTGAACACAGAGCAGGCAGCTTGGCACTGGCCTGAATGTTTTTCTGATGAAGAACTGGCATCAGCTGAATGTTAAGAGACAATCCACTACTGCCTGGCTCCCAGTTAAGAGTACATTGTGTATGCGTGTGTTTTATAATACAGGACATCTTCGAACAAGAATCATCCGGCCCAATACACAACAAAAGTTCTCCACCTTGGCACTATGCCATTTGTGACTGGTTAATTATTTTCTTTAAAAAAGATATTTATTTATTTACTTATTTATTCGATAGCACTGGCACATAGGATCTTTCACCTTCATTTCAGCCCATGAACTCTTCAGGTGCATCATGTGGGAATCTAGCTCCCCAGGCAGGGATTGAACCCAGGCCCCCTGATTGGGAGTGCAGAGTCTTAGCCACTGGACCAAGGGACTGGTTAATTCTTTGTTGCAGATGGTAGGGGACTGTCCTGTGCATTGAAGGATGTGCAGCCGCATCTCAGGTCTCCACCCACTAGATACCACTAGCTCCCCACCCCTGCCTCTCTCCATCTCCTTTATCCTTCCCAAGCCTGGTCCTGCCAGCAACTGTTGTAACCTAGGTCAGAGACTGCTGAGTTGCGGGCCAAATAGGCTCGATTTTGTTTGGTTCGCTAGAGTTTAATGCTTCAATCTGCTACCTACTGGCAGAAGAAGTCAAATTTCTATCTCTTCCTGAGAATTCAAAAAGCGAAAGAAAACATCTGACCTTCCAGGCTTAGCAAGGTGGTAAGCGCGNAGATGGGGAAACAGTGGCTGACTTTATTTTTCTGGGCTCCAAAATCACTGCAGATGGTGATTGCAGCCATGAAATTAAAAGACACTTACTTCTTGGAAGGAAAGTTATGACCAACCTAGACAGCATATTAAAAAGCAGAGACATTACTTTGTCAACAAAGGTCCGTCTACTCAAGGCTATGGTTTTTCCAGTAGTCATGTATGGATGTGAGAGTTGGACTGTGAAAAAAGCTGAGTGCCAAAGAATTGATGCTTTTGCTGGAGAAGACTCTTGAGAGTCCCTTGGACTGCAAGGAGATCCAGCCAGTCCATCCTAAAGGAGATCAGTCCTGGGTGTTCTTTGGAGGGACTGATGTTGAAGCTGAAACTTAAATACTTTGGCCACCTGGTGCAAAGAACTGACTCATTTGAAAAGACCCTGATGCTGGGAAAGATTGAATGCAGGAGGAGAAGGGGACGACAGAGGATGAGATGGTTGGATGGCATCACTGATTCAATGGACATGGGTTTGGATGAACTCCAGGAGTTGGTGATGGACAGAGAGGCCTGGCGTGCTGGGATTCATAGGGTCACAAAGAGTCGGACATGACTGAGCTACTGAACTAAACTGAACTGATGTTGTTGTATGATATGTATGTTGATAAGACATATCCTTGTCTGTTGATATGGCAGGAAATACTCCATTTCTTACACAAATGCTAAAATTTTCTAATGCAATGCTAGTAATAGTCTTTCTGTTGATGAAATATCTTGTGTGTGTGTGTGTGTGTGTGTGTGTGTGTGTGTGTTAGTCACTTAGTCATGTCCATCTCTTTGTAATCCTATAGGCTATAGCCTGCCAGGCTCCTCTGTCCATGGCATTCCCCAGGCAAAAATACTGGAGTGGATTGCCATTCCCTTCTCCACGAGGATCATCCCGACCCAAGGATTGAACCCCAGTCTCCTGCATTCCAGGTGGACTCTACCGTCTGAGCCACCAGGGAAGCCCGATGTAATATCTTAAGCAAAACGAAACTCTCCTTTAATAAGCTACTAAATATTGACTTTACCAAATCAAACAGCAAATCTGATGAAGTAGACAAACTGGTTATTTGGCAAATTGATTGGTGAGTTTTCCTAGAAGGCAGATTCTTGGGCCCTGCTGCAGACTTTCTGAATCAGGGTCTGCATTTTAAACAAGGTCTCCAGATAGTTTGACTGCTTTTCAAGTTTGAGAAATGCTAATTTAAAGCAGTGATATTTCATCATGTAAGAAACGAGGTGCCGGTCTATGTTCGATGCAGGATGCAGGATGCTTGGGGCTGGTGCACGGGGATGATCCAGAGAGACAATGTGGGGTGGGAGGTGGGAGGGGGATTCAGGATTGAGAGCTCATGTACGCCTGTGGTGGATTCATGTCAATGTATGGTAAAACCAATACAGTATTGTAAAGTAGAATAAAGTAAAAAAATAAATAATTTTAAAAAATAAATAAAAAATGTTTTATTCTGACTAAAAAAAAAAAGCAGTGATATTTCAGCCTTGGTTCCACATTAGAAACAGGAAATCACACTCTTGAAGAAATAGCTGCATCCGAATGTTCCCTGCAGCATTATTCACAATAGCCAAGACATGAAAACAACTTAGGTCTCCATCATTGACAGATGAACAGATAAAGAAAATGTGAGATATATGTGTATACCTATGTAACATGTGTAATATATTCTGCCATAAAAAGGCAGGAATTTCAACCATTTGTAACAAAACTGTTGGGCATTTTGCTAAGTCAGATGAGCCAGCCAGAGAGTGACAAATACTGTATAACATTTATGTGTGGAATCTTAAAAAGGTGAACTTTAGAAACTGAGAGTATATATTGGTAGATACCAAGAGTCAGGAGGTGGGGAAAAGATGTTGATCAAAGGTACAAACTTCGAGTTATAAGATGAATATGTTCTGGGGATCTAGGGTACAGAGGGTGGCTACAGTTGACAGTGCTGCAGTGAACCCTTGAGGTGTTAAGAGAGATCTCAAATGTTCTCACCACCACAACAAAAGATAGCAAGTGTGTCATGAAGAACATGTTAACTACCCTTATGGTGGTAATCACTTTGCAATATATACATGCTTCAAGCCATCACACTGTACACCTTAAACTTACGCAATGTCATATGTCAATCTTGTCTAAATAAAGCTAAAAGGGGAAAAAACAATCATGTGAGGAGCTTTTCAAACATAGTGCCCAGGTCCCAGACGGGTCTGATTTCCCTGGCCGAGGGTGAGGTCTGGACTCCCTGTTTTCAAGCTCCATAGCTGCCTGGTGCCTACTTTTCTCTATCTCCTCCCTCCCCTCTCATCCTCCTGGGGACTTGGGAGCTCCAAGCTGGCTCTGACGCTCTCAGCAGGGGACCTGATTTCTATCATCTGAAGCTGACAGTCAGTCACAACAAGCCATCAGCCAGGGAGATGCCTCCCTTGCAGAACAAGCCATGAGCAGCTTCCCCATCCACACCTTCCATGGGACTAATTACAGGCAGGACGACAGTGCAAGATGCAAGCCCTGCAGACTGCAGATCAAGGAGACCCAACCAGGAGCAGGGCCAGCAGCGGTGGGGACAGAGGCAGGCTGCCAGCACTCACTGACCACTTACTTCCTGGCCTGCTCTCAAGCCCATGAGTAGGTTTGGAAAGGGCATAGAGCAGGGAGCCACCAGGGCCAGAGGGAGACTGCTGGGCTGGAAGAGGGAGTCGTGTGGGGCCAGGGGAGGGAGCCAGAGCTATGAGTTATGACGGAGTTCAAAGCCAAGATGTTGAAGGCTCCTTGAGCTACTACCTGTTTCAAGCTCTAGCACCCCAGCTTCACCTGGAAGGCTGGCCTCACCCCCAGAGTCTCTGATCGTGTTGTTCTAGGGAAAGGCCAAGAGGTTGCATCTCAGACACATTCTGAGATGATGCTGATGCTGCTGGTCCAGGAACCACGCTTTGAGAAACAAATGCCTTTGAGACTATACTTTGAAACAACCCCTCGGTCACAGGATGCTCAGTATTGGGTTGATGGAACAGTCTCAGGGGGCAACCACACCTGAGCTGGAAGCCCAGCTCTACCACTTCCCCGCTGTGTGACCTGGGGCAAGTTACTTAACCTCTCTGTGCCTAGTTTTCCCTTATGCCCATTTGCAAGAGGAGGCAAGGACAGTAACTATGCCTTAGGGCTGTGGGGATGAGCAAGAGGAGTACCTGCGAGATGTCTGGAGTACTGGGTGTCCTTTAGCACTCCTTACCTGAACTGTGGCCAGGACGTGTCTGGAGAAGTGTGTGCATACCTCCTGTGGGCCAGGCTCCTTCCGAGGTTCAAGTGTACTTTAGCAGACTATCTCTTTCCATCTTCAAAAAAACACTTGGGAACAGATGCTTGTAATACCCTCCCTGACCCCTCAATTTACAGATGAGAAAAATCTGCTTAGCGAGTCCAAGTAATGAGTCCAAGTTTATACAGCTTAGAAGTAGTGGGGTCTGTATTTGAACCCTAGCTACTGACTCCCTTGCCCTCCTATCTTTTATTCAAAGGCACTGAACTGATGTGACTTTAGCCTGTGCAGCCTTGCTGGGTACATACAAGTTGTGTCCAACAGGGTGGTTCAGAATCTCCTGGAACACGGGACCCTCCAGTTATCCATAGTTTCTTTGCTTCTAGAGCTGTGCTGTACAATACAGTACCCGCTAGCCACACTGGGCTACTGACATTTGACGTTAAATTCATTAAAATTAAATAAAATTTAAAACTTCAGCTCTTCATTTACGCTCACTGCATTTCAAAGTCTCAGTAGCCACCCATGATTAGTGGCTACTCTTATTGGGCAGCGTAGATCTAGAACTTTTCCACCTTCACATAAAGTTCTATTGACAGTGTTTCTCTAGAACTTTGATATACTTATTCTCTGTACTTTCCTATATTGTTTTCTAAATAAAAAGAGAAAAAGAGGGAGGAAGGAAGGAAGAGAGGGATGGAAGGGGTAGGGAGGGAGGCATAGAGAAGGGGAGGGGCATGAATTAACTTAAGTAATCACTCTGGAGGTGACCTGTCACTCCATGCAACTTGCAGTTCAGGCCTTTCTGTGTCTCCTCTTGAGACAGACAGGCAGGATCCCGTTCTGGGGAGGGTTAAATAAGAGTCAGAGACAATGAGAGTCTTAGCAGCCTTAGCAAGAGTCCAAATACTGCCGGGGGGAGACTTGGAATCTCCACCAGAACAGAGATCCACTGACCTCTGCAGGGGCTAGACCCCTCTCTGCTGGCTTTCATCCCTATCTGGCCGCCTGGCTCAGAGGGCAGCTGAGGTTGGCAGTTAGCTCTTCCCCAGAAATTTCTCTGTCTGAGCCTGACAGGAAGCCTTTGAAGACCATTCCTCAGCAGTGTTCCATAAACCACAGTAGGGTCATTTGCCTCTGTGCAGGGCGTGAGTGATGCAGGCCGAAGTTAGACACTGCTAACTTTCCCGGGGACTGGGGTGAGAGGGCAGGATGGGACTGATGCTGAGTTCCGGACCGAGCTCAGAAGCTCTGGGACTCCCACAGGTTTCAAGGACAGCACCCGGCACAAAAATAGACACTCACCAAAGAATTGCTAAATGAGCAACTAAATTGATGGGTGCAGGTTTCGGAGTGAGACCACCTGGGTTTGCACCAGGCTTGCTGGCTATGCCACCTTGGACCAGTGCCTAACCTCTCTGAGCCTCATCGAGCTTCTGGGAAGATAAGCTGAGACCACATAGGCAGAGAGCTTGTGTAACAAGGTGCTCAAAAAATGCTGGGAGCTGCGATGAGAGTGAAAGTCCACTGGCCCCTGGAGACCAGTTTCCACCCGATGGGCCCTTGACTTTGGTCTGGTCTCCTCGTCCATGTTGGGTCAGCAATGTGTCCACAGAGAGAATTCTAGCAGCTGGGCCTGTGGCTTGGCGCCCAACCAGGCTCCACTTGCCAGAGGTCCCCTTCCCAGTGCTCCCAGGGTCCGGCCTGGCTTGTCCACAGAGGCTGCCTCTATGTACCTCTGGAGGTTCACTACAGGAGGCCCCCAGGGGTGGAAGGCAGCAGGAGGAGGCTCTGTTCACCCCATGTTCCAGGTGACCTCTAATCCTCTTGGCAGGATGCATTCTGGGTCAGTGCTACAGGGTCAGTCCCCACGTTATCATCACATATCAGAACCACTGCTGCTGGCACTCAAGGCCTCTGGTGATGAGCCCACTAGGCTAGAACTTGGAGGCCAGAGAGCCACACCAGACCTGCCTGTTTGCCCCTCAGGGCCTGGCCTCACCCCAAGAGGCCGATGGAGCCCCTTAAACAACAACCCTCCTCTCGCCACCCCAGTATTTATTCACCAAGGCCATTATCATCCGGGATGAGAATTTAAACATCCGCTGGTTCATGGCTTTGGGTCTGCCACATCCAAAAGACACATCCTTTGTCTCTGGCAGGGGAGGGAGCAGTCTCCTGGCTGTCTTGAGCATTGCAAAGAGAACGCACTGTGTTTCTTGATCTTAACACGTTTAGTGGTTACATGATGCTGTATTACCTCATCCAGGGTGGTCTGAAGGCTCTGCCACCCCAAACTCACGGACTGCAAAGTCTTGAGAGCAAGAACAGAGAGCCTGCCAGACCCTCTCTCCTGCCCCTGGATAATGAAAGGAGCCAGGCCTGGTTGCCGGAGTAACCATTCAAAATCCATTTATTTAAGGAAATCAAGAATCCTGTTTATGCCCATTAATCAATATTAATAAAACCTTTGACTGCAGAGGGCCCTGGAGGAGGGGTTCCAAACCAAAGCTTCCTCACGCTCCCTCTCAATCCGCCCCAGCTGCTGGGGTAATCACACCACCCTAACTGGGCCAGTGGACAATGGGCTCCCCGGGGCTGGGCTGCAGCAGGGCTCAGGGGGCTTGCTCGAGAGAGGGAAGCTTCAGCCAGGTCTCTCAGGACCCCCATCCGGGGAGGCTGAGAACTTTGCTAAGGGAGAAAGCCGTCGTGAATTCCAGAAAATGTGCCCCGCATGCTGGGCCCCCACTGAAGCGGTCACTGGGCTCCCAGCTGCCACCAAGNAAGCTTCAGCCAGGTCTCTCAGGACCCCCATCCGGGGAGGCTGAGAACTTTGCTAAGGGAGAAAGCCGTCGTGAATTCCAGAAAATGTGCCCCGCATGCTGGGCCCCCACTGAAGCGGTCACTGGGCTCCCAGCTGCCACCAAGGGCTTTGGGTGTGAACCTCCAGCAGGAAGTACCCATCAGCCCCAGGGCACGGTGACAGAACTGCATAAAAACATCCACCGAATTTGGAATTCTAATTTCAGCCCCAGATGAGAAAAACTGAAAGATGATTTAAGAATTAGTCTTCAATTCAGACCCCCCCATAGAGGGCTTCCCAGGTGGCGCTAGTGGTCAAGACCCTGCCTGCCAATGCAGGAGACATAAGAGATGTGGGTTCAATCCCCAGGGTCAGGAAGATCCCCTGGAGGAGGGCATGGCAACCCACTCCAGCATTCTCGCCTGGAGAATCCCATGGACAGAGGAGCCTGGAGAGCTACAGTCCACAGGGTCACAGAGTTGGACATGACTGAAGCGACTTAGCACGCACAGACTCCACAGACATGAGAATCTTAGACCTGGTCCAGCCTGTGTCCCCACTCGGGGTGGGACCCAGGTGTGTGTAAGTCACCTGGGGCATGAGGCTGAAATGTAGGTTTCTGGGCCCTGCTTGGGACCTAGAGAATCAGAATCTCAGCAGATGGCAGAGGGGACACAGGTAATGCTCCCCACTGGCTCTGCAGGCCGAAGTTCAGGAACCCCCTACCCCCTTTTCACCAGTGAGCAGAGAGGCAGCCTGTTGGCCAGGGGCCCCCAGCAAGGTAAGGTCAGGAAGAGGCCTGGGAACAATTCACAGAAATGCCATCTTTGCTGTCATGGAGAGGGGTGGTAGCCAGGCCTCGATTGGTTGGGAGGCAGGTAGGTGGAAGCCTCTGGACTTAAGGGGATTTGGGCTCTGGGGCCTTTTCAGCCTGGCAGGTGGAGTCTCAGCCCAGGGTGGGGTCTTCAGGAGGGAGCAAATCCACTGGGCCAGGGTCCACTCCTGTGTGGCAGCCACCAACCAGCAGAGTGGACAGTGGAGGGAATGCTTCGGGGGCTCTGCTCTGCGTCTGACCGCCTCGGCCCTGCCACCAACGGCTGTGTGACCCTGGGCACTTCTCTGGGTCTCAGCTCATCTGAAAATTGGGGCTAACCAGGGTCCCTGCTCCCTGGGTAAGCTGGGGTGGGGGGACGGGTGGGGTGGTGAGACATGGCGCAGCTGCTCAATTGCACTTGCCTCTCAGTTCTTGCTGCTTCCCCAACGCCCACCCTTATCTCTCCGTGTTTCTGAGCAGACGGAGGGGGAAACGGGAACCCCAACTCTGCTCCCGCCCTAAGCCTCCCAACTCTCCCTCCTAGGGGCAGAGCACAGTTCACTTCTCCTACTCCTGGCCCCACCAGACTGTTGCTGCTGCTGCTGCTAAGTCGCTTCAGTCATGTCCGACTCTGTGCGACCCCACAGACGGCAGCCCATTGGGCTCCCCCATCCCTGGGATTCTCCAGGCAAGAACAATGGAGTGGGTTGCCATTTCCTTCTCCAATGCATGAAAGTGAAAGTGAAGTCGCCCAGTCGTGTCTGACTCAACGACCCCATGGACTGCAGCCCACCAGGCTCCTCCATCCATGGGAGTTTCCAGGCAAGGGTACTGGAGTGGGATGCCATTGCCTTCTCCGCCCACCAGACTCCTTGCTTGGAAAGAGGCTGCCTGCCCACCATATGGTTAACTCACCCCCTTTGTTATTCATCACATCTTCAACAGCTCATCACGACCAGTTAGCCAGAATGAGACTGCCAAGGTGGTCATGGAGAGTTAATAGCTTTCCAGCTGCCAAATAGCCCAATCTGAACAGCATTTCAGAGGTAAATGATCGGTTTCTAGTGAGGGTCCTAAAATGCTGAGGTGGCTCAGAGCCTCATTCTCGATCTGGGATCTACAGCGTAACCTGGGACTGAAATCACAGCCCTTGGGGACAGATCCAGATTGGACCACAGCTCTATCCCCTAGCAGCTGTTGTGCTTAGTCGTGCTTAGTCCCTCAGTCGTGTCCAATTCTTTGTGACCCCACGGTCTGTAGCCCGCCAGTCTCCTCTGTCCACAGGGATTCTCCTGGCAAGAGAACTGGAGTGGGTTTCCATGCCCTCCCCCAGGGGATCTTCCCAACCCTGCGATCAAATCCTGGTCTCCTGCACTGCGGGTGGATTCTTTACTGTCTGGGCCACCAGGGAAGCCCTAGTAGCCGAGGGACTTTAAATAAGTTACTGATTATCTCTGAACACCACTTACCCCATCTGTAAAATGGGGCTGAAAATGCTCATGAAGAGGAGGGAGCTATAAGCATTTAATCTTGGGGATTAAATGCCACAGTGTATATAACATGCTTCACCCACAGCCTGACAACGCTCAAGTTCCATAATTGAAAGCTACTGATTCTGCCCAAGGCCTTCCTTCCCTCACCCGCACCTTAGACGCTGAGGCACGAAGCTAATAAGATGGAGACGTCTCAGACTACCATGGAGACTGTCTAATCTAATCTGTAGAGGCTGTTCTGTGGCTGTTTATTGAGTTAAAAGAAAATAGGAATCTAATTTTAGCCCAAAGAAGAGAAAGCTATATGACAACTGCAGCAATGGGCTCTGGCTAGACAGCGTGATAGTAACTGATGATGTTTCCAGCATTCCTGCTTTCCCTTAAAGGAAAAAAGTCATTTAAATTGACTACAGTTGTAGCTGCTATCCGTTTTCCCAATATGATTACTAACCCCACTTCTAATACAAGCCCAGTGTAACTGAAGATGGGAAAACGACAGACAGTCACATCTCTAAGGGACTGAGCTGAACTGTCTGCCTCCCTGGAACCAGGCTCCTTCCTAACAACACCCCGTTCTGAGCATCAGCAGGAAAACTCAGTGGCAGCTGACACAGCACCTGTTCTTGCAGCTCTGTGGGAAAAGGAACAGATGATGTGGCCCCAAGCAGCCCTCCAACGTCGCCCGCCACGGGAGTGGACACCACAGTACCGCATGCCAGGCGCCGGCTTGCCCAGCTGCGGGGCTGTGCAGTGTCAGGAGAGGACGGCCCTGGGCTAAAGACGAGGGAACCCGGGTTTATCGCCAGCTGGTTCTCCTGGGCCGCTGCCTAACAGAAGCGGCTCTGGAGCCAGACAGCCCTGGTCCGGACGATGTCTGGGCCTCATGCAGACGGCAGGGGTACAGTAGCGGTGTGAGGACACGTGACACAAAGTGTGCAAAGTGCCTGACACGGTGCATGGCTCAAAGCAAGGCTTGCTGAGGGAGGCTTATTCTTAAATGGCCTCATTTCGAGAACAGACACTGAGGTCTTCAATTCAGCGTCCTGCTCAGGACACGGTGAGGCTGAGGGGCCTGTGGGGGCCCCCTCCAGATCCCGCCAGGCACAAAATGAGAGGGCCTTAGAGCCGCTGTGCGTGGGGACAATGGTGCCCGTCGCCTGCCCCCTCCCGCCCACACCAGCCTGGCTCCCACCAGCCCAGAACATCACCTGTCCTCTCCAGGCCCAGGTGCCACCCCAGCACAGCATGTCAGGTTGTCCCTGGGAGCCCCGAAATGCTGTGATAGAAATACACCTACTGCTACCTGCAGATTGAAAATGTGTTTTTCACGCTGTCAGGCAGTAGGGCAAAAACAATTTACAAATGGTCAGCCACTGGAGAGCTGCGGCTGGAAGTGTTTGGCGGTTTATCAAACAGTGCTGACCAGGGCTACAAGACACGCAGTGCCCGGACAAGGCTGGCGTGAGCATGCAACTGGGTTTCTCTGCAGGGGGGTGACCAAGGATGCAGGCTCTTAGGAACGGCATGCCTGGTTACTCCATGCTGGGGACCTTGGCTTTGGGATCAACTGAGCATTTCCCATTTCTACCCAGAGAGAAAATGCAGAGGAGGAAGAAATCGCAGACTCCATCTTTTAAATGTATTTGGTAGTGAAAGTATGTGTGGGGTTCGGTGAGCACCGCTCAAAAGCCAATAAACAGGTCAGGCTGGTGGAAAGGGAAGTTTGCTTTATTTTAGATGCCTGCAACGGAAGGGGTGGTGGTGGGATGGCAGACATCTGTTCAAAGGCTGACTGCCCCACCCCACCACCGCACTGGCAACCAGCAGGATGAGAGCTTTTATGGACAGAAGGGGCCACATGAAGAAACAGTACAGTCTACTCTGACAGTCAACTTCAGATTGGTCATCAGTGGTCTGACCAGCACTATCCTGGTTGTTTTAGGTACAGTTAACCTTTGGTTCCAGCGTCCATTCATTCCCATTTCTTTGAGGCTTGTTCTTAGAATTGTAGCAGCTTAGGCCGTGGGTACAGTCTGGTCACCATGTAGTTAACTTCTCCCACCTGCGGTTTCAGTATCTATAAGACACCTCCCGGGATATGATTCAGAATATTATCTATAGTCCAGATCCAACCAGTCCATCCTAAAGGAAATCAGTCCTGAATATTCACTGGAAGGACTGATGCTGAAGCTNCTTGCGGAGTTGACTCATTGGAAAAGACCCTGATGCTGGAAGGGATTGGGGGCAGGAGGAGAAGGGGACGACTGAGGATGAGATGGCTGGATGGCATCACCAACTCGATGGACATGAGTTTGAGTGAACTCCGGGAGTTGGGGATGGACAGGGAGGCCTGGCGTGCTGCAATTCCTGGCGTCGCCAAGAGTCAGACACGACTGAGCAACAACTGAATATGGGGACTAGAAACTGCTATTTATGGTTTCAGTGTGTGTTTCCTGATTACTGATAAGCTGGACATTTTTTCATGCTTATGGGCCATTTTTGTTTTTTCTGTGAAATGCCTACTTGTGCTTTTTGCCCAATTCTCTCCTGAGCTGTTGCTTTCTTATTGATATACATTCAGGTGCTTTTAAACAATAATGTATATATCATGATTATCTGTGTCTTGTTCCAGTTTGGCCTTACTTTTTCATTCTGTGGCGTGTTTGGTAAACAAAAGTAGTTACTATTAGTGCAGGCAAATTATTTCTCTCTTAACTAATGGTTTGCACCTCTTTCCCATCCCCCTAAAGTCATAAAAAACATTCTTCTATATCATCCTCTAAGTTTTACAGTTTTAACTTTAATCCAGTAAATCTTTAATCCACTTGGGACTGACTTTTTGTCTGGTGCAAGGTTGAAGTCCAGTTCACTTTTTTTCCACTGTGAAAAAGTACTGAGGCCCCATTTAAGAAATAATCTGTCCTCCTCCTCACTGACCTACAATGACTACCTTTAACAACATTTGGTTCTGGAACATGAGTGGGTCAGTTTCTGAGCTCTTTATTCCTGTCCATTCATCCACTTATCATCTCTGTGCCAACTCCACAGTGTTTTAAGCACTCACTGTATTTCACAGTAAGGGTCATACTCTGGGAATCCTAGCTCTCCTCACACCTCACCTTCTTTATGAGATCAGCTGGAATTTTTTTGTTGTAATTACTTTAATCTACTATCAGATTCAGAGAAAGAGTTGAGACTGAGATGATCTTACCAACCACTGTCTATTTATGTCAACAAAGGTGCTTTTTAAAAATTATCAATTTCTCATTAAAAGGCTTATGTATCTTTTATTAAGATATTTAGGTACTTTATGACTTTTCTGTTCCTAGTATAAATTCTATTTCTTAACAATATTTTAAAAATTTACAGACATTACTGCTTGTGGTTGCTGCATGAAAATGTAATCGACATCTGCATATGGATTGTGTTCTAGCAACGCTGATAAACTCACAGGGCTACTAATCTGCCTTGTAGATATTTTGGATTTTCACAGACAATCTGATCCCACGTTAATCTGTTGATAGATGGGTCAGTCACATTAATTGATTTCCTAACATTAACCAATTTGCATTCCTGAGATAAAGCCAATTTGGTCATCACTGATCACCATCATCACATACACACACTCACACTGGTGTAGAGGTCAGGATGGCCACTCATGCTGCAGGCTAATGAATGTGGTAGAATACGGAGTGTCATTATCATTTAGGAAGCATCATGAATGTACTATAAGCAAAACCATATATTCTGTATTAAAACAAAGTTCCAGTAAACCAGGTATCAACATAACAAGGCCAAGGACATCTGTACAAAATTTATTTCATTAACCACAATGTTTTAGAGTGGTGGTATACACCCTAATACAGAAGGAATGATTCAAAAGGTCAGAGCCAAAGTCCGTGGCTCTGAATCCCCAGTCAGTAAGAGTTTCATCCATCATTTTGTTCATCTTGGATTCATAAAAGAGCTGATGTACAGAACACCCTGTTCTAAGCTCCACCATGCTTTCTGACAAACAAGGACCACCAGGAACTAGACTTCATCGCTTCATCCTTGCTCTGGCTATGCTGGTCGGTGGCAGAAGCCTTTGTCTGCATTTGGCCTCCCATTTACTCTCAAGCCTTTCTGTCTCCAGTCATAGCTCCCCACAACATCACATCTGAACAACTCCTGAACTGCATGGCTGTAATGAGAGCAATGAAATTGCCAACTGTTGAACAAGACATACCCTTTGAAGATAAAGCCACAGTCTTATTGCATTTAGTACATAGTCACAACACTGAAAGGACATTTGAGAATCAATACAAAATATTTATTTTTTCAAACCACAGAATTCACCTCAGAGCCACACTATCAATTTCCCAGAATTATAAGCCAATAACATGTTGCATTTCTAAACAATGCAATCCAACTAGAAATGAAGATCATTTCCAATCAGCAGGGGTACAATATACCCTACGGTCCTATAAGAATGTACCTCTGATTAGCATTTTAATTCTCCTGCAGCCACTCCACCAACATAAGCAGAAATAGTATAGGTATGTGTGCCACTTGGCTCTGGAAAGAGCTTTGAAATGAGGTCTTGGCCAGTGGACATGGGAAAGTGTCAATGACTTAGTTAATGAACAGTGGGAATAGAAGAGGAATCATTTCCCTTGAAAAGAACAAAGGTCCTTTCATAGATCCTGGTGGCCAGAAACTGGGGCAAATTTCAACTCGGTAAGGAAAATAATGGGAAAGCCATTTCTCCACGGATACTTATAACCTGTTTTAACTGCTGAAAAACATAAATTTCATCTTATGCAATCTTATTGAAAAGAGTAACCACAACTAAAAAGGTCCTTAAAAATCTCTTCTAGGTGTATGTCAAGGGATTCATATTCTGATCTTAAATTTTAAACTCCCATTAAGTGGTCTAAAGTGGATTAAAGTCAACATAATACTCTGAAGCTCAATGACATACCATTAAAAAAAAAACCCCAAACAGCCAAACAATGACTGGATAACTAATGCAGGGGTTCTGTTTTATTAGTGTATATTCATAGAACAATGTTATCTAATACTAGCTGCTTATTGGACAACTGAATTTTAGCTCAAGGGTAATGCCTCATGTAATAATCATGGAAATAATAAACTGCAATAAAAAAGAAAAAACACAGAAAGAAAACAGAGCCAGTCTCAATGAGAAGACGAGATCGGAAGGGTGACCCTGGGAGAGTAAACAGCTTCTTTAAATACGACGACACAAGCGCTCCTGCTCACTTAGCTCCGGAAACCAATTGTGTTTGCGAGATCACCGTTGCCTTTGTTTGTTCGTGTGCACAGACCATCACTCTGGAGTTCTCCTTTTGTGCTGAAAAACTTCCAAATCCCTTGTTTGGCCGGTACAGAATATTATAGCGAGGTGATGCGTGTGCAAACTCTTCCTGAGGAATTCTTTGTGTGTGCAAATTTGCAACCTGACAGAAAGCATGGCACGCAGCAAGAGGAGTGACTGCCACGGGGCTGCGGCGCTGGGGAGACACGTGCGTGCAGCGCTATCGCCACCACCCACTCTGCTGCAAGCTCACCTACTCACACGTTGACTTTCATCCCGCACCCCGAAGGAAGGGAGGGGAATCACCTCCAACTCGTAAAAGGGACAGGAAAAAAGTCACTTTTCCACAAAATTTAAAAATGCACAACTCACGCGCCCAGGTATTAGTCTCTCTTCACTAACTCCTATCTCAGAACTAGTAGATGAAGAGTCACAACACCAGGCTTTGACTCTGCCCCACAGAAAACACAGCAGTCAGGTTAGGGTGCAGCTGTGACTAGAGAAGGATATGAGACGACACACATTGAAGCTTAATGCCAACTTTAAAATCAGTGCCCTCTCCACACAACGATCATCTACTGATGTGAAGTGTCACCATTCCAAAGTGAGTGAAATGGCTTTCTCTGGAGGGTCCAGTTTCAGGCTGCATGTATACACTAGTCCTTTTGGCAAACCAACTACATGTGTTGACTCATGAGACGATCAACCTGCTTTACAATTTTCTGCCTTTGATGATTTGGGCCCCATAAAAAGCCAGTGTTTAACTATGGTGTGTAGACTACATACTGTACTGGCAAAAATACAAGTGAACACGTGAAGGAAATACTTTTAGGCAGACAGTGTTAGTCAATACAAAATGGAGGCATTTCTTACTTCTTCACTGCAGACAAAGAATTTTGTTAAGAATCCCAATTAAATAAGCACGGTCAATATTGAGTTAAAGAAATAAATTCTTCATACTGCAGTGTACCTCAAAAGGCTAAGATGAGTAAGAACCAGGTTGAACGCACTGGGAGAAGGTGCTCCTCCAGTGCCTTCCAATCACAGCTTTGCACCACTAAGCCGTCACCCACAGTAAGCTGAAGCCACTGTGCAAAAATTTACAGAGAGACTGAATTCTGCAAACTTTACTCTGCCCACTTTGTTAACACACACACATAATAAAAAAAAGAAGACAATACAAAATACTCCCCCATTAACTAAACAATACAAAAAGCATCCAAAGATTTTAATGCCAATTCACATCCTAATGTGATGCTTTTATAGGGAAGGTTCCGTTGTTGGCCAAAGAATACTTCCTTCCCAGAAAAAGCATTTGGGTACATTACTAGGATAATGAAGAATTCATCCACATTTAATGAAACATTCCAACTTCATTCCTTTTCAGAAATATTATTATTAAAACTACTTGAGAGAATTTGGTTGCAGGTGTTATATTTATAAGCCTGCAGCAAGCATTCCTCTGAGTAAAGTAAAATTTGAACTTCATGATAAAAGAGAATTCTTCCTTGACATTAGAATGTTATGATGTGGCAAATCAAACCGTACAGGGCACAATGAGAGCCTGTTAATAGTCTTAACAGTAATTCAGTGTTTATCAATACAATCCAAAATGCTCATGGCGGTAAAGGAGCACATGTTAAAGTCCTCCTCAAAATCTACCAACTCTGGTTGATAAGTACTTAAAAAAATAAATCTGACAATCTTTAACTTTTGGTTCTCGGAATACTAATTTTACAAATAGAGGATTTCTATTCGATGACTTGACTTGCTCCTAACACAACACTTCGAACTCACTCCAAGCCCGCTCTCCGCAAAAGGAGGGACCAAGTGAACTGGCAGAGGCAATTCTATGAACCACCTGCAAATCACAAGTGTGATAGTCAGTATCCCTGGTATGTCTTCTTTTTTTGCCTCTAGTCCTCTGAAGAGATAAATTAGTCTGACATAGCCAACAAAGCCAAAGAGAGTCAAGCATGTGCTCGATTTAGATTTAAGCAAAACTGATAAGAAAAACATTTTCCCCTTGTTGCATCTATTTTCCTTTGCCTTTCAAAATCAATAGGGCAAGCTTCAGAGTCTTTTATAAGGAACTAAATAGCACTGCGAGTGTATGGAAACAGAAAACCTAGCTTGGCCAGAGCCAGAAGGGAGCCTTAAAACAGCAGTGCTGCTTCTTCTCTATGTCACTTGAATATAATCTTTTAAAAGATACAGACTGCAGACTTTTTAAAGTACTTATCTCACCCATTTAAAATGAAACTGATCAGGAAAACCACACTATTGATTATGTTTGGATTTAATAACCGTATCTGCTTCCTAGAGCATCACAGGAACCAGCTTTAACCATTGGGTAATTCTCAACAGGATTAAAAAGGGAGCTTTAGTGCTAAAGTACTGCCCAACCCTAAAGTAGCATAATGCCAACACTACAGCAGCTGGGGAGAGCCTGTTAAATGACAGAGGAATGGAAATGTTCTACAAGAGTTGGTCCCCAACATTTAACAAGAAAACACCACTGCAAGGCAGGGGGAAATCGGACCTGTGTGCAACATGTTTCTCTTTCCCCACGGATTTCAGCGTCCTGTTATGAAGTCATACCCGACATCTGGGCGGGCCAGACTGTAATATCATCAGCTTTTTCGGGAAGTATTTGTGAGTCTGACATGGTCACAGAGCTGCAAAGTGCACAAAGCTCAAGGCACAGAGTAGAAAAAGTTGAGAACTTATGGGGATTGGGGGAGGGGAGGAGTTATACTGAAAAGCAGAGTTAGCATTTTCCTGTAACAAGACTTTCTAATGCTGAACAAAGACCAACTCTTTTTTTTTTTTTTTTAAAGGGGGTCGTTTTGGTTATGGGTGAAAAATACTGTATTTTGTAATGATCTGTTTGATTTTAAAGCAAAAGACATCTTGATGTGTGAAACCAATATGCCAAAGTGCTAAGTCCACAAATGAACAAAACAAGTGCTTTAAAAAAATTCTTCTGCTCTTGTATTTTTTGGAGGAAGCTGCTGATTTTGGCTGCCGGATCTCACTTAGCAATGGTCACTCTTCATGACGTGTGTTCCTCGCGGAATCTGTAGATAAACTCATTAGAAGATTGTCCCGTTTCAAAATCATCCCCAAGTCTAGCAGCAACTGTTTGTTTTGTTTTTAAATTACAAACCAAAGTATGAAGTCCAGCATCCTCTTCCAAGAACAGCTTGGTGACACGGCTCCTGAGTGTCTGCGGGACCCCCGCTGTGCTCTGAACACAGTCTCTGCAGCTCCAGTGTCCTCTTTTCGGGAAGTAAAGTACATTCAATACATTCACTATCTGTACCCTCTGGAACTTGCACAGGCTGATGAGCTGTCTGAAAAAAATTTAAAACACATTGGAAAAGGGAGAAGTATCAACAGCAGCCAGCATCTGATAATGGAAGAAATCTGCTTATGTGACACATACTTCTCACCCCTTTCCCAAAAGTAGATCAGGAAAAAACCCTCAAAATCACGTGGCTGTGAATGACAAGAAAGGGGACCATGTCACTCAGAACTGAGTCTGGACACTTATCTCATTCTAGCGGAGACGAAAGAACTGGCAGCCTCTTGACAACTGCCTGAGAACTACCACCAGCAACTGGGCTTCAGAGCTGCCACAGCTTACAGAACAGTCTGACCCTGACCATACCTAGTGCCCTTGGAGACCACCACCAGGAACTCTGTGGATATCATTATAGCCAGTGGCTGCTCTACATCACAAAATCATCAAAGGTGGTAAGGAGCATCATTACTTACTGTAAGTCAACTCATCCCCAGCTCTCTTCCGGGACTGGTCACCTCTGGGGACAAGAGAAGAAGGAGTCAACAAAACTGACTGACATCTTCACACACCAAAGTAGAGGAGAAATGAATTAGCATCACTGATGATGGAAGTAGAGTAGGTTTTTCAATTTTAACAATCTATTTTAAAATTGACATTAAACTTGTAAACAGCAGCTGAGTCACTTATAACCTGAACAGTCTTAGCTAAAAGGTGCTACCTTTTAAATATAGGAAGCCATTAAATGAAGGAACTATTATCTATAAAGATGGATCCTAGAAACTGGTTCAGACTAAACTGTCTTTGAAGACAAATCTAGGATCTATTAACAACATCCCTGGTGAATTGCATATAACCGGGAAAATTTCAACTATGAAATAGAATAAATCAAAATCTTCCCCTAAGAGCCCTATTATGGGATTGAAAACTGCTTAAAGCTTTTGAAAAAAAATCTCAGAAATCTTAATGAATACCCTTCTTGCAGACAGAACATGAACCTTTACATTTAGTACCCAGTTCACCTTAAATACCTACAGTATTTTCTAAATACCTACAGAAGTTTGAGGTCCACTTAAGAGATAGGAAAATATTGAGTTCTATGCTATTTGTAAATCCTCCATTTGTCTCTGCTGTTTCTTAGACAATAGCCCAGCCAAACGACTAAAATGCCTAAAAAATGAGTAATAATAACCAGTCCACTAGCTTTTTCTTCCTCAGTCTCCGCAGCATTTACTCGGTTGACCTCCTCCTTCCTGAAACACTCCAAGTTCTGCCCAACACTCTGTCCTTGGCCACTTTCTCTTCTCCTCCACGAATGTTCTCCTTAGTCTGGGAGAGTGGTCATACCAGTCCTGTGACTTGAAATACGATCCTTATGCCAATGGCTCCCAGATTTCTATCTCCAGCTCTGGTTCCCTCCTGACACTTCGGTCTCGTAAGGTCCAGATTTCTCATCGCCACTGTCACCTGGGCGACTTCCACGTTCTGCAAATTTACCATGGCCAGAATGCACTCCACCCCCACGCCTTCCTCAGTAAATTGCACCACCATCCGCCCAACTGCTCAGGCCCCAAACCCTAGCTCACCCTTGATTCCTCTCTTTGCCCTACTCTGGAGCATTCTGTCTCAGGACCTAACCCCAAATCAACCATTGCTCAACCCCACAGCTACAATGCCAATCCCAATCCACTATCACCTCTCCCCTACCCCACTGCAAGATCTTAAAATTAGTCCAGGCAAGAGCCAGAGCTATCTTATGTTAAAAGCATGTTTAAGATGATTTCAAGTCTCTGAATAAAAGCCCTTCAGTGGCTTTCTATGATAGTTTAAAAAAAAAAATCAACTCTAATTCAAATTTATTTTCCCAGCCCTGTGAGTTATGGCTCTTATCTACCTCTCCACACCCATTTTCTCTCTCTGTTCACTATACTTCAGCCACTCTGGCTTTCTTTCTGTCCCTTGGAAATCTTAGCACTTCTGTACTTTTTTCTATACCTGCAACACTCTTCTCCCAAGTTAGCCACATGACTATCTCCTTACTATTTAGCTGGAATTCTCCTCAGGGGCATACATCACTAAGTGAGGGGAACAGCCCCTCGTGCATGCCCTAGTCAGGTACTCTCTATCCTATATTCTGTCTCACTTTCTGTGTAGCACTCATTATTATTTGAAATAGTTTGGTTACATGTTTGCTATTTATCTCCCAACAGCAGAGTATAAGCTCCATAAGAACTCTGCCTGTCTTGTTCACCCAGTATCTATCTAGAAGCAGTATCTAAGTGAAGAGTAGAAAAACAAAATATTTGCTGAAATAACAAATTAGTGCATAACTGATAAACAGCTTCCACAGATGGATTAAAATGCTAGCCGAAGTATTTATTTCATGCTTTTGTGTAATCTTCCAGATTACCAAAGTTTCCCACTTTCTCTGGTTACGATCAAGACCAGGACAGAAACCTCTTGCTAAGCTGGATGGGTCGTCTTAAGGACCAAAAGAAAGAGAACACACCAAATGGTCTCTGAAGGATTTTTCTCTCTGCTGAGCATTTAGAGAAAAACTTAGCACCAACTAGGTTTAGACAGCCTAAGTTCTAAACAGATCCACCCGAATGCTGCTTTTGAACACCTCTGTTGTTAATACACTATTTGGCCAAAGCCGGCTGAGAATCTTACTGTAGTATCATCACAGCTTTGTTGCTGTTCAGTCATTAAGTCGTGTCCGACTCTTTGCGACCCAGCACAGCAGGACTGCAGCACAGCAGGCCTCCCTGTCCTTCAATCTTTCCCAAAGTTTGTTCAAATTTATGTCCACTGAATTGGTGATGCTATATAACCATCTCATCCTCTGTTGCCCCCTTTCTCCTTTTCCCTTCCATCTTTCCCAGTATCAGGGTATTTTCCAAAGAGTCAGCTCTTTGTGTCAGGTGGCCAAAGTATTGGAGTTTCAGCATCAGTCCTTCCAATAAATATTCAGGACTGATTTCCTTTAAGATGGACTGGTTGGGTCTCCTTGCTGTCCAAGGGACTCTCAAGAGTCTTCTCCAGCACCACAATTTCAAAAGCATCCATTATTTGGTGCTCAACCTTCTTTACAGTTCAACTCTCACATCCACATGACTACTGCAAAAACCATAGGTTTAACTATACAGATCTTTGTTGGCAAAGTGATGTCTCTGCTTTTTATTATGCTGTTCAGGTTTATCACAGCTTTCCTTCCAAGGAGTAAACATCTTTTAATTTCACGGCTGCAGTCACCATGATTTAGGGTCTAAGAAAATAAAATCTGTCACTGTTTTCACTTTTTCCCCTTCTATTTGCCATGAAGTGATAGGACTGTATGCCATGATCTTAGTTTTTTGAAGGCTGAGTTTTAAGCCAGCTTTTTCACTCTCCCCTTTCACCTTTATCAAGAAATGTTTTAGTTCTTCTTCACTTTTTGCCATTAGAGTGGTATCATTGGCATATTTGAGGTTATTGACAGTTCTTCCAGCAATTGTGATTACAGCTTGTGATTCATCCAGCCTGGAATTTCACATGATGTACTCTGCAGAGTGATAATATATAACCTAGATGTACTCCTTTGCCAATTTTGAACCAGTCCATTGTTTCATGTCTGGTTTTAACTGTTACTTCTTGACCTGCATATAGGTTTCTCAGAAGACAAGTTAAGGTTGTCTGGTATTCCCATCTTTTTAATAATTTTCCATAGTTTGTTGTGATCCACACAATCAAAGGCTTTAGTGTAACCGGTGAAACAGAAGTAGATGTTTTCCTAGAATTTCCTTGCTTTTTCTGTTCTGTGCTTGGTCTCTCAGTCACGTCTGACTCTCAGGCTCCTCTGTCCATGGGGATTCTCCCAGCAATACTGGAGTGGGTCCCCATGCCCTCCTCCAGGGGATCTTCCCAACCCAGGGATCGGACCTAAGTCTCCCACACTGCAGGTGGCTTCTTTACCAGCTGAGCTATAAGCTGGTAAAGATCTATGATCAACACATGTTGGCAATTTGATCTCTGGTTCCTCTGCCTCTTCTAAACCCAGCTTGTACATCTGGAAGTTCTCAGATCATGTATGGCTGAAGCCTAGCTTGAAGGATTTTGAGCATTACTTTGCTAGCATGTGAAATGAACGCAATTGTACAGCAGTGTGAACATTCTTTGGCATTGCCCTTCTTTGGGATTGGAATGAAATCAGATCATGAGTTCCTGATTACAAAATTCAGGCTTAAATTGAAGAAAACAGGGAAAATCACTAGGCCATTCAGGTATGACCTAAATCTAATCCCTTATGATAATACAGTGGAGGTGACAAAATAGATTCAAGGGATTAGAGCTGGTAGACAAGAGTGCCTGAAGAACTATGAAGAGAGGTATGTGACATCATCACAGCAGCATTCACCAAATACTCTGAAACAAGTAAATTAATGCTGATCAAAAAGGAAGACACAGGATGGATCTTGAATTTGGAACTTAGACTTCTATAAACAAACTTCATTCCCACCCCTCCAAAATTTTTTTACAAAGTGAAACACGTTAAAATAACAGGAGAAAAATACGGATATGAAAACAACAGGAGGCACAAAGAATGTCAGTATGATGTACGTGAGGCTGTTAAACCACTACTTGATAACACTATTAAGTCAACTGCCCTCAACCAGACCCAGGCTACTATTGAAAAAGCCCCAATCCTGGAGTGACCATCTCAGCTAAAAGAACAATACCCCTAACAAGGTTCTACTTTGTTCCAGAAATCCAGGTAATAATCACTCAGCAAGAATGGTTTACTTGCCTTTATAAGCTATTTGGCACATGCTTTGAAGAGGCCCATAGATGGGTTTGAATGAGGCTGCTCCATCTGAGGGCCTATGTGTTAGAAGTTCCCTAGTGAGCTTTATCTTCCATAATGCAATCTTTGACAACAGCAGACAACAACCTGCCCTTCTCCCAATAAGCAATTCAACTATGCAGGTAACATGCTAAAAAATATATATATATACTGCTTTTAGCTGGTATGTTACTTCTAGCTTTGAAATAAGTCCATACTGTATTTCTATGCACCTAAAGATGATTCACATAAACTCCAACTCAAATAAGCATCTGTCCATTAACTACAAAGACAATATATTTGACAATTCACTTACTATTTTAAAACATTTCAAAGACTGTGCCAATCACATTAAAGCAATGCACTGTCATACCCTACATCATGTAATTGGAATACAGCCTTAAATGAAAAAATAGCTTGCAAAGCTGAACAGGAATCTTGTGACTGGCTAGACACAAACCATAAAACGATTGCTCATATGAAGGCTGCCAGTAACAGAACTTTTGTTAGACAGCTTATATGATATTTTTTGCATCAGTGGACACCATTTCTTCAAAACAATTCTAGCCAAATAATGATCAAAGGCAGCATCAAGTTTGGCAGGAGTAGAGTATGGAAGGTCCAGACACAGTGCTGGAAGCATAGTTCACTGCTGTCAGCTGCTAAGTATACAGTGTGTGCACACCCTTTCTGACTGGTCTGAGCCAGCCCAGCAGTTCAGAATGTCTGCTGAAGGCAGGTCCTACTCTGTGCAAATCACCCAACAGAGTTAAGTCATGAGGCAGCCTTTAATCTTCAGAATAAATGTAGAATAATATGTTAACAGAAATAGCTCAACTCAGTTTGTAAAATAAAACATTTTTATCATCTTTTGGAATACTAGCATTTAAATTTCATATGAATGAAAGCACCTGACCATTCTGACCTTATGAGAACAGTGCCAGGCTAGTCCTTCACATTCAAAGGCAATGTTACCTGAGATTATTTATCAAGTCAGTGCCTCAACTCATCCCAAGCAGATTTTACCTAAGAGCGAGGACACACCAAATGGTCCTGCACTCTGTTCTCCTACTCCAGCTCGAAAATTAGGATTAGGAAAATGTCTCTAGATGTGTTCCACACTCTTCTGTAAGGTGAATTCAGGTGTTCAGAGAAATTTACAAGAGCTATCATCCTACACTGTTTCACAGAAATAAAAGCCTTCAGAGAGCTGTTTGTTAAAAGCATCAATAAGCTCATCTCTAAAATTAAAAGCAAACATTCAAATATAACATGGGAAAAAAAAGCATAAAATAATTCAAAATTACGGTGAGCCTAGGAAAAAACATAAGAGCTATACTCAGTTTATTCTGCATTAATTTTTAAAACACTTCAAGAAAAAACTTATAATTCAGAATGCATAAGCCATAAAGAAAAAACTCGATAAAGTTAGTTACATAAAATAATCTTCCACATGACTTCAAATAAAACAAACAAACAAATAAAAAACCCACCATAAGCAAAGTCAGAAGAAACTGAGAAAAAAACTGTCATTTTGGGCAAACAATCTAGTGAAAGAGCTCCTAGAAACCAAGAAAAAAAGACTAACAATCAAATAGAAAAATGAGCAAAAAAGCAGAAACCATTTACAGGAAAAGAAATACAAACACAGGAAAATATGCTCAGCCTCACTCGTAATAAGAGAAACACAAATGAAACTAACTTGAATAATTATTTTTCACCTTCCAGACTGGCAGTGTGAGCAACATACTCCATAGGCAAGGACGTGAAGAACAGGCACTTCGCTTAGTGAATGCGCAAACTGGCGCAGTCCCCTATGGAGGGCTATATGCAATATTAATCAAAATTACCACTGCATTTACTCTTGACTCAGCAATCTAACTTAAGGGGATTTACTCTCCAAACATACTGACAACCAGTATGAAAATTATGCATGCAGCAATCTCTGTAACAGCAAAAAGACTGGAAATGATTCAATTTGCCATCTATAGGGGACTGGTTAAATAAGTTATACTACATCTACACAACAGAATGTGTAAGATAGGAATAAAACTAAGAATATATATTGTGCTTGCTTATATCTGTATATGATATAAACGCTGGAGGGGCTCATACGAAACCAATAAAAAATGGTTACCTAATGGCTGAGAGCAGACAGGGAGACAAGCGGGAGTAAAACTTCTCAGTGTATGCTTTTTAATATCTTTATTTAAAAAAAAAAACTATATCAGCTCTTCAAAACTGAGTAAGTAAAATTACTATAGCATTAAATGGTCTCATTCTGTGTATGAAAACAGTATCATGGTTAGAAATACTACAGTTGATGTCAGAAGACACCTGACCATTGGACTTCAGGGAGAAAAGCCAGCTGTTGGCATGCAGACTCTCCCACGGCCTTTTGTTTCTCTCTCACTTGCCACAGGGAAGGTGGGCTCGTGGGCCTGTCTACACAGCTTCCTTCTGACAGCTGACTGAGCCCTTCCAGTGTCAGCTGCCCACGAGGTGGATAATGATCGATGGGTTACTCGGTGGCCCCTCTATCACATGAATACAGATGCCACCGGGACACAAAGGGAATAAATGCCAATCCATGGGCCAACAAAGAACAAAGGACCTGCTTTCTTTTCTAACTGGTGCTGAAATAAGAAACTTAGAAACAGTGATCTTGATCAAGGCTGGTGTTCTGAGACTGATTGTGGCCTCAGAAACTGTGAAAGAGTGTGGCCATCCCCTGTCCAAGCCAGAGAAATGAGTCAATATCCAACCACTCTACGTGGTCACAGCTACGCCTCAGGGAGGAACCCAGGTGTCTTTCTCTCAACAACTTTCTCCCTTTAATGTGAGGGATTCAAATAAGAGAAGGTATGCAACCGTGCTAAGGAGAGGGGAAGGATTATGAAAATTATAAAGGTCTACTATATCCTCCAATGATCTGATTACAGAATAGGGTGCTTTCCCATGAGGAATCACAAAATTTTTGCATAATTTTTGTTGAAAATACACACTTTGAAAGATTTTCTGGGATAAAGCCAGGATACTGAATTGCACCTTTCAGAAACATTAGCAAAAGTGTTTATATCAAAATCAAGGGAGGTGAATTTTGTCGACACATATAAGTGATACCCTACTTTTTAAGAAGAAATGACTAGAATTTAGTGGAAAATATGGAAATATGAAAAACACAATCTAAAGCCTCCTTACCAGTTTAGTCATAAAACTAATCCTTTGCTAGCTTAGTCATAAATGTACCTTATAACTGATCATAAACTTTTGACAAGGTTTTTCCAAATATTCAAAATGAGTATAATACGAGGATCAAAGTTGGAAGAGCTCTTCGGAGGCTGCCCAGACTAACTGCCCACCAGATGAGAAATTCCTTCTTCAAAATCTACTTAAGAGCAGCTCCCATAAAGTCAAAACCCAGCTTCAACACTTTCACAGACAAGAAGCTCACCACCTCAGCACTGGCCCTATCGGCGGGTAGATATCTCCCATTCTAAGAACCTGGAGTCCCTCCCCGCTACCAAACCAAACTGGCCTAAGGAAACAGACACATTTTATCATGAAAGGAAAGGAAAACTTGCCTCGTGAAACCATTCTGTATAAGTTCTCTTTGAAGCTTCTGATCTTGAGCAGCATATTCAGACAGTTCAGACTCCACTGCACGAGGGAGAATGTTTGGAATAAATTTAGAAAACAGAGTCGGAGCCATCTGAACCCACTCTGTGAGAGAAGAAAAAGATTCATTAAGGAAATCATATAATTTAAATAGAAAAGGAAAAGTTTTCTTCCCAAAGAACAAGATTATAAATTAAACCAAACTTAAAGTGGGGAAAAAATTAGTGCAATCCCTTCTGATAAAGAGGTTTAAGTTTCTTTCCTAAATGGAATTTACAGAAAGAGGATATTTTACGTTTTACTGATTTAACCAAATTTAACAAAAAGTCCCTAGAGAATTTTTGAATGAACTGTCTCAAAAATTCTAAATGTGGAAGAAAACACGAGGGAAATAAGCAAAGAATTCTGAGTAGGAGGGACTTCGAAGGAAAAGATTTGGTGGAAATACTTAGCCCTGTGGAACATTAATTAAAAAAATACACTGGCCTAAGAATAGAACAGTACATGAAGTAATAAGCAGACATATTTTTAAAGTACCATAAAAATGGGGAGGGAGGTGGGAGAGATCACAGGTAAGTACTTTTAAAATATAAACCAACTTTGACTCACATTAAATTATAGCAAATTAAACATATATAATGGTGAAAGAAAGAGAATTAACTGGTAATCAAACTATTAAGGAAAAGATAAAAGATCAAGAGAATAATCTATAGAAAAAAATTCATTCATCAAAATAGTCTAAGGAAAATATCTGCATTAGACATGACAAAGATAAATTAGTATCTTTACTATAAAGCATTTTATCAAATCAGATACTCTTCCCCTTACTCACTGAACACTAAATATAAATACTGTCACTTCTGTGTCCTCTTGGATTATTTTAATCTAGTCCTTTCAAATTTTCCCTTTTGGATATATATATACAGGCTTCCCAGGTGGCACTAGTGGTCAAGAACCCAATTGCCAATGCAGGGGTTGAACCCAACACAAGCCTAAGAGACATGTGTTCAATCCCTGAGTCAGGAAGATCCCCTGGAGGAGAGCTTGGCAACCCACTCCAATATCTTTGCCTGAAGAATCCCATGGACAGAGGAGCCTGGTGAGCTCTAGTTCATAGGGTTGCACAGAATAGAACATGACTGAAATGACTTAGCATGCATGCGCATGCGTGTGCATGTGTGTGTGTGTGCACGCATGCTGGCTGTATATATCAAAACCCATAAAATTTCAATGCTGTATTTAATCCAGCATGCTCACTTTAAAAACTGTAATCTAAGTAAACAACTCTAAATCAGAAAAACAAAGCAAAACACATTTAATGCTATGCAACGCTGGATCACTGGCAATTTAAAATAAAAAATGCCTAATAAGAGAAGAGCTAAACTAGAGATGGTGAAAAACAAACAAAAAAACCCAGTACCACAAACACTATCAAGGTGATCCAATCACCCTTTGTACAAACTCATGTCAAAATGTTCTCAACAGTGTCCCTTTTTCTAGCTGAGTTCAAATGGCTTTAAAAAGAGCCTCAAGTCAGTGCCCTGGGGAACCACTAACCCATAAGTCAGAGAAGGCAAGGAGTCAAGCCAGTCTTACATTTTACAGAACTCCAGGCAATCATTAAAATGAAGATAAACAAACAATGAAAAGTTTTTGTATTAAATGAAGAAGAGCAAGATGAGATCATGGGAACTATTCCTAGTGAGCTTCTAAAGGTTAGATGGAAACACATTTAATAACAGATGTCATCAGAATCTCCAAGGACTAGGGCCCAGCAATCTACAGTTTAACAAACCTTTATGGGTGATTCAGATGCATCCATTATATAAAAATCAGCACTACTGTAATGAAAGGAACTTTTACGTTTAAAATTCAACTTTTAAAATATTTTAACCTTAATCTGTCAGGTGAATAAAACTGCTTTAACAAACTAGGAAGACAATGGGTACTGGCAAGACAAATAAATGTCAAAATAAGTTTAAGAGTATCTCAGAAAATAGCTAGGACAGCAAAAAGTTCATCTGTGATAAAATTCACCTTTTCAAAAGGACAATTCTCAAATACAGAATTCTCCTCACAAGCAGTACGAATCCTATTACAAGAGCTCAGACCTGGATAAAAATAGCATTTGGATAAACATGGATCTTCAAGTTTTTCTACCCTTAGTGACTAGTTTTACTCTGTAATTTTGTTACTAATNAGGACAATTCTCAAATACAGAATTCTCCTCACAAGCAGTACGAATCCTATTACAAGAGCTCAGACCTGGATAAAAATAGCATTTGGATAAACATGGATCTTCAAGTTTTTCTACCCTTAGTGACTAGTTTTACTCTGTAATTTTGTTACTAATGATAAAAGCCAGAACTGATAAAGCTGCTCACTTTGGAGGCAGAATTTAGAAATCTGTCACACTGTACTTGGATGTCTCCCAAAATAAAAATATCATTCATAATCTAGCACTGAAAGAAAAATCCATGAGTTACTTTCACCACACTTGGCAAAATGAAATTTAAAATTCAAGAAACTAGAAAAAGAAATTCATCAGTTTATTGGACACAGGCAATACTTTTAATATTTATATAAATAATTATTCTGTAGGAATGTCTAAAAATTATGAAGATTAGAGCAAGAACTTATTCCAATTTAAGTAACATTACATTTGAATACTCTAGAAATCACTAATTGTTTAAAGTAGCCTGAGAAAGAAGGTATTTCTGGTAGATCACAGTCTATCCCTAATATCACAGTTTTTACTCTTAAGTAAATTACTCAGATATCAGTCCATTAAAATAACCCTTGGACCCAAATGAAAAACCGTAACAACAGTTAATATTAGCATGCTTATTACATTATCAGTTACTATGTTAAGTTCGTTAGATCCTGTTTTATTTCATTCAATCCTCAAGTGACAAGAATTTCACAAAAAGATAATTACTGTCAAAAAGGCATCCTTTAAGTTTCTAGACTGGCAAGTATTTTTCTTTCTCTTTCTTTCTTTCTTAAGTAGCAAGAGTTTATTAAGCAGAGAGAAAGTACACTCCCAAGAAAGTATGAGAGGAGACTCTCGAAACCATAAGCAGTCAGAAAACAATTTTCTACCCTGAACTTTGGCAATCTCTGTCCTAAAATCTCTAGTCATTTTTTAATTGGCTAGACCACTGGGATAAATTTGAGGTGCTGGATTATAAACAGAAATATATGTATAAAAGCATCTGGATAATCCTTTAAATTCAGGGTTTTTATTATAAGACATATATCAAGATAACTTACAAACCATGCCTTGAACACAGTGATCTTCGATTTTTAGTTCTGCTATTCTATCTCCCTCCTCAAAATATCCTTGAAATGACTATAATTTTATCAGAACTTCTAGACTCCATGCAAGACATATAACAGGCCTTACAAGATGGAGCTGTGAATGCGTGTGCCTGGGCATATTTGCAGTATGAGCTAGAAGTAAAGAAGAACCTAACAAAAAAGAGATTCACGCCAGACACAAGAGTCAACTATATCTAAAGTGTCTCCTACAAACAATTTCTTGTATTCCCTAAAGTATCTGCTTTTCACTAGTATACAGACTTCCAGGTGAGATCCTGAGTTTACATTTCACAATAATGAGTATCTACTCAACTTTCTTCTGTAACAAACCCAAACACCATTAAGCCTCAGAAAACATAGAGAAACACTATCCTCTCACGAATCAAGCTGGAATTGCCATAAACAAACAAATCTAACCCCTCAACAAATGATGAATGTTTTACCTGGTCTGAGAGTATACAGGCCTTTCACAATATTTGCCATAGTTGAAGGTGTGACCTGAAATGGTGTTGACTGGGCTTCCAAAAGTAAAGCTGAAATAAAGAGAAAACGGGTTATAAAAATGCTGCAACTCTTATTGATTGTCAAGGTTTCATTTTCTATCACCATTTCGCCCAAAGACTGAAGGATAAATAAGGATAAGAAAAGAACAGCTTAAGAGGGCAAACCAAGTATTTATACACTATACTTCTTCTTTTTAAAAATTAATCCATCACAGTCGAGTTCCATCTACCAAGTAAACATCTGAATGTCTGTTGAAACACTGACGGAAATGATTCAATTGGAGGTTCTGAAAATCAGCAAAGCTTTATTAAAGCAACAGTACTCATGGTACTTAAGTGCTGCTGCTGCTGCTAAGTCACTCAGTCGTGTCCAACCCTGTGCAACCCCACAGATGGCAGCCCACTAGGCTCCTCTGTCCCTGGGATTCTCCAGGCAAGAACACTGNATCACGGACTTGATGGACGTGAGTCTGAGTGAACTCTGGGAGATGGTGATGAACAGGGAGGCCTGGCGTGTTGCTATTCATGGAGTCGCAAAGAGTCTAGCATGACTCAGTGACTGAACTGAACTGGACTGAACTGATATTTCTTGGTTCACCAGGATCTTACAATATGTCATCATAGTAATTTAAAAGATTATTTCCTAATCAATCCCCTCTCTTTAAAAATAAACACCTGGGGTGACTTTCAAGATAGTGGATGAATAAGAAGGGGTGATCACCTTCCTTCCCACAAATATATCAAAAGTACCTCTGCATTTAGAAAATGCCTACAGAAAACCTTCTGAATGCTAGCAGAAGATACCAGACTTTCAAAATGACAATCCATTATCCTCAGAATGAAGTAGGGCAAAAGATAAAGATATAAAAGGAGACAGACAAAGGCTGTCAGGACAGGGATCTGTGCCCTTGGAAGGGAATCATTAAGGAGAAAAAGTTTTCTCATACTCAGAAACCCACTCATGAGTGAGGATGGGGGTTGGGGCTTTGGAACCTCAGAGGGGAAAGCACACGCTTGGAAACCAAAATGGAGGGAATCCACCACAGGGATCATTGTCAAGCATCTTGCATGCCCTCTGCAGTGAGTAGGGGCTAGATACTGATGCTCAGGCTTCAGGGGTCAGACCCCAGGGAGAAGACTGGGGTTTAATGCCATGGATACTCTGAGGGGGCTAGGGCAGCACATCTGAGTGAGTCCAGGGAAATGTCTGGACTGAAAGAAATCATTGCAATGGGGCCCTCTTACTCTCCTTGCTTTCATAAAACAAGAACAAACTTTGTGAATGCCATAAGTGAGATGAGTAATGGATATGAATTGCCAAATCTCAGAGTTAGGTATGCTTAGTCATCACCAAAGCCAGCATGAGTGTCAGAGATAGGACTGGATGCAACTTCAGTTTATGATCCCAGAGTGGGGAATGCAAACAAAATGGCCACTACCAAAACTAGGGCAAGGGCCAAAGGTAGGGAACAAAATGCTGCTGCTGCAGTCCTGACCCCAGAGGTAGCATCTGCCACCAAGTGTTGAGCAGGCACAAGTTATGACCTAAAACTTCCTGGGAGCCTATGCAGCTTGGCTGTGCCTAAGGACACAAGACTTTTGGATAATTCCTCTGGAAGAATGTAAAACCCACCTCAGATATAGTGGCTTCCCACAAGCCTCAGCTGCAGCAAGCACTTCACAAACATCACAGTTGTGGCTTCCATATCCCTCTTCCCAGCCCAACTGAGCAAATGAGCCCTGATAAACCGCTACTTTTATCCCCTCTGATCTGGGTGGGAAACAAACACCAGATGGTGGCCTACAGGCAGAGGTGGGCTCAGAACCATAGCAAAGCACCAGGGGCTGTGTGAGAAAAGAAGAAAAAGGGAATTGAATCCTGTAGCCACAGGTGCATCAGATTAAAACCCCACAATTATCTTGAGACTGTGGTCTATGGGGGGCAATTGCAGAATTTTGGAGAAAGTACAAGTTGGAATAAGGCCAGATATTAACCTGAGTTGATACCACATAGCATCCACAGCAGGCCCAGAGACCTTCCTAGAAATATTGGAGGACTTCCACAGTAAGCAAACTGTCTGTCAGTATGAAGAGGACAATGGAGGAACTGGGAGGAAATTTTTACTGTAACTCTATATTTTTTCTTTCTTTTTTAAATTTAATATTTATTAATGTTGTTCTTTCTTTATTAATCATTTAATTTGTATTTAGCCTTACATTTTCCTTTTTAAAAAAATCTTATTTTTAATAAATGTATTTTTCTTATTTTTACAATATTATTTAGTTATATTGCCTTTTTTCTTTTTTCTTTTTTTGCTGGTCTAGCTTTTAGTGTTCATTTTCACTTATGGGTTTGCTTATGGGCTTGATTACTCTCTTCATTTTTGATTTCTGTTTTTATTATTTTTTCTCTCTTTTTACTATCAATTTCTTTTTGTAGAAAGAAATATTTGGGTTTCTTTAGATGTTATTGGATANCTAATAAGAGAAGAGCTAAACTAGAGATGGTGAAAAACAAACAAAAAAACCCAGTACCACAAACACTATCAAGGTGATCCAATCACCCTTTGTACAAACTCATGTCAAAATGTTCTCAACAGTGTCCCTTTTTCTAGCTGAGTTCAAATGGCTTTAAAAAGAGCCTCAAGTCAGTGCCCTGGGGAACCACTAACCCATAAGTCAGAGAAGGCAAGGAGTCAAGCCAGTCTTACATTTTACAGAACTCCAGGCAATCATTAAAATGAAGATAAACAAACAATGAAAAGTTTTTGTATTAAATGAAGAAGAGCAAGATGAGATCATGGGAACTATTCCTAGTGAGCTTCTAAAGGTTAGATGGAAACACATTTAATAACAGATGTCATCAGAATCTCCAAGGACTAGGGCCCAGCAATCTACAGTTTAACAAACCTTTATGGGTGATTCAGATGCATCCATTATATAAAAATCAGCACTACTGTAATGAAAGGAACTTTTACGTTTAAAATTCAACTTTTAAAATATTTTAACCTTAATCTGTCAGGTGAATAAAACTGCTTTAACAAACTAGGAAGACAATGGGTACTGGCAAGACAAATAAATGTCAAAATAAGTTTAAGAGTATCTCAGAAAATAGCTAGGACAGCAAAAAGTTCATCTGTGATAAAATTCACCTTTTCAAAAGGACAATTCTCAAATACAGAATTCTCCTCACAAGCAGTACGAATCCTATTACAAGAGCTCAGACCTGGATAAAAATAGCATTTGGATAAACATGGATCTTCAAGTTTTTCTACCCTTAGTGACTAGTTTTACTCTGTAATTTTGTTACTAATGATAAAAGCCAGAACTGATAAAGCTGCTCACTTTGGAGGCAGAATTTAGAAATCTGTCACACTGTACTTGGATGTCTCCCAAAATAAAAATATCATTCATAATCTAGCACTGAAAGAAAAATCCATGAGTTACTTTCACCACACTTGGCAAAATGAAATTTAAAATTCAAGAAACTAGAAAAAGAAATTCATCAGTTTATTGGACACAGGCAATACTTTTAATATTTATATAAATAATTATTCTGTAGGAATGTCTAAAAATTATGAAGATTAGAGCAAGAACTTATTCCAATTTAAGTAACATTACATTTGAATACTCTAGAAATCACTAATTGTTTAAAGTAGCCTGAGAAAGAAGGTATTTCTGGTAGATCACAGTCTATCCCTAATATCACAGTTTTTACTCTTAAGTAAATTACTCAGATATCAGTCCATTAAAATAACCCTTGGACCCAAATGAAAAACCGTAACAACAGTTAATATTAGCATGCTTATTACATTATCAGTTACTATGTTAAGTTCGTTAGATCCTGTTTTATTTCATTCAATCCTCAAGTGACAAGAATTTCACAAAAAGATAATTACTGTCAAAAAGGCATCCTTTAAGTTTCTAGACTGGCAAGTATTTTTCTTTCTCTTTCTTTCTTTCTTAAGTAGCAAGAGTTTATTAAGCAGAGAGAAAGTACACTCCCAAGAAAGTATGAGAGGAGACTCTCGAAACCATAAGCAGTCAGAAAACAATTTTCTACCCTGAACTTTGGCAATCTCTGTCCTAAAATCTCTAGTCATTTTTTAATTGGCTAGACCACTGGGATAAATTTGAGGTGCTGGATTATAAACAGAAATATATGTATAAAAGCATCTGGATAATCCTTTAAATTCAGGGTTTTTATTATAAGACATATATCAAGATAACTTACAAACCATGCCTTGAACACAGTGATCTTCGATTTTTAGTTCTGCTATTCTATCTCCCTCCTCAAAATATCCTTGAAATGACTATAATTTTATCAGAACTTCTAGACTCCATGCAAGACATATAACAGGCCTTACAAGATGGAGCTGTGAATGCGTGTGCCTGGGCATATTTGCAGTATGAGCTAGAAGTAAAGAAGAACCTAACAAAAAAGAGATTCACGCCAGACACAAGAGTCAACTATATCTAAAGTGTCTCCTACAAACAATTTCTTGTATTCCCTAAAGTATCTGCTTTTCACTAGTATACAGACTTCCAGGTGAGATCCTGAGTTTACATTTCACAATAATGAGTATCTACTCAACTTTCTTCTGTAACAAACCCAAACACCATTAAGCCTCAGAAAACATAGAGAAACACTATCCTCTCACGAATCAAGCTGGAATTGCCATAAACAAACAAATCTAACCCCTCAACAAATGATGAATGTTTTACCTGGTCTGAGAGTATACAGGCCTTTCACAATATTTGCCATAGTTGAAGGTGTGACCTGAAATGGTGTTGACTGGGCTTCCAAAAGTAAAGCTGAAATAAAGAGAAAACGGGTTATAAAAATGCTGCAACTCTTATTGATTGTCAAGGTTTCATTTTCTATCACCATTTCGCCCAAAGACTGAAGGATAAATAAGGATAAGAAAAGAACAGCTTAAGAGGGCAAACCAAGTATTTATACACTATACTTCTTCTTTTTAAAAATTAATCCATCACAGTCGAGTTCCATCTACCAAGTAAACATCTGAATGTCTGTTGAAACACTGACGGAAATGATTCAATTGGAGGTTCTGAAAATCAGCAAAGCTTTATTAAAGCAACAGTACTCATGGTACTTAAGTGCTGCTGCTGCTGCTAAGTCACTCAGTCGTGTCCAACCCTGTGCAACCCCACAGATGGCAGCCCACTAGGCTCCTCTGTCCCTGGGATTCTCCAGGCAAGAACACTGGAATGGGTTGCCATCTCCTTCCCCAATGCATGAAAGTGAAAGGTGAAAGTGAAGTCGCTCAATCATGCCCGCGTCTTAGCGACCCCATGGACTGCAGCCTACCAGGCTCCTCCGTCCATGGGCTTTTCCAGGCAAGAGTACTGGAGTAGGTTGCCATTGCCTTCTCTGGGTACTTAAGTGAGCGAGCCATAAATACTTTGCACTTACATTTGGGGATTGAAAGTTCTCTAACTCCCTCATCTCTAACTCCCTCAATCCTATTTCCCTTTTCCCAAAATCACCATATATTAACTAACAAATACTCATGAAACCTGGCGTAATTTTAGTCTAAGCCAGGCTTGTCAAATTATTAAATTGTTTTTTCTATTCATACCTTTTTAAAAATGGAAATGCCATCTCACTTGTTCAGCATTTCTGTAGTCTCAAACATGCAATGTGTGTTACATTTGAATTCACATACTGAAGGCCACAGGGTCACCGGTTCTAGTTTTTCCTTCTAATTTTATCATCAGTAGATAGTTATAATTTTGAATGGCATAGATAAATTTAAAGGCTAACAAATGGTAGGCATTGCAGAAAAATCATGTCTTAAAAAGGAATGTTTTTAAATTGAAATTCTAAATTTTAGTTTCTTGGAGTCTCTTCTACTCTACTAATTTCAACATGACCCCAGACTCTGTTAATTCATCTTCCTACTTTTGGACCAATCATTTGGCTTTCAGTAAGTCTTGAAAGTGAAAGTCGCTCAGTCACGTCCGACTCTTTGAGACCCCATGGACTATACGGTCCGTGGAATTCTCCAGGCCAGAACACTGGAGTGGGTAGCTTTTCCCATCTCCAAGGGATCTTCCAATCCAGGGATTGAACCCAGGTCTCCTGCATTGCAGGCAGATTCTTTACCAGCTGAGTCACAAGGGAAGCCCAAGAATACTGGAGAGGGGTAGCCGAGCCTTTCTCCAAGGTATCTTTCTGACCCAGGAATTGAACGAGGGTCTCCTGCATTGTAGGCTGCAGTCCATGGGGTCACAAAGAGTCGGACACGACTGAGCAACTTCACTTTCACGCATTGGAGAAGGAAATGGCAACCCACTCCAGTGTTCTTGCCTGGAGAATCCCAGGGATGGGGGAGCCTGGTGGGCTGCTGTCTATGGGGTCGCACAGAGTCAGACATCACTGAAGTGACTTAGTCACTNGACTGAGCAACTTCACTTTCACGCATTGGAGAAGGAAATGGCAACCCACTCCAGTGTTCTTGCCTGGAGAATCCCAGGGATGGGGGAGCCTGGTGGGCTGCTGTCTATGGGGTCGCACAGAGTCAGACATCACTGAAGTGACTTAGTCACTGAAGTGACTTAGCTGCAGCAGCAGCTCCTGCATTGCAGGTGCATTCTTTACCAACTGAGCTATCGTCTTACTCCCAACTAGCTCTACAGGTTCGATCACATAGTTGTTACATCGTCAAATACATACATTTGCAAATAACCTCTACATAACTATAACCACCTATGTCAAAAGTGATAGCTATATAAGGAAATGATAAATTCAGATTAAACATAAAATGAATACAAATTTGGGATGAATCACATTGTTACAAAAAGATATAACATTTCAATAAAATCCTCTCCACTTAAAATTATTTATAGAAAGTCTTTAAAAAGTAAACTTTTCTAGTTGAACTCCCCTTTGAAGTAAAACAAANATGATAAATTCAGATTAAACATAAAATGAATACAAATTTGGGATGAATCACATTGTTACAAAAAGATATAACATTTCAATAAAATCCTCTCCACTTAAAATTATTTATAGAAAGTCTTTAAAAAGTAAACTTTTCTAGTTGAACTCCCCTTTGAAGTAAAACAAAATGGGAATTTGAGGGAGCCGTAGCTTGAGAGAAGGGACAAACATATGTTTAATTCTCATTTAACTTTTTTAATAAAAATAAGGAAACTGAGAGGATACTGTGCTATTTCAAAATATTAACATTATCCTTCTAGAATTACTGGTAACAAAATTATGGGCAAACGCACTCTTTAATATTAATAATATTTCCCCCAATGTCAGAGGAAAACAAAAGAGGCAGCAAGTATCACTCCAGCTATGAAGGCACTGTTCAGAGCCTGGTTTCTCCCAGCTCACTGGGTGACCTTCAGGTCACATTTCAATTCCTCAGCGTCCCGCTATAGAAAGAGGCTTTAACACTTCTTGTGATATCATTTGCAAGATGTCAACATTGGGGTTCAGATGCCAATGCTCTAATTCAAAAAGGAAAACCTGCTAGTGTCACGTCATCCCTCCAAGACGGAACACTTACGCATTAGGCTGTAAATGTGCTTTTCTGCAACATGTTCGGTAAACAGCTTTATAAGGTCATCTTTTAAGTCTCTGTTAAGCTTGGTTTCGATGTAAAACTTATTCTGAAATGGAAAACAAGTTATTTTTCAGGTCATCAATTAGAGGGAAATAATTAGTCTATTGAACTGAGGCACTACAAGATAATTTTAGGGAACAATTCATAAAAGCATCAAAACAAAAAAATCAATATCAGAAAAACAATAACCTCTCAATATCAATAGCCTCAGATATGCAGATGACACCACCCTTATGGCAGAAAGTGAAGAGGAACTAAAAAGCCTCTTGATGAAAGTGAAAGAGGAGAGTGAAAAAGTTGGCTTAAAGCTCAACATTCAGAAANAGCTCAACTGGAATTCCATCACCTCCACTAGCTTTGTTCGTAGTGATGCTTTCTAAGGCCCACTTGACTTCACATTCCAGGATGTCTGGCTCTAGGTGAGTGATCACACCATCGTGATTATCTTGGTCGTGAAGATCTTTTTTGCAGAGTTCTTCTGTGTGTTCTTGCCACCTCTTCTTAGTCTCTTCTACTTCTGTTAGGTCCATACCATTTCTGTCCTTTATCGAGACCATCTTTGCATGAAATGTTCCCTTGGTATCTCTAATTTTCTTGAAGAGATCTCTAGTCTTTCCCATTTTGTTGTTTTCCTCTATTTCTTTGCATTGATAGCTGAGGAAGGCTTTCTTATCTCTTCTTGCTATTCTTTGGAACTCTGCATTCAGACGCTTATATCTTTCCTTTTCTCCTTTGCTTTTTGCTTCTTTTGTTTTCACAGCTATTTGTAAGGCCTCCCCAGACAGCCCTTTTGCTTTTTTGCATTTCTTTTCCATGGGGATGGTATAAGCATATTCCTTAGTTATCTTTAATTCTGAAAGCTAGATAGGAAAGTCTGGTCAGTTACTCTAATTAGATGTGTATTATTTTTTAGAACAAATTTTACTGGCCAACAGAGGGCTTCCCCTATGGCTCAACAGGTAAAGAGTCTGCCCTACAATGCAGGTGACCAGACTTGGGTTCAATCCCTGGGTCGGGAAGATACCATGGCAGAGAAAATGCCAATCCACTCCAGTATGCCTGCCTGGAGAATGCCATGGACGGAGAAGCCTGGTAGACGTCAGTCCAAAGGGTCACAAAGAGTCGGGCACACTAGCACTAGACACCAACAGACAAATATACTACAGTCTAGGTCAGTACTGCCCAACAGAATTTCCTGTGATGATGGAAATGTCCCGTATAGGTCATGTCCAATATGGCAGGCACTGGCCATGTGTGACTACTAAGCACTTGAAATGAATATAGTAAAACCAAGAAACTGAGTTTTTACATCATTTTAAGTTACATGTGACTAGTGGCAACCAAACTGGATACTGCAGATGTAACATACAAGTTCCAGAACTTCATAATTATATCCCTCCTCTTCTATTCACGCCCTGTCCCCATCCCACCAAAATGAAACACACAAATAAAATTTAAGAATATCTGCTTTTATGTTCATAAACAACATAGTTGTCTTCAAATAAATAGCTTTCATATGTTATAATGAAATAGGGAGGTAGAAAGGAAGGAAAGGAAGAATCTAATAAACCTAACAAGGCCTCTAACAGATATGTTTGTTGGAAGTAATACATATTCATTGAAATTTTTAAAAATCAAAAATTCAATTATAGAAAAATAACCACTACTACCAAGAATGGTATATAACTACCATCAATGTTTTCTTCTGTTCTTCTGTATGTGTGTTTTTATGGAATGATTCTGTAATCTAGTATTATCACTCAGCTATATATACTCATTAACACCTCCCAGATCAAATACACTTCTACAATGTAATTATAATGACTGGCCCCAGCAGTGTTTATTACTTCATCAGTCCTTCTTCACTAGACACTTAAACCAAGCTCTGCTACTTGTATTATCCAGGTACGCATGGTACTCCTACTCCAGACTGGCACTGCAGTGGTGCAAATGTGTTGTGTGTCTTTAGCAACATTACAATCTTAGATTTAAACCAAGAGACAACCACTCCTAGCTTGAGAGAGCCCAGGTTCGGGAATCATGACACATTTCCCCAGGTCACCGCTCTCCTAAGCACCTGAAGGGTTTATTAATGATGCAGATTCGTTGGCCACACTCCAATTCCAAGTCCAGACTCAGAAACTCTCCAGAAGTGTGTATTTTAAATGAGAACTTCAGGGGATTCTTTAGACAGCTGGCCCAGCAGCTGTTAAACACTTAGAAAACTCTACCTTCGACCACTTCAAAGGAAAGAGAGGTGCTCCACGGGAAGGAAGTCCAAAGGATCCAAGGGAGGGTGGAACAGTAATCACTCACTGACAAAAGGCGTTTACTGCATGACACAGGGACACTGCAGCTGCAAACTATACCAAAATCATAAAAATATGGTACACTAACATTTTAACATTAGCATTAAGACTACAGGTGAATTGTGTTTTTAACTTAACAGCTTCTTGATTATTATCAAATTCAGTGATTAACTTCATCATTAGTTTGCAGCTGCACTTCCCTGGTGGCTCAGAGGTTAAAGCATCTGCCCGCAATGCAGGAGAGACCTGGGTTCAATCCCTGGGTCGGGAAGATCCCCTGGAGAAGGAAATGGCAATCCACTCCAGTACTCTTGCCTGAAGAATCCCATGGACAGAGGAGCTTGGTGGGCTACAGTCCACGGGGTTGCAAAGAGTCGGAAACGACTGAACGACTTCACTTCACTTCACAAGGTCTAACAGTGAAGCTCTAACTCCACTTAGAATGCAAAAAGCCACCAGAGAACATCAGTCCTGCCCTGATGATAAGAAAAAGCTGGTCGACCTACAAAATCAATTTTCTGAGCTCATCAGAGACCTGACATCACCATATTTTATAACTGCAATGTCCAACCCCTCCTGATTCACAGTAAGAACAGCCACAGTGCGCTACTTGAGAATCTGAGGCCTTATCTACTGAAACAATAAAACTCAAATTCAACTCAACTACTAACATGACTGACTCAACTCCTCATACTAAGGAGCCCAACAGAAGAGTAGCAGGCCCATTAGTAAGCATAGATATCATTTATGTCAGTCTCTACTATTGTTTCCATACAGACTGTCCAGCATTCAATTAGAAACACCTCAAAAAAGCAAGAAAACACACCCACTGTCAAGAGTTAAATGGCCAACAGGCCCAGACACAGAGGTGCACACAAGCTAAAACTATCTTACAGACTTTAAAGTAACGACGATTAATATACGTAATGATCTAGTAGAAAAGGTTGGCAAAATGCATAAAAAGATGGAGTTTTTAAAGTCATACAAAAGCTAAAAATGTTCAAATAGTTCCTTCATAATCTTTTAACATTTATTCCTTATATTTCCAAGCAGGACTTCAGCATTTTGGATGCCATACAAATGGACCTGAATGCTGTCTTAATATTTTATGAATCAAAAATTCATTTTTCTCTTTTAAATCTGCCTCTATATGAATAACTTTAGCAAAAAAGAAGTGTGTATAATATACTTTGTCTAACTAGCTTAATCCATGACTTTCCAGAGCAGTTCCATGCTGCCAACAGCCAGATTTCTCAAGGCTACACCTGAGACTGACAGATGCTACATAAAAATGGAATTTCTTTCCAAACAGACCAAATACATACATCTGGTATTATATTCCTATCCATTCCCATTTCCAATGGGCAGATATTGTTTCCATAGTAAAATATCCAAAAAATGAAAAGATATGTACAAGGCAAATGAGTCTCAGGAGCTATTAAGAATTATAATGTATATATTAGATGCTCCTAATATAAATTTTAAGGATTATTTTCTAATTAAAAACAACAGTAAAAAATTAAACTGAGTCTAACAGACAGTGGAAGACATTTCTTGTTCACGCTTCTTAACTTTCAAAGTCAACTGCTGCTATTACTACTGTTAGTTACCATTATATGGAAATTTTTTTCTCACTTATTTCTTGGGGAAAAAAAAAAAGACTGTCTTTATTTTTCAAATACTATTTGGATCTGAATATTAAACAGAATTAAAATCAAGCCTCTGTATTCCTGGATTCCTTTAGCTTACCCACACTACAGTGAGATAAACCAAGGTTCTAATCTCAGTTTTTTAACTGACTGGTGGTGGTTTAGTCAGTAAGTCGTGTCTGACTCTTGAGACCCCGTGGACGGTAGCCCACCAGGCTACTCTGTCCATGGGATTTCCCAGGCCAGAATACTGCAGTGGGTTGCTCTTTCCTTCTCCAGGGGATCTTCCGAACCCAGGGATCAAACCCCGGTCTCCTGTGTTGCAGCTGGATTCTTTACCAACTGAGCTACCAGGGAACAACAAAGAACAGTTACAAAAGGTTCAAGGATTACTTAATAGAGGAAATATCCAAAGAAGTCAGATGGACTCGGATGACTTCTCAATGCCCTATACCCCTCATCTCTCTGAACACTGAGCAAAAATAATCTGATCACTTTTCCATATTTGCTTATTTTTTGAAGGAACTTTTTGCCTCATTTTTTCCAATTTAAGTACATAACTCTGTCTTAAAACAAAAAGTTTACTTTAAAAAGAGTACAGCTCATCAAGGTACTCTGTACACTCTAATAATAAACAACTGCAAATAATTATTATTTAAGTGATTTGATTCTCCTGCTCACCACAAATTCCCTTTTCCAAGTTAACTCTTTTAACTGGAATAGATGGTTCTAGTGATCTCAGCTGTAAGACAAGCATGTTTTTTTATCTTTATCAACTAGCAAGCGCTTTTACTGGATCTCTTTGGGGCCTGGTCGTTCTCTCAGTGCAAATGAAAAGAAACACAGACTTGCCTTCATAGGATGGTGGTAAACATATTAGAACTATGGTCTGAATGCAAGCCTATAGACTGGACAAGGGGTTAAGGCGTCTCACTGGCACATTCCCTGAGATAAGAACAACTTTGCTATAACAACTACTTTAAGTTCTAATTTGTACTTAAAAATAGATCTCCAAATAACTTATTCGGAAAGACTTCCTGTGAAGAGTTACTTATCAGTTGGCAGTGACAGCTACCTTAGTTGAAATCTATGCAGAAAGGGTAAGACATTGTTCCTATTATCTAAAAATCTGTTAACCTTTCTACATAGTTGTAGAATATACATATACACTTTGTAGTTCAACAGCTATAGAAATTATAGCCCCCCAAAAATATACAAAATTTCACAGGACAACATTCATGACAACTAGTTGAATTATGCTGCCATCCACTGGACAAAACACAAATGGCAAAGCAATTCTTGGCTATGATTTTTAAACACAAAGATAATCAGGTTCCATTTCTTAGCAGTTTTACGAGTAAAGGATGTCAAACCCATGCAGTTCAGTTATCCAAATGGTAGCGGGGCAAAACAGAATCTTCTAAATATTGTCAATTCAAGTGCTGATTTTATCAGTCAAAACACAACTCCCCAAACCTCAGTAACTCAACAGAACAGAGCTTAGATAAACAAACTGTGGTATTACCATACAATGGAATGCTATCCAGCCAAAAAGAAGAATGAAGCATCATGCTATAATCATGAATCAACCTTGAAAACATGCTACACAGTTATTTAAGACAGATACAGAAGGCCACATATTGACTAATTCCATTTCTACAAAGAATAGGCAAATCCAGAGAGACAGAAAGTAGATTAGTTTACTGCCAGTGGCTGAGAGGAGTGGAGATGACGGACTGGCTACTAATAAATGCTGGCTCCTTTCTGGAGTGAATAAAATGTTCTGACATCAGTGGTGATGTTGCACAACTTTGCATCCACACTAAAACCCACTGAGTTGTAAATTTCAAAAAGCTGAATGTCAGGGTATATGAACTGTATCCCAATAAAAATATAATAGACTTTTTTACTGTGTTTAAAAAAGGAAAAAAAAACATACAGCACACTTTTCTTTCTCCCTTGTTTCATGCCCATCTTGAGTACAGCGCCACACTATACTCACTTAGGGATCCAGGTTACAGGAGGCTTTACCATCTAGAGCACTGGGCAGAGAAAGGGCAACATGGAAAATTGCACTGCCCATCTTAAAGGCTTCAGATCTTTGGGGGGTGCACACCTCACTGAACACACTTTCTCTTACAATTCACAAGCCAATGCACTTGGCCAAGTCTAACTTCAACAGGATTGAGAACCATACTCTTGATTGGGGACACTTCGTTAACAGCATCAAGACCAGCATATTTACCTAATGAATTGTTGCTGTTTAGTCAAAAAGTTGTTATCTGACTCTTGTGCGACCCCACGGACTGTAGCCCACCAGGCTCTTCTATCCATGGAATTCTCCAGGCAAGAACACTGGAGCACGTTGCCATTTCCTTCTCAAGGGGATCTTCCAGACCAGGGACTGAATCCACATCTCCTGCACTGACAGGCAGGTTCTTTACCACTGATCCACCAAGAAAACCCTACCTAATGAGTACTTAGTTCAAGACCACAACAGGCCAAGGAAAACAAAATAAGTTAGGATCTTTGCCCTTAAGAAGCTCTCAGTAGTGCAAAGGTGACTTCCTGCTGGTAACTAAATATATGCCAAGTGCTAAACTAAGGACTTTAGCAGCAACACAAAGTGCTAGGGCAGCAAACCCTAACAAGGGGACAAGTAGAATGCCCCCTCTGCAGAGGGAAAGGAGGAAAGAAACAGCGGCAAGAGGAATTAAGAAAATACACAAAGATAAAAAGACAATACCCCCCGCACCACCACCATTTAAATTTTAAAAGCAAAATACTCTTACACTATCTTGCTGAGTTCAGGTGTAAGGAGTCTTGAAATTCTTGTTAAGCGGGATGGTCTTTGTTCTTTGGGCAAATGAAGAAGCAAAAGGTTAAGAAAATGAATGACATGCTAAGTCTAAAAAATAAACAAAATGGATAGAGGGAGGGTGCAAGGTCAATATATGAACCAGAAATCTTTTTCTATTGTTTGAGCAAGTATGAATGAGGACCTAAATAAACTAGGGACATGGCAGGGAATAAATCTGAGACATTTTACAAGGGAGGAAAATCAGCAAGACTTGTGACTCATTTCAAATCTCTATCATGCTACTCATCACACTCCACTATATTAAAATGACCATCACATTTTTTCCCTGAACAGTACAAAGAATAAACCCATCTTACTTATCACTGTATCCTTTGCATCCAGCACAATGCCTGGCATATGGACACTAAATGTTAGCTGAGCTAAATATTCAAAAACCACTCTCATCTTTCCTCCCACTCCCACGTCTAACAATTCTCCTGAAGCCAAAGTGATCTTCAAATGCTCTCAAACTATGTCTCTTCCAACTTACTGTCTTATTTGTCCTGCCTCTTTCATCTGCGCAATGTGCCCCAGACATCTCTTTCTCCCTTTTGATTGACAACAAGTTCACAATTTTTCACCCAAGATTCCTGAGACTAGAAGTGTGCTACAATTCAGAGCTTTTCAGATTTAGAAGGTACTATGGTACATATACCATATACTCTGTAAAATATCCAGTAGACAAAGGGAATATCAACCCATTGATATTTCTGGGAGAAAACATATGTAGGTTCCCACTAAGTTCCTTCCTCACATGAGTTTTAACCAAGTTTTACTGCAAATGAGTTTTGGCACCAAACTTGGGGGGGGGGGGATCAATTTTCAAAGCTTTTTTTTTTTATTTTGGAATTACAGACAAGGGACTGTGGACCTATATATATTCAGAGATATGTAATTCATATCTGTTTTCCTTCACTCCTACTGACTCTCCCAAGTTTTCACCTAGGGACATTTTCCTTCTATCTGAAGAACACTACAGTATTTCCTCAAAAGGAGAAACTACCGGTGGTGAATTCTCCCAATTCTTGTCTAAAAATGTTTCATCATTTCTCTCCGCTTCATGATCACCTCATCTAATATAACCAGGTATTTCTCACTGAACATCAGACACTGTTTATGAAAAATTATGCAAACAATTTGATGCCTAGGATAATGATCTTGCTCCAGAGAGAATTTACTTTTGCTTCTGGTAAGCCACTGGAGGAGCTAGCAAATCCAGAGCATCTTCATTCCATCAGGAATCAAATGCCAGCTACCACGACAGCTCTAACTGACCATCCGTACTATACCTGGGATGTGATCCTTTAGGCTTGGTGGGACCTGAACCCCAATTTTTATACCCTACCCTCATAAACCCATCAAAGCTTTATAAAATTTCTCAGCCTATGACACTACTCTTACCAAATAAACAGGCACTCTAGTAGAGAAATGACTCAAATGCTAGTCTCCCCTCTCTAGATTTCCTTCTTTTCCCAGATCTTGGCCGATATAATTTTTCACTTTTTAATTAGCTCCTTGGACTATTTAAAAAAAAAACATTTTTGTTTTTGGGCCATGCCACAAAGCATGTGGGATCTTAGTTCCCTCCCCAGGGATCGAACTCGTGCCCCTGCAGTGGAAGGGTGGAGTCATAACCACTGGACACCAGGGAAGTCCCCATCCCTGGTCCATTTTTAGAACTGCTCTCAGCTATAAGGATGGTCTAAAATTACCCAGGCTTANAGCATGTGGGATCTTAGTTCCCTCCCCAGGGATCGAACTCGTGCCCCTGCAGTGGAAGGGTGGAGTCATAACCACTGGACACCAGGGAAGTCCCCATCCCTGGTCCATTTTTAGAACTGCTCTCAGCTATAAGGATGGTCTAAAATTACCCAGGCTTATCAATCATATGCCTATGGCTGCACCTACTAGAGAACCTTGCACACTTGCCTAGGAAAGAGCAAGCTAGAGTAGGTGCCCCACTAGGGATCCCTGCAACCAACCAACCAGCTCAGTTACTTTATACTGGCTAAGAAATCAACAGTGACTAAGAAAAGCAAATGGGAGTCTTTGATGTTTTTGAATAAGAAAGTATGCCCATCAAAAATTAGCATTTTTAGAAGATTCAGTTCAGTTCAGATGCTCAGTCGTGTCCGACTCTTTGTGACTTCATGGACTGCAGCATGCCAGGCCTCTCTGTCCATCACCAACTCCTGGAGTTTGCTCAAACTCATGTCCATCAAGTCAGTGATGCCATCCAACCATCTCATCCTCTGTCGTCCCCTTCTCCTCCTGCCTTCAATCTTTACCAGCATCAGGGTCTTTTCCAATGAGTCAGTTCTTTGCATTCGATGGCCAAAGTATTGGAGTTTCAGTTTCAGTATCAAGATTAGTCAGTCAAAAAAAAAAACAGACTGGACAAAGGAAGACCAGTTAGGAGGGTCCTGCACTAGAGTAGGCACTAGCCAGCAATGGCAAGGAAAAAGATGACAGCGGTGGGAATAAAAGGGGACAGAAACAAATCAAATTACCGTATTCTATCAACCTTGACTATCACCTGGAAATAAGAGATAAGGGAGAAAAAAGGAGTCAAAGATGAATATGAAATAACAAGCCTGAGAGTAAAACTGATTTGAGAGAAGAGGAATTTCAATTTATACATGAATATGAAGTATTCAAAAGGAGAAATCCAAGTTGAAATGTCTAACAGGCATTTGGAAAAGCTGGTTTGAGCCCTCACCTAAAGTATCATGATTGCTACAAGTTTCAACAGAATTTTCTAAAATTAACCAGAATGAATATCATTTACTAAACTAATAAACCAGTTTTGGTATATCAAAAAATCAGAACTGTAAATTCACATTTTGAGGCTTTGGAGACATGGGGTAAAAAATAGAACAGAGATGTTCTTTACCATATTTAAAGAACAGAGAAGTTAAGCACAAGTCCAGGAGAAGGACTTAAAAAAAAAAAAGCAAAATATGTCACAGTTCAAACAATCTAGTAGTTTAAGTAAAAAAAAGTGTAGATACATACACAAGAAAAATACAATAGTAAGTAGAATACTAAGTCAGTTTAGCTATGAAAGTGATTTAATAAATTCAACAACAAAAAAGTTTTTAACTTACCAAAGTGGTCAAAAGTCATTGTTCAAAAATACATTTTTTCAAGAACAAGCAAGTTAGATTATGCTGTTATATTAAAACATTTAGATTCAACAAATAAAAAGAATCTTTTAAAATGTCTAAAACCAATATTCTCTAGTTTTCAAGTCAATAAATGGGGAACATGAAACATTATTACATATACTCTTCGGTCTCTTCAATACAATATGGCTTTTGAAAGAAATAAATAAATCATTCTGACTATACACACAACAGTAGTTATTTTAAGATGCTCTTGAAAGATGAGGTTGATGCCCTAAAGGTCCAACTCACTGATTCTATTAATCCCAACACCAAATTTCTGATTATCTCCCAAATGCAACTCACCTCACACTCCTGTTTTAGCTCATAATAGTATTTCATTACTAAACTCAGAGCTGCAAACAAAACACTCCACCCAAATGAAACTTTTCTGGCTCAAGGGACCTGAGCATACACTCGTCTTCTGTCCCGAATTTTCATTTTCACAGAAGAAAAAGTTCCATAAGGTCTCTATAAAGTAGAGATTACATCACGATTATGCCACACACCTGCAACACTGAATAAATTAATATACTGGATTAAGTGGAAAATGAATAAATTAATAAAATGCCTACACAACTAGTTAGGACTTCCCAGATGGCTCAGTGGTAAAGAATCTGCCTGCCAACGCAGAAGACCTGGGTTTGATCTCTGGTCTGGGAAGATCCCCTGGAGAAGTAAAGGGCAACCCACTCCAGTGTTCTTGCCTGGGAAAGCTCACAGACGGGAGAGCCTAGCAGGCTATGGTCCATGAAGCCACGAAGAGTTGGACACGACTTAAGAGAATGAACAACAACAGGCATCCAAGACACAGAGATTAGTGGTCACTGATGATGCTGCTCTTCCCACTGATCAAATCTGATGCTGAACATTCCCTTGACAAACATTTGGTGAGCTATAACTGTGCCAGGCACTACGGATAAAAAGACAAACAAGACAGAGTCCCTGCCTTCTAAGGAGGAAGGAGCTGTCAGGTGTCCAGATGTGGACGCAGGAACAATACAGAGTTGTTACTGCCAAGATGCTATGAGTACACAGAAGAAAAAGTTCCAACGGCGTTCTGTTTGTCTGAGGAAAATGTGAGGGTGCTGGGAAGATTTTACACAGGTGGACACTGAGTTTAAGCCTGAGAAAAGAATGAAGCAGCACTGGCCGAGAAGTAAGCAAAGAAAAAATACCTTAGACCTGAGAGTAAAGGAACCAGATATTTTGGTAAAGCCACTTCATTTTAAGAATGAAAAAATTTGCAAGATGATAGCAGCATGCTTAATCAAGAGGCAAATAGCTGCTGAGGGGCAAGAGTTGAGACCGGAGCCCAGGTCCTCATATTTTTATCCACCTCACCCTGCTATTTAATAATGGTTTGACGTCACAATTTTACAACAGAGATCATTTTGAAGTAAGATTTTTCATAGTCCCATGTTGCTGAACTCAAGGTTAGATATGTACTGATTCTAAAAATAAACTAAGTTCCCTGGTTTTACACACTATATTATCTACATATTTATCAATATGGCTTTTAAAATATTAACCATCACCTAATACTAGCTCACAAGAGCTATCACCCCTGTCTACATTTTAATTTTTATAAGAATTATCCCTACATTAATATAAAGCAAAAATTCTTTAGTTACCTAACATGCCATATTAGTAATGGCAGAGAAAACAGGCATTCTGATACACACCAAACCAGTGGGAGCACATAACTTGGCACAACTTTTGTGAATCACAAAATATGCACAAAGTACATGAGATGCCAGGCAGACCTCAGAGATACTATAGGTTCAACTGCGGACCACCACAATAAAGCAGTTATCAATAAATCGAGTCACACGTATTTTTAGTTTTCCACTGCTATAATCTATTAAGTGTATAATAGCATTATGTCTAAAAAAAAACCAATCAATGTACATACTTTTGTTTAAAAAAAATACTTTATTGCTAAAAAATTCTAAACATCATCTGGACCTCCAGCAACCTAAAGTAATAATATCACTGATCACAAATCACCATAGCAAATATAATAATAATAATGAGAAAGCTTAAAATATTCCAATAATTGCCAAAATGTGACACAGAGACACTATGCAAACAGATGTTGTTGGAAAAATGACATCAATAGACTCGCTCAGCACATGGTTGCCACATACCTTCAATTTGTAAAAAATGCAGCACCTGTTAACTGCAATAAATCAAAGCACAATAAAACTTACAAGAGTGATATTCACTGTAGCACTGTTAGTAATAGCCAAAGACAGGAAGCAACCTAAATATTCACTGATTAAAAAGTGGTTAAATAAACTGAGGCACATCCATAAAGCAAGGGACAATGAACTATGGTGCATTCGTGATAAAGAATAAAGGAGCTCTACACACAGTCAGAGATCACTCTCCAAAATCGCAGAAACTCACTCTCCAAACCTCAGTGACTCCCAGTTATTATTTCCCTGTACACCGAAGAATTGATGCTTTTGAACGGTGGTGTTGGAGAAAACTCTTGAGAGTCCCTTGAACTGCAGGGAGATCCAACCAGTCCATTCTGAAGGAGATCAGCCCTGGGTGTTCTTTGGAAGGAATAATACTAAAGCTGAAACTCCAGTACTTTGGCCACCTCATGCAAAGAGTTGACTCATTGGAAAAGACTCTGATGCTGGGAGGGATTGGGGGCAGGAGGAGAAGGGGACGACAGAGGATGAGATGGCTGGATGGCATCACTAACTCAATGGACGTGAGTTTGAGTGAATTCCGGGAGTTGGTGATACAACAGGGAGGCCTGGCGTGCTGCGATTCATGGGGTCACAAAGAGTCAGACACGACTGAGAGACTAAACTGAACTGAAATGAACTGAACAGTCCATCCTGGGCAAGTAACAGGTTACCTTTGGGATACCGATAACTGATCAAGCAAATTTATGGCAGAGACTGTAGCAAGTGGTCTTCGAAAACTACCAGTTAGATAGAGCTCGATAATACTATACTACAAGGCCCTCTACCTTTAAAAATATTTTACAGTAATATTCTAATTGTAAGAGTAAAAAGTCTTACAGTGCTTACAAAATTAAGTACTAGAAAAATCTACTCAAACAGAAACTGCAATATGACAAATAGCTTTGGCAAATCAGAACTCTATCAGTCAAATTAATGACACACGTGAAGTCAGAGCATAAGCGTAAAATGTATTATAAAATTTCCAATTCACATCTCAAAGATGACTTTTATAAGTAAGACAAGTAATATATTTTATCCTTATAAGTTGAACTGAAAGGTTTGCTTTCTGTTTAGAAGTCTATTTAATATTATTTCAATAATAGCAAAAGAGTATTAATAAAATGATCCTTTTTGAGATGAGTTCTTTGCTGATCTAATGAAATCTCTCGTATATCCTACACCCAGAAGATCACCTAGATTTCAGGTTAAAAACAAGATCAAACTCAGATTTCTACTAGAAAAAGTTTCATTACCCAAGAGATAATAAGTATTCATAAACATTCATTCACTACACATTTTACTCAGTAAGTGATGCCTAGTGTGTATCAGGCACTGGGCAAGGTACTAATGCACAATAATGAAGAAGACAGACATGCACCTCTGCTCCCTTAGGACCCGCTACTGGGGCAGGGGGTGTGCAGAGAGGGAACAGCTAAACTAGAAATTACAAGACACAGTGAACTAGCACAACATACTCAGTGCTAGAGAAGCACAGATAAAGGGTTCCCAAACCCAGACTTGGGGAACAAGGTATCAGAGAATGTTTTCCAAATCAAACGACGTCTGAGCTGCAGCTTGAATGTTAAGTTCACAATGACTGAAAATATAAGAGGGAAGAGGAAAAGGAAGAATGTTTCAGGAAGTCAACTTAACATGGCAAAAGCCAAGATGTGAGAGAGTACCTAAAGTGCTCAAGGAACTGAAGTAAGTTCAGGAACAGAAAAGCCATTATTGCTGTTCAGTCGCTAAGTCGTGTATGACTCTTTGCGACCCTGTGGACAGCAGCATGTCAGGCTTCCCTGTCCTTCACAATCTCCCAGAGTTTGCTCAAACTCATGTCCATTGAGTCAGTGATGCCATCCAACCATCTCATCCTAAAAGCCATTAGGCCACAGAAATAAGCAGGAGTCAAGACAATGAAAGGCTTTCTAAATCCCATTAAGCTTAGATGTTATTCTAACAGGAATATGATTATCAGAGCTGTATTTCAGAAACAGTCACTCTAAAATGCAAGATTCTAGTTAGAAGTGTTCAAAGTAGAGGCAAAGCACCAACTGAGATGAGCATTTTAGAACACACCTAAAAGGACACAGCCTGGACTGGAAGATGGAAAGCGGACAGGAGCCAAGACAGAAGCAGAACATAAATGGGACTTGGCAATAAATTGGACGTGGGGATTCAGAGAGGGTAGAGTCAAGAATTATTAAGCAAACCATTCAAAGCTACAACGCACAGGTCTTAGGTTTTACCTGTAATTCATATACAATGCCCAGTACTAAATATATTTGTTAAATGAATAAAGATTTTGTATTTACATGTGAATGTATGGCTGAGTCCCTTCGCTGTTCAACCGAAACTATCACAACACCGTTTGCTAATCAGCTATACCTCAATACAAAATAAGAAGTTTAAAAAGACAAAAAAGACAGATTTTGAATTTAATGGCAAAAAAGATGACAAAAACAATTTATACCAACAGGAAAAATATATATCTGGCTATGATAAATACAACTCTGGCTATAATTTTTTTTAAAAGCTACTTTTACTTAGTATAACAACTGTTTGGGGTAAACAAAAACTAAGGCACCTCAGACCATGAGGGAAGCAAGGAACAGTATCCAAACAGTAACCCAGCACTCGCTGGAAACTGGCTATTTCAGAGTTGCTGAAGCACGTCCTAACTGCTGGGGGGACCTCGGTGATCCACTGCTGAGTGACTCTTCTACACATCCTGCAATTTCTACACTGCAACTAAAATGTGAGCTGCCCTGGAATAAAGATAGTATGTGACCTTCAAGCGCTGGAAACTACTGCGGTGGGGAGGGCCAGCATGCCATCAAGAAAGCCAAGTGCTTCCTTAAACAAATATTTCTGCAACTTGCCCCAGATTTTACAGCTGGGATGATGTTCACCTGTAAAGAGTTGACCAGTAAAATGCTAACTTAAGTTGTTAATATTACCAAATATTAGAAACTGGTAGGCAAATAACACTTCAAAGATAACAATAAAAAAAAGTTCAGAAAAAATTAAAATATATACACGTTCATAATACAAAAGTCACCAAAGACTGAGGTTAACAGAACAAATAAGGTTTTAAAGAAAAGAAATGCTGACGTGGTTAATAAATGGAATTAAGGTCAGAAATACACATCATCTAAAAATGTCCACGGGTTATGTTAAATTTTCCAATTAATCTATTCCCAAGATGAGAAAATCTGAAGAAGCAAAAATCAATACCATCAGTTCTTTACCTGCAGCTCCTTTGAGACGCGTTCTAAGTGGTTGGTTATCTTTTTAATCAGATCACTGTACATCTGCTCCGAGTGCTGCTGGCACACACATTTATACACACAGCTGTGGGGAGGAGGGCAGACAGGAAAATCAACGATGACGGATTAGCCCAAGGTGAGTAAAGGCATACCCTCAATATATAACCAGCGGTGAATTAACTCGGGCCTAACAAAGTGACCAACTGCAACTCTTAAACAAAAATGTACCCTGCCCCAATCAGTGTTCAGACGGAAGAGCCAGCACTGCCAGCTACAAAGAACCTTTCTGACGATCCTATTAACTATTTTATCAGGACCAGATAACCTAATACTGGGTAATAATCTGAATTTGACTATGGTAACTACTTAAAAGTCAGCTTCTCTCTTTGACACTGAAAACTGAAAGTGGAAGTGAAGTCGCTCAGCCGTATCCGACTCTTTGCGACTGTAGCCTACAAGGCTCCTCGGTCCATGGGATGTTCCAGGTGTGAATACTGGAGTGGGTTGCCATTTCCTTCTCTAGCGGATCTTCCCGACCCAGGGATCGAACCCGGGTCTCCCAAATTGTAGCCAGACGTTTTACTGTCTGTGCTGACAGGGAAGCTCCATTAACGGACGTCAAAATAAGGAGAGAGTGACGCACAGCCGAAGTTTCTAACTCACAGAAGTGTTTGCGATGTAATGCCTTTGTGATTCACTTGTGTAAACAGGACAGCTGTTACTTCCTCCTCTTGTGACTGGGCTGATCTGACATCCCACCCCAGTCCTCACCAATGTGCTACTTTTACTTACCAGGAGCTGGGAAACAAAGTCACCAAAGACAGGTAAACTTGTGTATCATAAACATCAACAGAACAAGCTAGCACCTCCCCATGAGACGAAAAGGACAATTTTTTTTTTTTTTTTTTTTTGCCTTTTTCACTGACCTCTATAATTGCTGCATTGCGTTTGGTGGAGGTGGCAGGCTGAGGTAGGGTTAACAATACCTTCATTTGAAAACCAATTCTGAAGCAAGAAGTACAAATAAAACCCCTAATCCACAAGTGTGTAACATATAAATAATTTATAGAGCCTCACTATGTATCATATATTATATGCATATATACTGTCATAATTCAACTTGCTATGAACCTCAATATACCCTCTAAAATCCAAGCAAATAAAATCTTGACTTACCTGTATATCTGCTCATAGGATATGGGGATATAGTCACCAGGACTCTGAGTTAAAAGCTGATCTATGGCACCATCCAATTTTGGCCAGTATGTGCTCTTATAATCTTCAATAGTTATAACATTCATTACTGAAAGTAAAAAGTAAGATGAATGTTACTATGTGCCACATATAAAATAAACACAAATCACAGCAGTTTTCCAAATTCCTCTCACTAATTTTACATTGACAAGCTATCACCTAAATACAACTCAATTATTATTTCATTTCCAATTTCAAAAAGCCCAGTCTGATCAGGGAGTTTAAGCAGCCATTAGTTATGATTTTTAAAATTACTATACAAAAGAAAAAAAATTACTATAAATCTACCTATCATTAAAAATAACAAAACAAGCAATTCTCTCTGGTTCCCTCTGCAGTTTTCTGTGATGACTGAAGCGTTCCTAACATGCATTGACCTTCAAATACACATTGTCCATGATGCGACAAGATGGCCTATTCATGAACCACAATAAAGTTCTAGGAAACTTAACTTTTAATCAATCTTTACAGAAACCCCTGGGAAAATCCACCTAAGGAAATGACTGTGGAGATTAAATTCCAAATGCTAGAGTGCTAGAAACTTGCCCAAACTTTATGGCACCACCAGGAGCTCCTGGACAAGACAATGGCTGTGAGGCAGGCTCACGCGATCCCACCCTTCAGATAAGCTCAACAGAAAAACGTGGAGGAACTGCAGCCGCATATGAAGGCTTACCTCATTCCTGATGGCTGGCTCTCATTCCTCCAGAATGGGTTTAATAAAACATTTATATAACAGCCTGTCCTAACTGTGAAATCCAGGGGTGATGGGTACGTGACAGCAATGAAACGCTAATGGTGAGAAGAGCTCCCCAAAGCACCTAAAGTAACTTGCATCTTAGGAGTCTCAATAGGAGCTAACAACTACTAAATCAGCCATTTTACTATTGAGTTTATCAGAAACTTGGGAGCAGAAGGGTGATTTCTCCAAGAGGACACAGCTAATCACTGGCAGTGGTACCAGGAAACGCAGTCTTGATCTGGCTTCTTTCTATCACATTAGCGTTAGTCGCTCAGTCATGTCAGACTCTGTGACCCCACGGACTGTAGACCACCAGCATCCTCTGTTCATGGAATTCTCCAGGCAAGAATACTGGAGTGGGTTGCCATCCCCTCCTCCAGGGGATCTTCCCAATCTAGGGGTCAAACCCAGGTCTCCTGCATTACAGGCGGATTCTTTATCGCCTGAGTCACCAGTCCATTTCCCAATTTCAGGTTCACTAAGGTTCAAGATGTTTCTCATATCTCTGTGCCACATCTATTGTATTTGTTCAATATTTTCTTTAAATCAATCCACTTTTTTTTTTGGCTTTAATATACTTAAAGGACACTTGAGTTAACTAGTGATTTACACAACATGGAATAATCTTAAATGTGTTCTGCTAAGTGAAAGAATCAGACCAAAAAGGCTATATATATATGCTGCTACTGCTAAGTTGCTTCAGTTGTGTCCGACTCTGTGCGACCCCATAGACGGCAGCCCACCAGGCTCTGCCATCCCTGGGATTCTCCAGGCAAGAACACTGGAGTGGGCTGCCATTTCCTGCTCCAATGCATGAAAGTGAAAAGTGAAAGTGAAGTCGCTGAGTCGTGTCCAAGTCTCAGCGACCCCATGGTCTGCAGCCCACCAGGCTCCTCCGTCCATGGGATTTTCCAGGCAAGAGTACTGGAGTGGGGTGCCACTGCCTTCTCCGATATATCTGCTAAGACTCTCTTATTTATAAAGGCAAAACTGTAGGGAGGAAAACAGTAGCTGCCAGAGACTGGAAGGTTGAAAGAGGGACTGTCTACAAAGGGGAAGCAGGAGGAAACGTTTAAGACAATGGACTCTTTTGTATGGATACGTGGTAGTGGATACACCACTCCGTGCATTTCTCAAAACCAAGAGAACTAATCACTATAAAAAGTACATTCACTGTACGGAGAAAAAAAAAAAATCAACCAGGATGTCGTGGTAAAGATGGAATGTAAACTGTGACATATAAATCTAATTTACAAATGAATCACATAGCTGCCACTAAAAAAAGGGGCTGGGGTGGGGGGGGATGGAGACGAAAGTAATGTTCTGACTGTATACAAGGCTAAAGACAAAAAGAAGTGTACATGCGTGTGCACACATAGGCACACACACAAAAGGCAGAAGATGGTCAGATCCTGGAGGGCCTTATGAGCGGTGGAAAGATTCTGCCTTTCACTCTGAGTTAAGAGGAGGAGGGTTTTGAGCAGCCAAGTTATGTAACCTTTGATTTTCTATGTATCATTCCAGCCGCCTTATGTGGGGGCTGGACCATGTGAGAGCAGTGAGGACAAGAGGAAAGGTCAGATTCTGAACGTATTTTAAGGGAAAGCCAACAGGATTTGCTGATGGTGTGGATGTGGGATGTGAGACAAAGGTCAAGGATGACTAAAGTTTTTAGCCTGAGCATCAAAGGATGGGGATGCCATTGACTAAGATGAGTCGCCACCGTGCTGACTTCTTTACTGGCTTCCTTACCATCCCTGTCTCTCATCTCCACACTCTGACAGGTGCTTCCTAGAATCACCTCCTTGGGAATAAAACTACCCATTCTTCAAACAAAACAAACAAAAAAAACTTATCAAAAACAGAAAAGTAGTGCCATTGGCAATATACCTACTGCCCTGAAGGACTGAGTGAAGCTTGCTTTCCCAGCGGTAACAGGGGATTGGCAGATGTTGCGAAGGGTTACACACTAGCTCCAAAATACCACCTCCCCATATGCCAAGTCCCTTTTCTCTTTAACAACGCTGTTAATCGGCTATACCCCAATACAAAACAGAAAGTGTAAAGTTTGAAGAAAAAAACTGAAAATAACCAAAGAACTCACTCTGTGATTCTAGGTTACAGAATCTACCAGTGTGTGGGAGACTGCAGGACAGAGGAGCCTGGCAGGCTGCAGTCCACGGGGTCACAAAGAGTTGAACACAACTTAGCGACCGAACAATACCACCTCAGTGTTCATCACCTAAACCACACCACACACCTGTTCCACGCCCAAAGCTGGGGACTGAAGAAGCTAACACTCTCAGATCAGAAAGAAAACTTCAAGTCCCAAAAGCCAAGAACAAACAGGCCAACCCATGGGCTCCTGACAGCTCAGTTCAATGATCTCCACCCGGCACTGCAGCTGGGGAGCCACCTGCTCTCCAAGCACGGGTCCCACACTTCTACAAATCTCCAAGGCAAAGATCTGATGGAGGAAAAAGAACCTAAGATGTGAAGTCCTGCAGGTTAAGGACAGGATGAAGTCCCAGTAAAGAAGCAAAGATTTCTGATGCCTCTCAGATATCTTTCATGTGGCACTAAAAAAAAAAGAAAAAGAAAAGCTCTGCTTTTAAATATCTTTGAGAAGAGACTTTCAAACCAAAATGAAAAAGGCACAAGTCATAGCAGAAAATCTTAACTCCTATTTCCACATCTAAAAAGAAGTTGTATCTATTTCCACAGATATTTTGCTTGAAAAACAACAGAAAACCAATTCACTTACCTGCTACCTATTATGGAGTAAATGTTCACATCCCCTCAAGACTCATGAGTTGAAATCCTAACCCCCAGGGTGATGGTATTAGGAGGTGGAGCCTTTGGGAGGTTTTCAGATCATGGGGGTGGATCCTCATGAATGAACTGAGTGACTCTAGAGAGCCCCCTCACCCTCTCCACGACATGAGGACCCAAGGAGAAGGTGGCCTTCTATGAACCAGGAAGCAGGCTCCCTCACCAGACTCCCAGTCTGCCAGGGCCTTGATCCTAGACTTCTCATCTCCAGAAACGGGAGTGAGAAATAAGCCACCCTGTCTACAGCAGTCTGGCCCAGGAGCATGAACACTAGCTGGCATGTGGCCTCTCAAGGAGCCACCCAATCTTCACCAGGCTAGAAAGAAGGCAGAGCACAGATCAGCATCTGCCAGAGCTACAGGGAGTCTGAAGAATGAGCACCGGCTGGTGTTCATACCTTTAGCCAAAGATGAAGGGTTTTCATATCACTCTGCAGTCAACACTTAAAATAACAATCCTGACAACTTTTAAAATATTTACTTCCTTGCTAATCTCAACCCAATCTCTGATTTAAAACAAAAAAATAATATTAGTCATTTGTTTGTTTTATCTAACACTTGATACACACAGCCTCAGTGTATGTGTACCCAAACTGCCTTGAATTCTAAAAATAGATCCTCTTGTTAGAGAAATATAAGCAATCCCTTTCAACTCTGCCCATAAAAAAAGTTCAGACTAATCAAAAGAAATATAAAATACGGAACCTAAACAAAACCTAACTGAATTTTATCTAGGTTAGATTTCCCAGCTTGAAAAAAATGCACTATTTTTCAAAGTGCCTAAAGAAGATATTCTAAACTCAAATGCCTACAAGGCCCAGGCCAGTAACATAAATGAGTAAAACAGACCTGGCACAAGACTAAAAAAGAGCTGTGAGCATTTCAGTGAAGTGGAGAAAGTATATGCCCTCTAAGAGACATTCAGGTTCAAAAATTTTAAAAACCCTACAGCCTCACAACATCATGCCACAAGGCTTAAACTTTGAACCTCATAAGATAACAAGCTCACGTAGCCTACTGAGAAAGTACTACAACTGATCTTTACTAAAATAAAGTGAAATAAAATCTGAAACACATGGAATAGCTGGAACCTGAGGTTCAGAATGTACTGTCAGCCAGGTTGCTAATAAACGAGAAACTACTGGGGATATGTAATTCATACCAGGCAAGAATAATTATGTTCACCTTTCATACTTTGTTATCCAAGTAACTTATCAACACTTGACATATTATGTGTTAATTATCAATCTTCCTCAAACCAGACACAAGCCCTTTGGAGAAGGAATTCAATCAGTGTTAGATTCCCAACTCCAAACTAGCACACGATAGGTATTCAATAATGCATGTGAAGTAAATTAATTTAATGGAAGACAAAATAAATTTTAACATAAAAACAGTTCAAGGCATACTACTTATTAGTAGCTTTGGAATTAAAGTGCATTTGGTTTCACAGACTAAAGCAAACCCTACCAGATATTCTTTTGAGTTGTTTTTTTTTTTCTTGTTATTTGTTTACAAGAAGAGGATATATTCAGAAATTATAGCAGGCATTATTAATTCATTCTAGATCTACTGCAAAGACTGGTCACTCCCTTCCATCAGTGGCTCCGAAAATGTGATACCAGGGGCCGCATCAGCACCACCTGGAAACTTGTTCATTTGATGTAAATACAAAACACGGCCAGGCCCCAGCCCAGACCTGTGGGGTCAGAAAAGGACAGAAGGGTGTAACACATGATGCAGAAATCCCTTTGAGCCCTTCCAGTGATTCTTCTGNAAAAAGAAAAGCTCTGCTTTTAAATATCTTTGAGAAGAGACTTTCAAACCAAAATGAAAAAGGCACAAGTCATAGCAGAAAATCTTAACTCCTATTTCCACATCTAAAAAGAAGTTGTATCTATTTCCACAGATATTTTGCTTGAAAAACAACAGAAAACCAATTCACTTACCTGCTACCTATTATGGAGTAAATGTTCACATCCCCTCAAGACTCATGAGTTGAAATCCTAACCCCCAGGGTGATGGTATTAGGAGGTGGAGCCTTTGGGAGGTTTTCAGATCATGGGGGTGGATCCTCATGAATGAACTGAGTGACTCTAGAGAGCCCCCTCACCCTCTCCACGACATGAGGACCCAAGGAGAAGGTGGCCTTCTATGAACCAGGAAGCAGGCTCCCTCACCAGACTCCCAGTCTGCCAGGGCCTTGATCCTAGACTTCTCATCTCCAGAAACGGGAGTGAGAAATAAGCCACCCTGTCTACAGCAGTCTGGCCCAGGAGCATGAACACTAGCTGGCATGTGGCCTCTCAAGGAGCCACCCAATCTTCACCAGGCTAGAAAGAAGGCAGAGCACAGATCAGCATCTGCCAGAGCTACAGGGAGTCTGAAGAATGAGCACCGGCTGGTGTTCATACCTTTAGCCAAAGATGAAGGGTTTTCATATCACTCTGCAGTCAACACTTAAAATAACAATCCTGACAACTTTTAAAATATTTACTTCCTTGCTAATCTCAACCCAATCTCTGATTTAAAACAAAAAAATAATATTAGTCATTTGTTTGTTTTATCTAACACTTGATACACACAGCCTCAGTGTATGTGTACCCAAACTGCCTTGAATTCTAAAAATAGATCCTCTTGTTAGAGAAATATAAGCAATCCCTTTCAACTCTGCCCATAAAAAAAGTTCAGACTAATCAAAAGAAATATAAAATACGGAACCTAAACAAAACCTAACTGAATTTTATCTAGGTTAGATTTCCCAGCTTGAAAAAAATGCACTATTTTTCAAAGTGCCTAAAGAAGATATTCTAAACTCAAATGCCTACAAGGCCCAGGCCAGTAACATAAATGAGTAAAACAGACCTGGCACAAGACTAAAAAAGAGCTGTGAGCATTTCAGTGAAGTGGAGAAAGTATATGCCCTCTAAGAGACATTCAGGTTCAAAAATTTTAAAAACCCTACAGCCTCACAACATCATGCCACAAGGCTTAAACTTTGAACCTCATAAGATAACAAGCTCACGTAGCCTACTGAGAAAGTACTACAACTGATCTTTACTAAAATAAAGTGAAATAAAATCTGAAACACATGGAATAGCTGGAACCTGAGGTTCAGAATGTACTGTCAGCCAGGTTGCTAATAAACGAGAAACTACTGGGGATATGTAATTCATACCAGGCAAGAATAATTATGTTCACCTTTCATACTTTGTTATCCAAGTAACTTATCAACACTTGACATATTATGTGTTAATTATCAATCTTCCTCAAACCAGACACAAGCCCTTTGGAGAAGGAATTCAATCAGTGTTAGATTCCCAACTCCAAACTAGCACACGATAGGTATTCAATAATGCATGTGAAGTAAATTAATTTAATGGAAGACAAAATAAATTTTAACATAAAAACAGTTCAAGGCATACTACTTATTAGTAGCTTTGGAATTAAAGTGCATTTGGTTTCACAGACTAAAGCAAACCCTACCAGATATTCTTTTGAGTTGTTTTTTTTTTTCTTGTTATTTGTTTACAAGAAGAGGATATATTCAGAAATTATAGCAGGCATTATTAATTCATTCTAGATCTACTGCAAAGACTGGTCACTCCCTTCCATCAGTGGCTCCGAAAATGTGATACCAGGGGCCGCATCAGCACCACCTGGAAACTTGTTCATTTGATGTAAATACAAAACACGGCCAGGCCCCAGCCCAGACCTGTGGGGTCAGAAAAGGACAGAAGGGTGTAACACATGATGCAGAAATCCCTTTGAGCCCTTCCAGTGATTCTTCTGCCTGCTTCTTAGAGAAGCACTGCCCACTGCTCCTACTCCGCTCAGAACAGCCGAGGGTCACAAGCGCTCCTCTGTTCTCGACTTGCTAACATATGGTTGTTGGGTCTGAACTTCAATCGCAGAACAAACAAAGGTGCACGTGTAACAAAGAAAACAATTTAAAGGGCAGCTAATCAAAAAAGCCTTCAAGTTCTAGTCTTCCATTCCCTTCTTCCCACCAAAAAAACCACCTTCTTTAAGAACTGGCTCCTTAAGGAGAATATAGTATTTGCAATTATGAAATAAATGATTAGGTCAAATTAAACAGGTTAAATTATGTCTCAAGCATAATGAATTTTTAGATTAATTTCAACTAATTACAATGAGATAATCTGACAAGTCAACTAGGAGAAAAAAGATCTGGCTAGGGTACATGATTTAAGAGAAAAACTATGATTTCTTGTGGTCAGTGTGCCCATCTATCAATAACAATCTTGTAAATCTGTGTGATCTAAAACTTTACCCCATGGCAGAATATTCTTCTCCCTCCAGCATAAGGGGAAGTCTGAAATCTTTCAAGCAATGGGAAGAGAGAACAAATCCTGTAGAATGGGGAGAAGCCTTTGGAAGAAAAAAAAAAAAGTCAGAGTGGAAGAGAATTAGAATCAGAATAAGGTTATGCAGTTTAGCAAATAAATGGAGTTATCCTCTTTCTTAAAAAAAAAAAAAAAAATCCCAGTTACTTATTTCTCTCAACAGGAAAATAATTTGATCCAAGCAAAGAAAACAGTTTAGCTGCTCCCAAGAGAACTGCCCACTTGGGGAAAAAACAGTAAAAGAAGTTACCAAATCCTTTAAATATATTTTTCCATATTAGAAGGAAAAAACAAAACCTGTACCAGGTACTCATGTATATTTTGATTCACCATTAAAAGATGATGCTGCTGCTACTGCTGCTAAGTCACTTCAGTTGTGTCCGACTCAGTGCGACCCCATAGATGGCAGCCCACCAGGTTCTGCCGTCCCTGGGATTCTCCAGGCAAGAACACTGGAGTGGGTTGCCATTTCCTTCTCCAATGCATGAAAGTGAACAGTGAAAGTGAAGTCACTCAGTCATGTCTGACTCTTTGCAACTCCATGGACTGCAGCCCACCAGGCTCCTCCGTCCCTGGGATTTTCCAGGCAAAGATGATGGCTAACGTTAAATGCTAATAAAGGAATTGTTTCTAAAGTAAGCTAAAACTTTTTAAGAGCTACATGCTCTATGGGGAGTTTATAAATTTTAAGTTCTAAGTTCCACGTGTCTGGGAAGTTTCTAAGTTTTAGAGTATATGGTTTATATAACTTAATTTAAACACTATGAACAATATAAAATATCTACCGTGATCATTAATAAGTCATTCTTTGTAATGTTGTTATATCCATGTAAACACTGAGCTACATTCATGTAAACAAGTATCTAGATAAACATTTTGGTCCAGAAAAGAATTGTAAGATAAAGACACTGGAGCCTTGGAGAAAAGCTATGACAAACTTAAGAGTATTAAAAAGTAGAGACCATGCAAATTAAAAAGTAGAGACATCACTTTGCCCACAAAGGTCCGTCTAACCAAAGCTACAGTTTTTCCAGTAGTCATGTATGGATGTGATAGTTGTACCATAAAGAAGGTTGAGTACCAAAGAACTGATGCTTTCAAACTGGTGCTGGAGAAGACTCTGTTACAGAGTCCTACGGACAGCAAGGAAATCCAACCAGTCCATCCTAAAGGAAATCAACCCTGAATATTCACTGGAAGGACTGATGCTGNACCAAAGAACTGATGCTTTCAAACTGGTGCTGGAGAAGACTCTGTTACAGAGTCCTACGGACAGCAAGGAAATCCAACCAGTCCATCCTAAAGGAAATCAACCCTGAATATTCACTGGAAGGACTGATGCTGAAGCGGAATACTCTTGTCACGTGATGAGAACAGCCAACTCTTTGGAAAAGATCCTGATGTTGGGAAGATTGAGGGCAAGAGAAAGTGATGACAGAGGATGACATAGTTTGGATGGCATTACCCACCCAAAGGAAACGAGTGTGAGCAAACTCCTGGAGTTAGTGAAGAACAGGGAAGCCAGGTCGGCTCAGTCCACGGAGTCACAGAGAGTCAGACATGACTGAGTGGCTGAACAACTATACGAAACTATAGAACCTGCTTTGCCTTGCTTCAAATGACATGTTTCTTTTCCCAAACACAAAAAAACTTACACAGAAATACATTCCACTATTACTCGATTTGAGAAAATGTAATAGAAGGGTTGGGGCTTCCCTGGTAGCTCAGCTGGTAAAGAATCCGCCTTCAATGCAGGAGACCCTGGTTCAATACCTGGATCGTGAAGTTCCCCTGGAGAAGGGATAGGCTACCCACTCCACTATTCTTGGGCTTCCCTGGTGGCTCACACAGTAAAGAATCTGCCTGCAATGGAGGAGACATGGGTTTGATCCCTGGGTTGGGAAGATCCCCTTGGAGGAAGGGATGGCAACCCACTCCAGTGTTCTTGCTTGGAAAAATCCCATGGACAGAGGAACCTGGAAGGCTACAGTCCATGCAGTCGCAGAGAGTCAGACACGACTGAGCGACTAAGCACACAGCAAAACAGAACTGCAGAAAATTCCTTCATCATTACCATGTTACAAACAGAAAATAGCCGCTGTGGCCTACCAGCAGGATTGAAATTGACATTAGTTTAGAATAATTCCTGCACATTATTCCACAGTTATAATATCACACTTGAGCCTGTAACAGAGTTTCCACAATGAACATGTTATTTATGAAAGTATATATATGAAATCGGTCAAGTGCTATCAATATATCCTTTATGGCTCAAACTCCACCTAATCCCAAATCTCCCCATGTTCAAATAGAAAGCATCTGCTCAATTGAGATTCCACAGGTGTGAACCATGCTAACTTAACTGCAGGTCTGCCACAGTTTTAAACTTCCATTACTTCTTGCAAGATTTAAAGTCAACTCTCCATGGCATTGACACCAGGAAAGTAACTGCAGTAAGAGCAGAAGGCAGGACGAGGAAACACCAACAGGTGAGTTAATCTTGCCCTGCAGAACCCTGAGAAGTTCACAGGAGGGCACTGAGCAAGGTTAGAGACAGAAAGTTGGTGGGTGGAGTGGGAAGGGTGAAGACTGGTCACAAATCTGTAGACTGAACAGTGAGAAAGAGAAGGTTTATTCTGCACAGAAACAAAGATAAGAGCTTGGGATTCCACGACAAGATACGCGGTAGGTGGGTGCGTAGGTGGGAAGCTCAGGGCTGGTGGGTAAGTCAAAAGTCAAAATAAGAAATGCTCAAACATCCAACCCTGCCTCTTTTCTTTAATTCTAGAATGCCACTGGCAAGGAGTATTGTCTTTACTTCCTATTTGGCAGCTCACCCAAGAAAACAGCAGTCCTGCATCCAATTAGCCTACAGCAAAGCCCAATACAAGGCAAAGTCCCTTGCAAACAAAGAGCTAGGCTTCTCACTTTTAAATATGAATAGCTGGCAAAGGATCACCAAAATTTGCAAGGTTTCAGACACAAGAGACCAAAACAAACAAAAACTGCAAAAACATAAAAGCAAAGATAATCAAGAGAATAAAGAAAACTTAAAAAAAAACCTTTATTATTACTGTGCTAAGACAAAAATTTTTAATGGTGATGAAAAAGAAGCAATCCAAACACTCTCAAGATTAAAAATACAGCCACTGTTAAAAATCCAACAGAAAACAAGAAATTCTCCCTGAGTTTAGAGAAAAGAGAGTAATATAGTTTAAGAGAAATAGAATATACTGAAAAATAGTTAACAGACTTGGAAGATCAAGGCAGGAAATTCAACATTTGACTACAAATAATTCCAGAGAACAGAGAGAATGTAAAGGGAGAAAAACACTGACTCACTAACCTAAAAAAGCATCCCAAGGGAAAAAAGCCAGGTGCAAAATAACAATAAAAACTGTGNGAAAAATAGTTAACAGACTTGGAAGATCAAGGCAGGAAATTCAACATTTGACTACAAATAATTCCAGAGAACAGAGAGAATGTAAAGGGAGAAAAACACTGACTCACTAACCTAAAAAAGCATCCCAAGGGAAAAAAGCCAGGTGCAAAATAACAATAAAAACTGTGCCTGAATTCTCCACTGCAACACTGCAAACTTAAAAGTAAAGGAAGCAACACTTTTTAAATTATTTACATAAGAACTCTTAACCCAAAATGTCAATTGAGTATGAAGGAGCATTTTTATATATTCAACACCTGAAACTATTATCCATACACATTTTTCTCACACGTTTGCTAGAAAATATGTTTTACACACACACACAGGAATATACCAGTAAAAAAGAGGACATGAAGTGACGTGGCCAAGACGGCAGAGTAGAAAAATCCTGAATTCATCCCTTCTGCCTTGGATACACCAAGATTACGGCTCCTTAGAGACGCTATCTAGGAGAACGGCCCAAAAACTAGCAGGAAAGCGACTCCACAACTACATACCTAAAGAAGGAATCACAACGACCCAAGTAAGAGGAGACGCAGTACACTCAGGACTCACAATTCAAGGTCAGGGATTCACAAATGGGAGGAATATCACAATCACAAAGGATCTCTCCAAGGAGCGAGGCTCCTGAGCCCACCTCAGGCTCTCCCACCCAGGCCTCCTGCACTAGGAAGACGAGCCCCAGAACCTCTGGCTTTGAAAAGCAGCAGGGTTTGTGTTCAGGAGAGCCCCTTGGAGAGGCAGGAGGTAAACCCAACTCCCCCTGGGGTGGAGATGCTGGCAGCAGCCATTTGGGGGCACCGCTTCTATCAAGGTAACAGCCCTGGCAAGTGACACTTCGGAATCCTCCCCTAGCTTATTAGTGGTCGGGGCTTACCCGCCCACCAGCAGGCGAGCCCCAGGCCCAAGGCCGGGCAGGCAGCAGTGGGAAGCCCACCTCACCCTCCAGCAGGCTTGCACCACCACACGAGGCNGACACTTCGGAATCCTCCCCTAGCTTATTAGTGGTCGGGGCTTACCCGCCCACCAGCAGGCGAGCCCCAGGCCCAAGGCCGGGCAGGCAGCAGTGGGAAGCCCACCTCACCCTCCAGCAGGCTTGCACCACCACACGAGGCAGGCTTCACAGCCAGGCTGGGGGCCAGAGCCACCCACCAGCACACCAACCACAGAAGCCCCACTGTAGAAGAAGAGCGCAGGCAACCCTAAGGGGGCATCCCTACCTCTGACTCGGTGACCAGGAAGTGTGTGCTGCCGGGACGCACAGGTTGCCTCCCACACAGGGCCATCGCTCCAAGACAGGGAAATGCAACCAACCTACCAACACGGTGAACTGGGCAAATGAGCAGAGGAACAGGTGCCAAAGAAACAAGAGAAACCTCAGAAAAAGAACCAGATGAAGTGGACATACACAAGCTACTCAACAGAGGTCAGGGTAATGATCATAAAGACGCTTCCTAACTCAGAAGAATAGATAAACATGGTAAGATTTTAAATTCCAAACTTGGAGAGGAGGATTTCAAGGCTGCATATTGTCACCCTGCTTATTTAACTTCTATGCAGGCCGAGTACATCATGAGAAACACTGGGCTGGATGAAGCACAAGCTGGAATCAAGACTGCCAGGAAAGAAAGTGAAAGTGAAGTCGCTCAGTCCAACTCTTTGTGACCCCATGGACTGTAGCCTACCACGCTCTTCCGTNCCGAGTACATCATGAGAAACACTGGGCTGGATGAAGCACAAGCTGGAATCAAGACTGCCAGGAAAGAAAGTGAAAGTGAAGTCGCTCAGTCCAACTCTTTGTGACCCCATGGACTGTAGCCTACCACGCTCTTCCGTCCATGGGATTTTCCAGGCAAGAGTACTGGAATGGGTTGCCACTTCCTTCTCCAGAGGATCTTCCCAACCCAGGGATCGAACCTGGGTCTCCCGCATTGTAGGCAGACGCTTTCCCATCTGGGCCACCAGACTGCTGGGAGAAACATCAATAACCTCAGATATGCAGATGACACCACCCTTATGGCAGACAGCAAAGAGCAACTAAAGAGCCTCTTGATGAAAGTGAAAGACGAGGGTAAAATAGTTGGCTTAAGTAAAACTCAACGTTCCAAAAACGAAGATCATGGCATCTGATCCCATCACTTCATGGCAAATAGATGGGGAAACAATGGAAACAGTGAGAGACTTTATTTTCTTAGGCTCCAAAATCACTGCAGACAGTGATTGTGCCAAGAATTTAAAAGATGCTTGCTCCTTGGAAGAAAAGCTGTGACCACCTNAAAAAAAAAAAAAAAGTACAGAGAATCACCTATGGGAAATTCTTTAAAAAAGAAAAAGGGGAGACTTCTTTCAACTCAGCTCAGGGTCTTTCTGTTTTATTGCCAGTTTAAGAGGAATATAGGGACTCTGATGACAAATATAAATTTTAATCCCACTATACCTCTTTTGTGCATGAGCTTGAAAAAAATGACTTTTCTTTTTGCACTTGGTCTGTACTTCGGTTTCATAACATGTAAAATGAGATAATAATTAGCAACTCAAATGTACAGTGTCTTCTAAGGTTGTCATGAAAAGGTCAATGAGATAACTCATGTAGAGATCTCACCAAAATGGTTGTTCAAAAGTAAGTCTTATAATCAATAATTATCTGCTATTGTTAATGCTTTTTTGATATTAAAAGTCAGCTAACCTTACAGAATTTAGACTCTAATTGGAGAAGGAGAAGTATAATAACGATTATAATAGACTAGAATAGACTAATAGACTAGGAGAATACTAAATGAAAAAATATATATATACAGTGTATTCTTATTATCCATTCATTCTCTGGATTCCGATGGCTATGAGGTATCAGAGATAAACAAATTTGCTATGGCATGAAAATAACACTCAAGAACTGACAGTTTATAAAATTATTTTTAGCAGGAGGGCCTAGAGGAGCTATCCCACGGTGATAGTAAGGAAGGGTGGTGGTGAGGAGATACCCCTCATCCAAGATAAGGAGCAGCAGCTGTGCTTTGCTGGAGCACCTGGAAGAGATACCCCACGTCCAAGATAAGAGAAACTCAAATAAGATGGTAGGTGTTGCAAGAGGGCGTCAAAGGGCAGACACACTGAAAACACACTCACATAAAACTAGTCAATCTAATCACACTAGGACTACAGCCTTGTCTAACTCAATGAAACTTAGCCATGTCTGTGGGGTCACCCAAAATGGGTCGGTCATGGTGGAGAGTTCTGACAGAATGTGGTCCACAGGAGAAGGGAATGGCAAACCACTACAGTATTCTTGCCTTGAGAGCCCCATGAACAGTATGAAAAGGCAAAATGATAGGATACTGAAAGAGGAACTCCCCAGGTCAGTAGGTGCCCAATATGCTACTGGAGATCAGTGGAGAAATAACTCCAGAAAGAATGAAGGGATGGAGGTGGTGAGGTGAAGTCACTCAGTCGTGTCCGACTCTTTGTGACCCCATGGACTGTAACCTACTAGGCTTCTCAGTCCATGGGATTCTCCAGGCAAGAATACTGGAGTGGATTGCCATTTCCTTCTACAGGGGATCTTCCCGACCCAGGGATCAAACCCGGGTCTCCCGGGATGGAGCCAAAGCAAAAACAATACCCAGCTGTAGATGTGACTGATGATAGAAGCAAGGTCCAATGTCAGGTTCATGAATCAAGGCAAACTGGAAGTGGTTANAGGTGCCCAATATGCTACTGGAGGTCAGTGGAGAAATAACTCCAGAAAGAATGAAGGAATGGAGCCAAAGGACAAACAATACCCCCTCATAAACACATCCCTAAAAAATATATGTAGGCAAAATTGAGTGGGCTTCCCTGGTGGCGCTAATGGTAAAGAACCTGCTTGCTAATGCAGAAGACATGAGAGATGCAGGTTTGATCCCCTGGGTTGCGAAGATCCCCTGGAGGAGGACATAGCAACCCACTCCAGTATTCTTGCCTGAAGAATCCCAAGGACAGAGGAGCTGGAGCTACAGTACACAGGGTCACAAAGAGTCAGACATGACTGAAGGGACTTAGAATGCACACACACGCAAAATTGAGTATGTATTGATTATAATCCAGACAGACAATTACAAAATAAATATATAGCTAATTATCTAAAATAGTTAAAATGGGGGAGTGCAGAGGTTTTGTCACTAAGAATTAGTCTTACATAGCTTTGAGTACCATCATGTCACCTTTCCTACAGAGTATTCCATTACGATTGTTCAATATTTTTGAATGAATAAACACATCACTACCTTAAATCTACTTGAAATCTTATTTTTAGATTGGTAGCCCTTTTTCCTTTTAATCAACTCTTAAAATACCGTCCATATGATGAAATACATTCTTCCCTAAGAGAAAACAAAGATTATTACCATCTTTTTATATCTTTTCATCTATTTAACCCTCCTAATTCTAGCATTGTTGATGTAGAGTGGTTTAGTTGCTATGTCATGTCTGTCTTTTGCAACCCCATGGACTCCTCTGTTGATGGGATTTCCCAGGCAAGAATACTGGAGTGGATTGCCATCTCCAGGGAATCTTCCCTAGAGATCAAACCTGAGTCTCCTGCACTGCAGGCAGATTCTTTACTGACTGAGCCATCAGGGAAGCCTCTTGCATTGTTAGAGATAAAATTGCTCAGAGGTGAGCAAGAAGAGAAAAGAAGAGATGAAAATTTATATGAAAAAACTCCCCAAATGTACATGCTTCTAAGTAGTCAAGTCAGAACCAATTGAATTAGACAAGTTTGTGATAGATAACACATGAACCTATAGATGATTGTTTTTAATTTCTATTTCATTTTACATTCACTTAATTTCATGAAGGATTAGCATGGAAAAATTAAAAACACAACTTTGGTAGAGATAAACTATATTAGGATAAAGAAGAATAAATGCTTTTCTTGTAATCTCCCTAGGAGATTATAATGGTACCAATACAGCGTTTGACAAAGAAGTGACTTGTGAATGCATAATGCAGTTGGAAGTCTAAAGGCAAAGCTATTGGAATGATCTTGATTAGAAGGTAAGAGGATTAAAGACATGTAANCCTAGGAGATTATAATGGTACCAATACAGCGTTTGACAAAGAAGTGACTTGTGAATGCATAATGCAGTTGGAAGTCTAAAGGCAAAGCTATTGGAATGATCTTGATTAGAAGGTAAGAGGATTAAAGGCATGTAAATAACTCAAGCCTCAATAGCTGTGCAATGAGATTACTGCTTACAGTGGAAATGTGTAGCCACTCGGGGGAGTATTCTCTATTTGCTATTTCTTTCCAGGTTGGATTTTGTTTCTTCCTTTTACATCTTAGCATCTGCATCCAGCCAGATTCCATCCTAGCAGGGGAACAAAAATAATGAAGCAGATTCTTTCTGTAAACCTGATGAATTAAGTGGCCGAAGGAAACAATTCCAGGCTAAAGGAGACTATAAGGAAAAAGCTTACCCTCCAGCTCCCTGTCGTCAGCCTATTTCTTTTACTGCATCATTCACAAATATCTCCATGCTCAGGCACTATGCTGGGGCTACAGGAGTACACAGACAAGAAGCGTTTCTGTCCCTCATGGAGTCTCCTCTGAAGTGTCAAGATTTAAACAATGAGCCACAGGAACCAAAGCCTGACCGGCAGGATAAAGGAAAACACCAGGNTTCTTTTACTGCATCATTCACAAATATCTCCATGCTCAGGCACTATGCTGGGGCTACAGGAGTACACAGACAAGAAGCGTTTCTGTCCCTCATGGAGTCTCCTCTGAAGTGTCAAGATTTAAACAATGAGCCACAGGAACCAAAGCCTGACCGGCAGGATAAAGGAAAACACCAGGCGCCGTGAGAAGGCATCGCAGAGAAAGTTATTTTACTTGCGGTGACCAAAGAGACTCGACCTGAAAAAGTGCGCATTTCTCCCAGGACAAAAGGTTGGGTAGAAGTGAGCCAGTCAACAAGTTACGGAGACAACTTTCCAGGCAGAAGGTGTTTGATATCATCTGGGAACTAAAAGAAAGAAACTGAGACTCTAGTGGAGGAAAGGGGAATGGAAGGGTTGTGGCATATGAAGGAGAGGTAGAAAGGGCTTCCCCGGGCTCATGCTAAAGAATCTGCCTGCCAAAGCCTGCCAGTGCAGGAGACGCGAGCTCCATACCTGGGTCAGGAAGATTCCCTTAGAGAAGGAAATGGCAACCCATTTCCTTGAATATTAGAGAAGGAATACCAATATTCTGGTATTAGTACATTGCTATTCCAATATACGAATTGAAATACCAATATTCTATTGGTATATTCTCTTGCAGGCAAGAAAATATGCCACTATTCTTGCCTGGAAGATCCCATGGAGAGAGGAGCATGGCAGTCTACAGACCCTGGGGTCCCAAAAGAGTCAGGTATGACTTAGCGACTAAACAGCAACAAAAGGAAATGGCTACATGTGTGCTCTATACCTCCTGTTGAGGAGTCTGTACAGAAGGAAGTACTGTAAGATGTAAGTTACATTGTATAGGGCCATCTTAGTACCTTGAGGGAAATGGCTTATAGAGAAGGAAAGAGTAGAAAAAGAGACCAGTTAGGGAGTTATGGCAATACTTCAGGCAAGAGAGGATGGTGGCGGACTTCCCTGGTGGTCCAGCAGTTAAGAATCGCCTTGCAATCCAAGGAACATGGGTTTCATGCCACAGAGAAACTAAGCCTTTGAGCTGCGAGTACTAAGCCCTCGCACTCCAGAACCCAGAGCCCTTGGGCCACAACTAGAGAGTCTGTAAGATCTCAAGTGCCAAAACTAAGACCCAATGCAGCCAAATAAATATATTTTTTTTTAAACAGGTAACGATGACTTAAGACTTTGGGGATGGTAACGGCTGAAGAAAAATGTAGTAGACTGCAGGAGTCTTTTGGCACTTGAATGGACAGGACTTGAGTTAAAGCTTGAAGGTGAGGGAAAGAAAGGTTTCAAGAATGATGCCACTGATTGATGTAAATGATCATGTTCTTCTAAAGCTGGGGTTTTGTCAGATGCATGCAATGGAAGGAGAGTTGGATCAGTGACGAAAAAGATGAATCAGTCATAAACTTCAGGCTGTGTAAGAAAATAAAGACGGATGGGGCAGGTGGCTAGAGAACCAGGAGAGTTGTTTGTGGAAGAGAGGTCTCCATGACGTTGAAGAGCTGCTGCAAGGATGTCTGTCCTTAATCAGGAAACCTGCAGGATAGATGATAACCAAAAAGGTAGAACGTTTGAATTAGCAGTTCAGTATTGCTTCTCACTGATTCAATGGACATCACCAATTCAATGGACATGAACTTGGGCAAACTCCAGGAGATGGTGAGAGACGGGGAACCGTGGCATCACGGGTGATCTAACAACAACAATTGCTTCTCCAAACCCCACATCCTCAAAACAACAAGCAACAGTTCTGGATGCCATGAAAGTTTCTGTGTGTTGGTGGGGACACCACCAGTAGTGGACAGTGACGTATCAGAGTGCAAGGAGGATCTGAGCAACAGAGCACTTAACTGAAAGAGAAGACAAATTAACTTCTGAAATCCTTTCCACTTGGCATTAATGTGATAGATTCCTGCATAACAGTAACATTGCCCAGTTGTGCCAGGTGTCCATTTTCATGTTCTAATTCATAGGCTTGGAGCTACTTGCTGTGTTAAAACAATTTGATTTAATTTAGACAAGATAGATGGGGTGCACTTGAAAAGTTAAGTGAAACAATAGAAGTGAATTGTAGTCTTCAGTAGAAAATAAAGTTACTTTCTTTTTTGTATTTGTATTTGCACTGTCCGCAGATACTTGGTGTGAACTGTTGCTTACAAAACAAAATCATACACAGTTGTTTGTTTTTCACTCTTTAGAGCATTCATACTTTAATTTTTAAAGAAAATGTTAAAGGAAACAAAGTTTGCATGACTACAAAAAGCCTGGTACAAAATTACCCAAAAATAGTTTCTATGGAGATTTTTTTGTCCATTACAGATCAAAATGGACTCTGAAGAAAGATTTTAACAAATGAAATAATATGCTGTGGTTGTCTGTCTTCTTATTCTATCTTAGCATTGAGGAATTTGAAAGGAAAATACTTTAATGTATAAATCTTGATCTTTCATAAAAGAGAGAGTGAAACTCATGATATTGGTAAAAGAAATTTTCATAATGAAATTAAAATATTTTGTACTACTTTCTGTAACAGTAACTATATATAGCCTAATCCCATTAAAATATTACATATGAAACTCATATCATGATCATATGCACATGATATGTTAGACTTATGATTCATTTCCAGTCTAAGTATTGTTTTAAGAATTTAATAGACAACTCCAGTTGCTGCAACCTCAACCAAACGTAGCTTCTTCATTTTGAAATGTCCCCAGAAGTTTATCTAATTCATCATTACTCTTGATAGAACACAAATTATGTGAAAGTCTTGATTATAACAACATAATTAGTAATTTACTTAAATGAGGCAAGAAAATTAACTTTTATGGAGTAAATATAATTTATGAATTTTTTATGAGTTCATTTTATTACTTATCCAAATAATAAGATCATGGAAAGAACACCCAGCCAAAACCAAAAATAGTTACGAATAAATCCATCATCTTGAAATTTTACCACAATTTTACACACTTTGTAATGTTGCTGTCATATAAAGATATATTTTTCAAGAAAAGGGGATAGTATATGTGTTATTTAGCATTCTGTTAGCTGGGTGAATAACATGTCAATATTTGGACATAGAGACATATAGATGAGCCTCCATTTGTATTCTTGCAGCAAATATTATAATTGGTCCTGGTGGGATTTCCCTGGAGGTTCAGTGGCTAAGACTCCACACTCCCAATGCAGGGCAGCTCGGTTTGATCCCTGGTCAGGAAACTAGATCCCAGATGCCACAACTAAAGATCCCACATGTTGCAACAAAGATCTAAGACCCTGAGTGCTGCAATGAAGACTCAACGTGGCCAAATAAATATTTTTTAAAAAATAAAAAAGAATTGGGCCTAATGAGGAGGCCAGCAATGGTTGAGGCTAGAGGCCTTGAAGGGCCCTCTGCACAGATGTTGGTGTTTCCCATGTGCGAGTGATGGCAGGGCTGACGTGGAGATAAGGGGAATCTGGAAAGTGATGGGGGCAGTAATGTCCGGGAGGTGGTCAATTATGAGGAGGGTGCGGAGGAAACTTGAATGATGTGAGCCTCAGCGGAACTCACAAGGAGCAGGGGAAAGAATGGATGGGACAAGGAGGACACCAACACCATCTGCCCATCAAGGAACCCAAGTGATGGGAAATGTGTCCCTTTGGGAGGTCACAGGGAGACTGCTCTCNACTGGCAGGTGCCACAGGCATAAACGTGGTTGGCAGCAGTGAGCACAAAACACCTGATTCTTCATGGCCAGTCAATCCAAGCAATTGTCATCAGCATTCCAGGTGGTTGGACCAAGATGCTTCACGATCTTGGGGCCAGCGCTCTCAGTGGATTAGCATTGGGCAAGGGCTCAGAGCCCTTTGTAGGCCACACTGATCATCTGGTAGAAGCTGACATCCATCCTGTCATGTTTAAGGAGGGACAGACATCCACAGGCCTCCGCTCCATCTGTTTTGCACACAGTCGGCACTTTCATACATCATACCCAAATTGCCTTTCATACTCTCAACCCACACATTGCCAGCTTTGGCACAGTGGTGTCTCCTGTCAGCCAACTGGTCAGTTTGGGCAGCTCCCTTTCATATCTGGTCAACAGTATATGTTTATGAAAATTGCAGGGGTTTTGCCTTATTGTTTTATAAAAATGAGTAGAAAATGGAATACTGGATGGACTGGTATGTGTGTGTGTGTGTGTGTGTGTGTGTGTGTGTGTGTGTGTGTGCTCAGTCGTGTGCAACTTTTTCGACCCTATGATCTGTAGCCCTCCAGGCCCCTATGTCCATGGGATTTTTCAGGCAAGAATACTGGAGTGGGTTGCCATGCCCACCTCCAGGGAATCGTCCCAACCCAGGGATGAAACCTGCATCTCTGGCATCTCCTGCATTAGCAGACGGATTCTTTACCACTGCCCCACCCGGGAAGTCAGATGGACTGATACCAGTGATTTTTAGAAAGCTGTAAAGTTAACCCCATTTTAGACACAGATGGAAACCATTAGGAGCACCACAGGAAGTCTAATCTCTACTGGCCGGTCACTGGACTTCAGCCAATGACTCACGTGTCTAATTGCAAAATAAAAGAACAAAATGAAATTCAAAAGACAACAAAACATCAGCAAGGAGGTTTAAAAGGACAACTGTGATTGAGGATTTTAAGTATTTTTCAGCTTTCTGAGGATAGAACAGCCGTTTATTACCACATGGATCCATTGTTAACTTCACGTATACAGTTGTCCCAACATCTTGAGGAATTTTTTGGTAGGGAAGTGGAGGCTGCCTGTGCCGTCAGCAAAGATTCATAATGGAAACCTCTCTCTGATCCTTAGGCATCACACAGGAGGCTTGACAGGAGAGACAGGCAGCCTGGTCCAACAGATAGGAGAGTTTGGGTCAGAGAGATAATCCCGCCTTGCTGCTGCTGCTGCGTTGCTTCAGTCATGTCCAACTCTGTGCGACCCCATAAACGGCAGCCCACCAGGCTCCCCTGTCCCTGGGATTCTCCAGGCAAGAACACTGGAGGGGATTGCCATTGCCTTCTCCAGTGCATGCATGAATGCTAAGTCGCTTCAGTCATGTCCGACTCTGTGTGATCCCATGGACAGCAGCCCACCAGGCTCCTCTGTCCACCGAATTGTCTAGGCAAGAATACTGGAGTGGGTTGCCATTTCCTTCTCCCAATCCCACCTTAGAGGGAGCATTTCCTGAGGTTCTGAGGACCAGTCCCATTCTCTCTGACACCCTCTTCCCAAGGCAGAGCTTTAGTATTCCCCAGAAGCAACCGGGGCAGCTTGGCCCCGCTCATAGCCGTATATACCTCTCTCTCATCCTCCAGTCAGCTTGCCTCCTCCTCTAAACAGTCCTCTCTCTAACCGCTCTTTTCCATCCCTTTTCCTTGCCTCACTGCGCCTTATCTTGCCAACCCCACCTACAAGCAAAGCTAAAGCTTAGTCCTCAGGAATGCAGAGATGGCAGACATCTAGTGGAAGATCATGAAGCAATGATTTGCAGCCAAAGTCCTTTGATCACAGTTTTGCAGACCCGGGCTGGGCTCAGCCAAGTCTGCCTAGAGTGTGGCCACGCTGGGTTCAGGCAAGGACAGCTGGTAGCCTAACCAACAGTCACTCCCTGTCCCCACACGTCTACTAGGTGGCTGGCAGGCAACAGGTAAGCCTGGGTACTACATGAGTTTTGATTTGCTCAAGCCCGTTATAGTGGTTCCTTAGGAACAGTGGTTGACTTAGGAATGGCCCTGGGCTGCAATCCTGGCCAAGGAGTCATGATTAATCTACTGGAGGCTCGAGATGCCAGGAAGGCCTGTTCTTTTCTAGGGACATGGGAAAGCTTGGAGATACAGCACCAGATACACAACTACAGGCCTGAGGTCAGAAGCCAACACGCTGATTAGAAGATGGAATGAGCTGAGTGTTCCGAAGGTAAATTAAGCCTGGAACTGCCTCACCACCACAGTTTCTATCATGAACGATTTTAAGTCCCTTTGAAATTCTAGCTGTTTTTTGGTTGGATCCACTATCACTTATGGGTGAAATCACCCTGATAAAACAGCCCATTAGCATCTGGTGGCCCTTGCCATTGATGGGGTACTAGGTCCAAATCTGTGCCAAACTCGGGGTGCCCTGGGAACTTTAGTCCCATCACCAGCACCCCAGACCTGTGTGTAAAAACGCAAGTGAACAAGTGAGAAATTATATAATAAACTTTCCATAGGCCGGAAAAGTGTCAAAGCACTTAACAATCAAATCTAATTGAAAACAACAGCTCTTTAATCTAAATTTACAACATAATCAGCCTTCTGGTTGCCTAATTATAATTAAATTAGATTGGCAGTGTATTTCATAGATGCTAATTAAAAGCACCGAAAGAAAACACTGCATTTTGAAACTGCTGTGTCTCTTCATTCCCTGTGAGAGCCAAGTGTGGGAAGAGAGCTCCCGGAGCTATAAATCTGGAGACCTGGGTTCCAATCCTGCCTCTGCTCAGACTGGCTCTGTGACTTCAGGTCAGCCCCTGAGACCCTCTGAGTCTCCTTGCTTGTTGCATTCCTCCAATCAAACACAGAGCTGTCTTTGATTGAGTTTTGCCTGTTCTTGAACATGATATAACTGAAATCAGACGCCACGTAATTTTCTGTGTGTCTAGTAAGACACCTACAACAATTTTTAGGGTGTTTTATTGTGAAAGAAATGACAAGCCCCAGCTAGCAAAGATTTTTGACTGTTGAAGCATTGAGCCACCCTCTGAGCCCCAAGATCGCCCAGGCAGGAAGTTGTCTTATGCAAGCTGGACAGACTCTAAGTAGAGCAAACTCCCCGACATTCACTTCAGATGTGGCCCAGGAGATAGTGATCAAGGAGAAATCTCCCAGAGGGTGGAGTCAGCCGTGGAGAACAGTGGACCAGGAAATCAGAATAGGCTGTAATGAAGGGACTAGTCCATTCAAGAGCCCACCTCTTCCGTGTGTGCCTGGCAGAGCTCATCATTGCTGGGGGCCAGGGGCTGCTCTGTCTGCCAGCCTTCCCCTTTGTGAATACAGGCTGGTACTGCAGTCACGCTGTGTCTGCCTCTACTTCCATGTATAGGGTGTGAGCTGAGGGAATTGAGATAACTTGCCCTTTTAGTTTATATGTCGTTAATGCGAGAGAAGCCACATTCAAACTCAAGGGCGATCTGGTATGTTCTTAGTGAAGGAAGAGGAAAAGTGTGCACAGATGTTTAGCTGGTCACCAAGGCTATGTGATCTCCTTCTGGACTGGGCAGTTGTCCCTGGGGAGCAGCAGCTGCCCTGCCAGGGATAATGTTTGCCAGCCCCTTGCATTTTTTTTTCCCCAATTGGGGTGAAATTCTCATAGCATGCAATTAACTGTTTTAAAATGGACCATTCAATAGGACCTAGTCCATTCACAATGTTGTGCAGCCAACCCCTGTATCAAGTTCCAAAACATTTTCATCACCTCAAAAGGAGCAATTACACCCTATTCCTCCCTTTTCCTGGCTCCTGGCAGCCACCACTCTGCTTTCTGTCTCTATATGCACACGGGCTAAGTTGCTTCTGTTAGATTCAACTCTTTAAGAGCTCATGGACTGTAGCCTGCCAGGGTCCTCTGTCCATGAGATTCTCCAGGCAAGAATACTGGAGTGGGTTGCNGGCAGCCACCACTCTGCTTTCTGTCTCTATATGCACACGGGCTAAGTTGCTTCTGTTAGATTCAACTCTTTAAGAGCTCATGGACTGTAGCCTGCCAGGGTCCTCTGTCCATGAGATTCTCCAGGCAAGAATACTGGAGTGGGTTGCCTTGCCCTCCTCCAGGGGATCTTCCCCACCCAGGGGTCAAACCCGTTTCTCCTGTGGCTCCCGGACTGCAGGTAGAATCTTTACTGCTGGGCCATCAGAGAAGCCCTTCCGTCTCTACAGCTTCACCCATTCCAGATATTTCTTATAAGAGGAAACGCTCAGTGTGTGGCCTTTTGTGCTTCCCTTTGCATAATGTTTTCCGGGCTCATCCATGTTGTAGCCTATGTCAGTGCTTCATTCCTGTTTGTGACCGAATAATATTTTATTGTAAAGATTTACCACAAGTTGGGTTATTCATTTGTTTGTTTTAGTTGTTTTTTTAATTTTTATGGCAGTATAGTCGATTTACAAAGTTGTGTTCATTTCAGGTATACATCAAAGTGAATCAGTTATACGTATATATAATCCAATTTTTTCTTTAGATTCTTTTCCCATATAGGCCAATACAGAGTACTGAGTGGAGTTCACCATGCTATATACAGCAGGTTCTTATTGGTTATGTATTATATATCTTTTTAAAAATATATATATGGTAGTGTGTACATGTCAGTCCGATCTCCCAACTTATCCCTCCCCGTACTTATCCCCTGGTAACCATAAGTTTGTTTTCTATATCCGTGCCTATTTCTAATACAGATCGCTTATCCGTGCATCTGTTGATGGGCATTCCTGGAGAAGAAAATGGCAACCCGCTCCAGTACTCTTTCCATGGACAGAGGACCTGGCGGGCCCCAGTCCCTAGGGTCACATCAGTTAGACCATGACTGCGTGACTAACACGTTGTCAGCATCGTTGATGGGCATTTGGGCTGTTTCCACCTTTCGGCTATTGTGGACCATGTGACAAATTCTCTACAGTGACAAGTGGATGGAAGGGACTTTTATCACATCTGGGCAAGAGTACCTCCCCTCTATCTCAGCCCCCTCAGTGGACTTCCAAGTTGTACAGGAGGGAGGACCCACAGGATGGAGGAACCACAGTCCCTGATGAAGGCTGCCTGACCAGGAACACACGCATGTCATGCTTTAAACAAGAAATAAACATCTATTGTTTTAAACCACTAAGATTTTGGGGTTTGGGTGTCCCAGCAGCTGGCATTAACTTATACCTCACTTAAGATCCATCTCTTAATTTCCAGCTTCCTAGTAGAGTCCAACCTGTATAATCCACCCTCAAATCTCAACTGGCCTGTATCAGAAACCAGATTCATCATATCTGCTCTAGGCAGGGATATGTCAATTACAGGGATCAGAACCCCCTTAAACCAGCAAAAGCAAAATAAGAGTTTACTGTAAGGCTACTGAGATGTCAGGGACTTTGGAGACAGGGGGAAAAAAAAAAGTACACCCAAATCTCGTGCAAGCAATCAGAAGCACAGCAAGCAGAGGGCTAGAGGAAAATGGGCCCTTGAGTTCCAGTCACAGGGTTGTCACAAAAATGTAGGTAGAGAACGTTCGCAATTTCAGTTTTGCACTGAGATGAGTTGAGTCACCAAATTGTGTCTGACTTTTGCAATCCCATGGATTGCAGTAGGCGACCAGACTTCCTTGTCTCTCACCATCTCCTGGAGTTTGCCCAGGTTCATGTCCATTGAACTGGTGATGCCATCCAACTATCTTACCCTTGACTGCCCTCGTTTCCTTCTGCCTTCAATCTTTCCCAGTGTCAGGGTCTTGTCCACTGAGTTACTGTTTTTAAATATGCTGACCATGAAACCTCTAGTCCTGCTGAGTATTTGATACTCATTTCCAGGCAAACCCGAGCCCCCAGGCTCCACTCATCTTCCTCTGTGCTAGGATAAAGGTCCAGAGGGCCATTAGGAGCCGAGGCAAGCACCATCGCAACTTCCCACCCAGGGCCCACGTGGTCTCTGGCCTCTGCTTCCCTCTGGGCAACTGTGCCTGGCTCTGCTTCACAGATGGCAGGCTCCCACTTGCTTCTTCTCTCCCAGGCAGGCCTGACTTCCCACTGGAGGCGGTCCAGACCTTTATCCTGAATATCCAGACCTCACTGGTTTCATTTTTGCCTCTGAAATCTTAAGTGGCCCAGGGCCCACTCCCATCTGTCACCTAGAATTACTGCCTTGTGTGGCTGGTTCTTCTCTAGTGATTGTTTATCTCATCTCTGCAAGGAGAATAGGGTGCCAGAGTTTCATGCCTGGGCCAGAACCTGGTGCCCCCACACATTATTCTGTGATTGCAGGCAAATGACTGAATATCTCAGAGCCTTAATTTTTCATCTGTAAAATGGGTAGAATAATACAACCCACCTTAGAGTTCTTGCTAATATTGTGTATATGTGTGTGTGTGTGTGTGTGTGAGTGTGTGTATATAAAACATAATGCAAGAAAAATGCTTAGTAGGGTTCCTTAGTAGGTTTTCTGATACATAGTGACTGCTCTCAGTTTTTACAGTTCCATCTCCTGCCCCAGTCTTGCAGGTGCTTGGGCAGCAACAGCTGTGATCATCTATCGGTCTGGTCCTCAGACCTTCAGATGAGTGGAGTCATATAGGGAGCTTTGGGAAAGGCTCCTTTCCCCTCCCTCATGCAACTAGATCAGAATCCCAGGGTTGGGCTTAGGAATCTGAGATTCTAATAATCAGCCAGGTTCAGTACTCTAGGGAGACTCCATCAGGCTGGTAAGGCCACTTTCAGCAGGAAATAGGGAGAAAATGCCAATCATGGCCTAAAGCAGTCATCCCCCTGCAGTCACTAGTTCCTCCCTCCCTCATTCAAACTCTGGTCAAAATCCCCTCCTCAGAGGGATGACTATCTCCTCCATCTCTTTCCTCATCCTTCCTAGCATTTTTCACTACCCGATCTGCAGTGTGTGTTTATTGTTCATCATCCGTCCCTCCCACCCTTGAGGCCTGTGGCAGTGCCTAGTACATACCGTGAAGAAAAGAATGAACCAGCCCCTACTGAATCTCCCTTTCCCATCCCTTAGCAAGATGTGGGGCAGATTTCAAAGTTTTCAGGTCCCCTTCCTTATTAAAACTCAGCCCAATTTGGTTTAGAACTCGAATCTCTTATCTGATTCCAAGGTCACCCCTTCCCCATCATGAGTGGATCTGGGGCTCTGGGGACTTGAAAGGAGACAGACAGTCTGCTTTCCACCTCTTCCCCCCACCTCCCTCCACCCACCACTGGGATTGAAGGGAGCTTGGTGTGAATGAGATAACCCTCTCTTCCCTCAGGTTGTCAGAGGTTGGGGGCTGGGAGTCACCAACTCGTGGAAAGGAACGGGGAATCTCCCGGTGTGGCCAGTGTTTTGCAATCCTCTCCAGGTTAGCAGAGCTGCTGGCCTGCCTGACTCTTCCTGGGGGAGCTTCTCAACGCTAGTGCCTTGTAGGGTGCAGGCGGGGATTGCTCCGGATGTTCTCTGAGTGAGTGATCCTGTTCCACTCCACCACACACCTAGGCTGTCTAAACTGGCAGTTACACCCACGGCCTCTTGCTGCTGGGGTCCTTTTGCCTGGAGGCAGCCACTTCCCACTGTGTCCTCTTGATGCCTGAGAAACTCACACACGTGGGTGTTCAGGGCACACATGGGTAGACAGGCGCCAGCCCTACCCTGCGGCTTCTCTTCAGCCCTCTTCTCCCCTGCATGGTGAGGGTCATCTGGAGAACAGCATGTTCAGGGCTAAGCACTATCTGATTGGGCTGGAGGGGCCCCCAGGGCCCACAAGGGATACTTTGCAACCCCTAGTTACACAATGAGGGTAAAAACACAAAGGAGCAGCTCGGCACCTCTGTGCACACCTTGGGTGGGGGAAGGAAACTGCCCCTGGTGAACCCTCCCCCCCGACACACACACAGCCCAATCAGGTGACTCCTTGTCCTCATCAGTCTTGGGCCAAGAGCCACGGGACAAGTCCCAGCTCACAGCCTGTCCAACAATCAAGCACTTCTTGATCTTCTGATCAAAGCTTCCAGATTTGGAGGCTGTGCCAAGTGCAATGAACTCATGAAACTTGTAAAAGTCAGGAGCCATAGGGGTACAAATTTTGGTTCCTCCCTCCCCTCCTTCCTTCTTCAATTCTCCAGTGGCTGAAGGAATATAAACTGACTTCTAGAAAGCGGCTCTTAAAGGAAAGGGCAGGATCTTTCCCTGTTTCCTGATGGCTAGAAGGTGGACCCGGTGGACATGATGGCTGGAGCTACAGCAACTATCGTGGGCTATAAGAGAGACGCTACATGATAAAGGTGCCAGAGCAGCAGAGTAGAAGGAGTCTGGGTGCCCCACGATCATGGAACTGCCTTTCCATCCCTAGGCTATTTGGGTCTATGTACACGAGAAAGAAGCATATCTTACTATGTTCAACCAATCTTTTTCAAACTTCCTCTTACAGCCAAAACACATGCTAATAGTCTGGCTCTAAGCTTGAGGCCTCACTTTATTGGAAAAATTATTTGCTTGCAGGATTACAAGACAAATGGAAAGGAAATCTGCTCGTGACTTGATCTTCTTTAAACATATTTGTGAGCTACTTCAGTCCTCTCTCCTGCCACGGGTGGTGCCTGCCTCCTGCTTGAGGAAAATCTCACAGGTTACAAAGTCGGTAAAACCCAAGTGAGAATTTTGTTTCTATGGTTTCTTCAGCTGTGTAGTAACCTTGAGCAATTTCCCCAACATTTCTGAGTTTTAGTTTTCTGTTTTATTCAGTTCAGTTCAGTCGCTCAGTCGTGTCCGACTCTTTGTGACCCCATGAATCGCAGCACGCCAGGNGGTGTTAGTTCTAAAAGGTCTTGTAGGTCTTCATAGAACCGTTCAACTTCAGCTTCTTCAACATTACTGGTTGGGGCATAGGCTTGGATTACAGTGATATCGAATGGTTTGCCTTGGAAACGAACAGAGATCATTCTGTCATTTTTGAGATTGCATCCAAGTACTGCAGGAGGGTTAGAGCAAGCTTATTTGATAAGAAAGACCTTATCAAACAAAAAGAAGTTTCTAGTGAGGTTGCAGTTACCATCTAGATGGTAACAACTCCGGAATCTGTCTTTCCAGGCCAGACCTATCTCCTGAAACCGAGAGCCCCGCTGTCCACCCGTCATCTCCGACTTCCTCCTCAGCTTGTCCTGAACTGAGCTGTCACTGTTCTCAAAGGCATGCCCCCCCCTCAGTTTTCCCTTCTCCAGCCTATGGCCACCCACCCTTGCAAAAACGCTCCCCCATACATCCTTTAATACATAATCTTTATTGGAGCATAAGTTGCTTTACAGTGTTGTGTTAGTTTCTTCTGCACAGCAGAGTGGATCAGTTATATGTGCACATATCCTGTCTTTTGGGGGATTTCCTTCCCATTTAGGTCAGTACAGAGCAAGGAGTAGAGTTCCCTGTGCTGGACAGTAGGTTCTCATTACTTATCTATTNTGTTAGTTTCTTCTGCACAGCAGAGTGGATCAGTTATATGTGCACATATCCTGTCTTTTGGGGGATTTCCTTCCCATTTAGGTCAGTACAGAGCAAGGAGTAGAGTTCCCTGTGCTGGACAGTAGGTTCTCATTACTTATCTATTTTATACATAGTGGTGTATATATATCAATCCCCATTTCCCAGTTCATCCAACATCGTTCACCTCCCTGGTGTCCATATGTTTGTTCTCTATGACTCTATCTCTGCTTTGCAAATAGGTTCGTCTGTACCATTTCTCCAGATTTCACATACATGATATTTGCTAACACATGATATTTGTTTTTCTTTTTTTGACTTATTTCACTGTGTGTGACAGTCTCTGGGTCCATCCATGTCTCTACAAATGACTCAGTTTGTTCCTTTTTATGGCTCAGTAATATTCCATTGTATATACGTACCATATCTTCTTTATCCATTCGTCTGTTGATGGACAGCTAGGTTGCTTCCATGTCCTGGCTACTGTAAGTAGGAAGGTAACGAACACTGAAGTGTAGTATTGTGGTTTTCTCAGGGTATACTCCCAGCCATGGCATTGCTGGGTCACATGGTAGTTCTGGGCTTCCCTGGTGACTCAGTGGTAAAGAAACCGCCGGCTTGCAGGAGACACAGGAAATGCAGGCTTGATCCCTGGGTGGGGAAGATCCCCTGGAGGAGGGAATGGCAATGCGCTCCAGTAATCTTGCCTGGAGAATCCCATGGACAGAGGAGTCTGGTGGCCAGACACCACTGAGCGTGCGCGCAGGGTAGTTCGATTTTTAGCTTTGTTCCATAGTGTCCTCTGTAGCGGATGTTCCAGTTTACATTCCACCAACAGGGTGGGCGGGTTCCCTTTTCTCCATGCCCTCTCCAGCATTTATTCTTTGTAGGTTTTTGGACGATGGTCNGTGGGCTGCCGTCTATGGGATCACACAGAGTCGGACACAACTGAAGCAACTTAGCAGCAGCAGCAGCAGCTATACTATTAATAACTAGTATTCCAAGGTACAATATACACTAAGGGTGAATTTCATCATCAACAACAGTGGGTGTAAATCCATCTTTCAAGTAATCTCCTTCATAATTTTTAATTTGGGGGGCAAGGGGAATGACTTCTTGTCTGATCTTGTTTTCACCTCGCCATGTGCCAATACAGAGCTCCTACATACACTACAGAGCTCATACCAGCCACATCAGCTCATGTTTTTGTTTTTTACTTAGTCTTGTACTATTTTATTAGTATTGTCTTTAATTCTCAGTCTCTCTACAGTAATCCATTCAAATCATTTCTCCATTTTGTAGGGATTAGTTTAGCTAAAACTAGATTGTGTAATTTGTAAATCACTTACCCAAGCACATGTCAACCATTGTATCCCAAGTCCTCCTGGGAAGTAATGCATAGGTGAGGTTACCCCCATTGCCCCCTCACTGTGAAGCTCTTGAAGAGCCTAACTATATTATGGGTGACATCAGACGCCCTGACATATCCACTGAAAGAAGCTACTAGTGCTGATCAAAAGATTAGGAAAGTATAACATGGAGGTTTGGGGGGACCCCAAAGTTTTACTTTTTCCCCACAACCCACTTGCGTTGAGTACCCCACTTGGAGAGCACTGATTTGCTTTATAAAAACAAATTTGAAGTTTTACACATGATACTAAGATTTGAAACAATGCCTTATACCCAAACCTGGGGGCTTAAAGCAAGAGAAACATATTCTCTCATAATTCTGGAGGCTTGGAATCTGAACCCAGGGTGTGGCGGGGCCCTGAGCCCTCTGGAGGCTCCGGGAGAATCCTTCCTTGATTCCTCCAGCTTCTGGTGCTGTCAGCATTCCTCGGCTTGCATCACTCTGCAGTGTCTTCACATTACCATTTCCTTCGTGTNCGTTGAGTACCCCACTTGGAGAGCACTGATTTGCTTTATAAAAACAAATTTGAAGTTTTACACATGATACTAAGATTTGAAACAATGCCTTATACCCAAACCTGGGGGCTTAAAGCAAGAGAAACATATTCTCTCATAATTCTGGAGGCTTGGAATCTGAACCCAGGGTGTGGCGGGGCCCTGAGCCCTCTGGAGGCTCCGGGAGAATCCTTCCTTGATTCCTCCAGCTTCTGGTGCTGTCAGCATTCCTCGGCTTGCATCACTCTGCAGTGTCTTCACATTACCATTTCCTTCGTGTATCTGTCTTCCCTGGTAAATGTCCTTTTACAATGACAAATGACATTTGGCATTGGATGTAGGGCCTACCCAGGGCTTCCCAGGTGGCTCAGTGGTAAAGAAAGAATCTGCCTGCCACAGTAGATGTGAATTTGATCCCTGGGTTAGGAAAATCCCCTGGAGGAGGAAATGGCAACCCACTCCAGTTTTCTTGCTGAGAAAGTCCCATGGACAGAGGAGTCTGGAGTGCTACAGTCCATGGGGTGGCAAAGAGATGGACATGACTGGCTTTGAGTTTCTGCTCTAAGTAAATTTCTTGTTCACTCTCATTTAAGTCACGTCTTCATTTATTTCCACAGTAGAGATCACAGGTATTGCTTTGTAGAGAGGGAGAGGGGACAATGGAAACAGATCCCATACCCTGATATGTGGTGTTAATACAACCACAGAGAGTGGTGTTATTCAGAGCTAGAAAAAATGTGCTTTTTAAGACCCTTTGCAATCTATACACACACAGAAATTCTTAATGTTTATGTTCACCTGAACACCCCCAAATTCTTTTACATTCTAAAGAAAGGCTTTGTATCTTTAAATGCCGTTTAAAAACAAGTGTCAGCGCTGCCCTTCATTTTCTTTCTGACAACATTTTTATTTCCCCTTGTGGGAGATTGCATCAATTTGTTCCTCTTCCCTAGATCAGGCCCCTGAGCCATTTTACTCTACAGCCTGCTCTCACCACCACCGCCACCTTCCCCCACCCCCCAGCTAAACGGGTGGAGCCCTGTGATGTTGAATTTGGCCATGTGCCCTGCTTTGGCCAAATGATATGTTAGCAGATATGGTGCAAGCAAAGGCCTGAATCAGGCTTGGCCTCTGAGCCTGGGGCTGTTATACCTCTGCCACCTTCATAAGAAGGACCTGCTTCTTATGCAGAGTGAGAAGAGGATGAGTGTCAGGTGGAGCTAAACCACTCCAGCCAGAGTTTAGATTAGACAACTGCCGGCTGACCAATGAGTTAAATAGTTATTTTTCAGTTCCTCTAAAATTTTGTGATCGTTACTCAACCGTTTCATACCAATAGTTGACTTTCCACCCCTTGCTTTCAGAATTTCAAGAGATTTTTCATTACCATGAATATATGATTGTTAATAGCAAATTCTCATGGTTGTCTACCCAAATTCACGTCCCCTGCCCTTCTTTCCTTCTGTTAGAGCCTTGGTTTTATTTTCAGGTTACCCTATGGCCAGACAAGGGCCCAGAGAAGGTGTTCTATTCAACCTCAAGGAGCAAATGTCCATTCATCCAAGTCAATTGTCGTTTGCTGGGGACTGCAAATCTATACCAGTTATGGCCAGTGAAGTGTGAGAAGGCTGCTAGAGGCTTTCTGAAATGGCTTCTCTCCTCTTTATAAGGAATTCATGAGATGATGCTTCCTTTTTTAACTGCTGCAGCCATCCTGGGACCATGAGGGGAGTTGACAACGGGACAAACCAACATTTTGAAGAGAACAGGTTGCGTCCAGACTCATTGCATCCAGAAGAGAACAGGCTGCGTCCAGACTCATCAAGTAGCCGTCTCATCGAGTAGCCGTCCCATCACGAGCCTTTGGCACTGCCCTAACTCAGGGCTACTTGTTACGTGCCCTTGCTATTTAGGCCCTGATTTCTTACAGTTTCTATTCCTTACAGCTCAACTCTTCCTGATTCAGATGTTTTCTCAGAAAAGGAAAATCCCATTTAAAGAAGGGGATGTGTTGGTTTTCTTTTCTTTCTTATGTTTTCATCAAGTGAGAATTACTTGATAAAAAGTGGGGCAAGGCCTCTCAAAATCTTTAAAGATGGGCTTAACATGTTTGCTCCAATTTGTTGTTGCTGTTGAGTCATTCAGCTGTGTCCAACTCTTTGCCACTCTATGGACGGCAGCACACCAAGCTTCCGTGTCCTTCACTATCTCCCTGAGTTTGTTCAAACTCATGTCCAGTGAGTCAGTGATGCCATCCAGTCATCTCATCCTCTGTTATCCCCTTCTCTTCTTGCCCTCAATCCTTCCCAGCATCACGATCTTTTCCAGTGAGTCAGTTTTTCACATCAGGTGGCCAAAGTATTGGAGCTTCAGCTTCAGCAACAGTCCTTCCTGTGAATATTCAGGGTTGATTTCCTTTAGGAAAGACTGGTTTGATTTCCTTACAGTCCAGGGGACTCTCAAGAGGCTTCTCCAACACCACAATCCAGAAACATCAATTCTTGGGTGTTCAGCCTTCATTATGGTACAACTCTAACATTTGTACATGACTACTGGGAAAACCATAGCTTTGACTAGTCAGAACTTGGTCGTATAGATGTCATTTGCTTCAGTTGATGCCTCTAAAATTTGACTCTAAGTGGTGTCACCATGACTACAATATGCTATGAAAAGACTTCTGACCTCGCTACATGAGTCTGTGCTGCTTTGGGCTGACAGGTAAGTTCAGGAAGAATTTCAACAAACACAAGGTTCCTTAATGACGGTCCCTCCTTCCAAAGAAAGACTCCCAGGGCCTATTACCCTTCCTTGACCAGGGTGAAGTTGACCTCTTTAAGTAGTAGCAGACACATTATAAAAAGCAGATTCAGTCCATAAGAATGTTCTTGCTCCAGCACAATAAGCATGTGATACATCTGCTCACTATGATACATCCCATTGCCATAGATGACACTTTTTGAAAACATATTAAAATCTCATTAGATTTTATCTAAACTTGCTGCTAATTTGGGTAGCTTGACTATCTTCCCCTCTTCCCATGCTGTGTTCAGCAGAAACCAGCTCATGCCAAATTATCATTCATTTTGTTAAAACACTTCAGGCCACTCTGTGGACTTGCAAACTTTCTTCTGCCCTGGGGCCACTCACTGCCCTCGCTCTTATCGTTCCCGGGAACATCTCTCTCCCATTCACTGCCTGGTAAACTCTTGGCATCTGGCAGTGCAAAATTCAAACATCAGTTCCTCTCTGAAGGTTCGCCTGGACCCTTGAGACAATGCTGCACAAGGGGTGAAGTCAGACTACGTGATTTTGGATTCACCTCTGCACCAGTTGGGGCTCAGGTGGTAAAGAATCCGTCTCTGGTGCAGGAGACTCAGATACGATCCCTCAGTCGGGAAGGAAATGGCGACCCTCTCCAGGATTCTTGCCTGGAGAATCCCATGGACCAAGGAGCCTGGTGGGTTACAGTACATGGGGTCACAAAAGAGTCGGACACAACTTAGCAACCAACACTTTCTCCTCAGTGTCCCCAGTTAGCCAGGACACCTCAGTAGAGGAGCCCAGCTTTTCTGAGCCACTTCTCAGCTTCCTCTCCTGTAAAATACGAATGCTGTTTGCCCCTGCCTCCAGCCGGTGCCAGGAAAGAGCCGAGCTCATGGGAGAGGCCTGGCACAGAGTAAAGGCTCAGTATGTTTTGGCTGTTGTTACTGGATACCTTTCTACAGAATCATAAATCTTTATGGCTAAAAGGGGCTTCAGAGAGCTCTTCTCAACCTTCAATGTGCAGCGAATCACCTGGGGATCCTGTCAAAACACGGACTCTGATGCAGCAGCTCTGAGGCCGTGCCTGCTATTTCTGTACATTTCTCACAAGTGTTGCAGATACTCCCGGTCCCAGAACCGCACTTGACTAGCCCAGCTGTATAGGACGCTGAGTTCCTACTTGTTTTAGAAAAGAGGAAGATGAGGCCTGAGAGAGGATGTTCCTGGCCCAGCGAGATCTAGAAGCCTGCTGAGAAAGGCAATACGGGACACAATCCTCCTGGTGGAGTTTAACGAGGGATTCACTTTTCAAAGCAATCCTTGTCTGAAAACCATGTGAAATTGATCTGTGCATCGTGAATTCGTTTCCTCACCCCAAGAGCCAGTGCTACATTTCCTGAAGGAGTATCCTTTTTTCCTGACTTTCAGATTGGAGGAAGGGGGGATGAGATGGACAATGTCTAAAGCAAAGGCATTAAGCCAAAATGAGCGGTGTTCTATTGTGGGGGAAGAGGAAACACATGACTTCAGGACCTGTAGTATAAAACATAGCTTAGAAGGAGCCGCCTTGGATTTTTACTCATCCCAGAATGTCCTAAAAACAATCAAAGTTTTCAGGAAATTGGAGAGTGTGCAGGAACAGTCATTGCTTTTCCAGCAAAAGGCGATTACCAGATTTCCAACATTAGGGAAATACTCAGCTCTCTTCTGTGGGCAGGAATCTGGGCTGATGAGGTTCGATTGTATGGCTCACTCAGACGGGTCTCACAGCTTTCCTAAGTAGATCCCCAAATTATTCCTTAATTAAGAAGACGTGCCCATCTCATCCCACTGTTTGTGCCGACACCCGGATGCCTGTTGCATTGACTACCACAGTGGGTTCTATTTCTTTTCCCCACACCTGACCTTTTCTCTCATTTGGTTCAAACCAAAGCTTAACCCCGGCTTCTCAGCACAGCTGAGAAGCAACCTACGAAAGCAAACACACAGAGCCCCTATCAGAGAAACTGCTGGAATCTACCAGCTCCTGAATGCAATCCTTTAGAGAAGGCATGACTCGATCCTAAGTGAGATCTGATATTTAACAATCTTCTGCAATCCACAAGCCCTGTTGGTATCCGCAAAGTTTTTCCCATCAGCTGCTGGATGGAATTAAAAATGGAAGCAAAGTGTTCTGTGAAGGGTTGCCCATACCCAAGAGGCTACAAGAGTTCAGAGATGCACGTCCCTAAAGAAAATGGAATCAAGTCTTTTGCATGGTATGAGTAATGATTCAAGCAATTCTGTTCATTTTCTATCAAAAGACGACCAGTACTCACTCAGGTCTCTTTGCTATTTGCAAATGGTCCTTGTCTTCAGAGAGTTGACAGTGTAGTAGAAGGAAGAAGAAATAACTAGGAAACAAGATGGAGAGTGGTCTCTGCCCTAAAGGAGTAGGAGAATTGCTGGAGGAAGGGTGCATGAACCCTGATCTTAGAAGTAGAGCACCACCCTTCAGGCAATTTTCAGAGTTTCACAGCCCAGCTTTCTCAGCTTCCCTAAGGATATCTAGAGTATGAGACTTGTCTAACTGAAAGAGTAAATGAATGGGAAATAGTGTATATAGTCTTCTGCTTTTATAAATATAGAAATGCATATGAACATAATTGTAGAGAAGAGGACTAAAGAACTTACACATTTTAGGTAGTTGTTTCATCCCAATGGCACTGTAAGGTTGGGCAGGTTGTGCACTGTACAAGGGCACCTGACTAAGGGAGTAAACAAGGACTAAAATCCAGCGATGTGCCTTACTTAGTGCAGGGTTGCATCTATCCAGGGAAAAAAAAAAAAAAGGTGTCCCTTTTTCTGATTCGCACAGGGCACCACATTGGCTGATAGTGGCCCTGAGAAGTTAAAAATATCTTAAAATTCCTGTTAAATATTTATAGCATTTTCTTTCGAGACTTAGCAACTGAACAACAACAACACAGCTATATATAAAATAAACAACTAGGTTCTACTGTGCAGCACAGGAAATTATATTCAATATCTTGTAATAAACTATAATGGAAAAGAATCTGAAAAAGAATGTATTATATATGTGTATATTCAGTTCAGTTTAGTTCAGTCGCTCAGTCGTGTCTGACTCTTTGTGACCCCATGAATCACAGCACGCCAGGCCTCCCTGTNACTCTCAAGAGTCTTCTCCAACACCACAGTTCAAAAGCATCAATTCTTTGGCGCTCAGCCTTCTTCACAGTCCAACTCTCACATCCATACGTGACCACAGGAAAAACCATAGCCTTGACTAGATGGACCTTAGTCGGCAAAGTAATGTCTCTGCTTTTGCATATACTATTTAGGTTGGTCATAACTTTTCTTCCAAGGAGTAAGCATCTTCTAATTTCATGGCTATATTCTAATTTCATGTATATATATATATACACACACATATATGTGTGTGTGTGTGTGTATATACATATATAAACCTCAATCTGCTGTAAATCTGAAACTAATACAATGTTGTACATCAATTATATTTCAGTTAAAAACAATTTAAGATTCACGTTGATAACTGCCTGGTTTGTAAGAGTCAGAGTCACCTCCCAGAAACAGCAGAGCCTGTGGAGTGGGTGCTGGTGTGAAGTGCAGGCAGGAGCTTGTTGAGCAAAGGCCTCCAGGCTGGTTTTGTAGAGGATGCAGCAGGGCAGCTGGATGGAGCTCTAGGGGACGTGGTCAGCTGGGGTCTTTGTCTCCCTGCTCGCCCAGAGCTGAGATGAGGATTTCTGACTCACTGACTTTGGACCTCTGCCGTTGCTGCTCTGGAAGTATTCGGCTCAGCCGCCCACCCCAGCATCAGCTCTCCTGGTCATCCAGTAACAGGTGATATGGAACAGGCAGTCCAAGGTTTAGGCAGAGAGGTTACCAGGCACACAAATGAACTTCAACATCCCTCACTTGGAAAAAAAAAAAATTCAAAAAAAGTAGATTTCCTGTTCGCTGCTCTAAAGAGGAAGCTTTCTGTAACCTCAGAAATTTCAGGCCCCGATACCTGCTCTTCTCTCTCTTAGGAACCTGCAGCTTCAGCCCTGGCTGAACGCACTTGGCATTAACCACATTCAGCTTTTTAATAGCTGATTCCAGCCAACCTTCTCCTCTTCCCATCTCCAACCCCAAGAGTATTGCAGAGATTAATTAGAGAGAAGCTGTCTGTAAGAAGGTAGTCATATTATGAGTCTCTGGAGAGCAGGGCCCCTGTCTAATTCAGCCACTTGTCCCATAAATACTTATTGAATGTGCCAGGCATTCTTCCAGATAATAGAGCAGAGTGGTTCTGGGCACACTCTGAGCAACGCTGCATGGTTCCTGTTTCAGCTCTACTACTACCTACAAGTGGTGTGATCTTGGGCAAGTTAACTGACTTCTCTGAGCCTTAGGATGATAATGTTACTTACCTCACAGGGTTTCAAGGTTTAAATGACATATGTATACATTTCTGAGGACAAATAATGAGAACATGTATCCACACGGATGTTTTACACAGATGTTTGTAACAGCCCCAAAGCAGAAACAATGGATGAATGGATAAATAAGAGGTGGCACATCCATACTGTAGATGATTATCCAGCGATAAAAAGAAATGAAGTACAGACAAATATAATAAGGATGAGCCTTGAGAACATTATGCTAAGTGAAAGAAGCCAGTCACAGAGGACCACATGTTGTATGATTCCATTTTTATGAAATGTCCAGAACAGGGAAATCTAAAGAGGCAGAAAGTAGATTAGTAGTCACCTGGGCAGGGGGAAGGGAGAATGATGGGCGGGACAGACCTTCCTTTTAGGATAAGAAAAATATTCTAAAGTTGATGGTGGTAATGGTTGCACAGCTCTGTGAATACACTCAAAACCATTGGACTGTATACTTGAAATTGGTGAATTGTATGGTATGTGAAATACAATTTTCACTAAAGCCATTTTTTTTAATGTATTAGAACAATGCCTAGCGCAAATTAAGCACTAAATAAGGGTTAGTTAATATTGTTTGGTGCTCGGAAAATTAGGAATGTAAAAGACGAGCAGTCTCTGCTTCGTGAAGCTTGCATCCATGGAATTCACTTCTGCATCCCACGCACTGTCAGGCACGGGGTCTGGCACACAGCCAACATCCTCCATCGTCTGTTGCGCCGTGTGCCTTCACAAGTCTCATCAAGTGAAGGGGTGACTTGTGATGGCTGGTCAGGGCTGTCTGCCTGCCTATTCTTGTCCCACCCTCTCTCGGTCCACACAGTCAGCTCAGCGGTTTTCCTTCTGGATCATCTCAATTCCTGGCTTGGCTTTGTCTCATGCTGTTAAAAGTTCTTGATCTCTTCACTTCCTACCCTATCCTTGGATTTTTTTTTAATGTGGACCATTTTTAAAGTCTTTATTGAATCTGTTACAATATTGCTTCAGTTTTATGTTTTGATTTTTTGGCCACGAAGCACGTGGGGTCTTAGCTCCCTGACCAGGGATCGAACTGGCACCCCCTGCATAGGAAGGCAAAGTCCCAACCACTGGACTGCTAGGGAGGGCCCCCCACCCTTGGACTTGACAATGCCTCTGCTTCTCTGGTTTGGACCTTCAGCTCTCAGGGACAGGCTCTGGGCCCCCATCCACGGGGTGGGGTGGTGCCAGTGACGTGGGACCATCTCGTCCTCAGGGCATTGCCAAGGTTTCCAAGCACACTAGTTCTTCGAACATTCACCAGAGGGACTCCGAGTACAGAGGCAAATGAAGACCTACCTCATCCCCAAGGAGCCACACCTGGGTTCACACAGCCAGATGGCCGTGTTCCTATGGAGTCTCAGAGGGTGCAGAGGAGGCAGCCTCTGTTCTTCCAGGACAGCAAGGCACTGCCTCCAGCCCCATCCAGTCCTGGCTTTCCGTGTCGGGTGACCAGCTCGACCCAGCTTGCCAGGGACTTTCTCAGTTAAAAAGCTCAAAGGCTCTGCTCTCAGGAATCACCTTGGCCCCAGGCTAGTTGGAGTGGAGGGTCACTCTAGTTCCACGGCTCAGTGGGGGGAGTGTCCCCCAGAGTCAATGACCCCGCCTCTTCCTTCCCCTCCTCCTCTTCCTCCCCTGGCAACAACCAGGGTGGAAAGTGTCATGATGGCATCAGGCCAAAGACAGACGACAGAGCCAGCACACAGGTCATTGGAGACTGGGGAGCCTCCCCTCACACCCATGGGGGGCAAAGAGTGAAGGAACAGGGGAGCTGCAGGACAGCCCGCCTGCCTGGGGGTCCCAAGGGGAGAGGCTGCTAGACACAAGGTGAAGAGGAAAGGACAAGGAGGCAACTGCATTCCANACCCATGGGGGGCAAAGAGTGAAGGAACAGGGGAGCTGCAGGACAGCCCGCCTGCCTGGGGGTCCCAAGGGGAGAGGCTGCTAGACACAAGGTGAAGAGGAAAGGACAAGGAGGCAACTGCATTCCACCAGAGGGCTGGGCGGGCCTGGGGCCTCTGTCCTCCCAAGAGCGCCATACCAGCCCCAGCCCATCTGCATCGGCCCCCTCTGCCCTGTCACCCCCAGTCTGCGCCTCTACGTCGCACACCAGCCTGGATGACAGCAGCCATCCATCTTCCTGTGCAGGCGGCAGCGGTTATCAGGAGGAACGAAGCTGGTGGAGCGGAGATAGGTGTTCACAGCTGCGGGCAGAGGCCAGCGTGGCTGACCCCCAGCGCCGCGGGTTTAAGGATAAGGAACATCACCCATGGGAGCCAGACAGCAAAAAGCCCTGAGGCGGGGCCTCCCTTGTCTCTTCCTGATGCATTGTCCTGCAGCCAGCCTCAATCTGGGAGGGACACGTAACAGTGTATGAGTTCATCGCAGGCCAAAACTAGGAGACAAGCACTCCCAAGAATGGATCAGAGTGTGTACAGCAACCCCCAGCTTAGTCAACACCACCCCCGCCACACACATCACACCAAGGAGGGCATCTCTGAGGTCCTTAGTTAGTTCAGTCGCTCAGTCGTATCCGACTCTTTGCGACCCCATGAATTCCAGCACGCCAGGCCTCCTTGTCCATCACCATCTCCCAGAGTTCACTCAAACTCACATCCATCGAGTCGGTGATGCCATCCAGCCATCTCATCCTCTGTTGTCCCCTTCTCCTCCTGCCCCCAATCCCTCCCAGCATCAGAGTCTTTTCCAATGAGTCTACTCTTTGCATGAGGTGGTCAAAGTACTGGAGTTGACCCTTTTTTTAAAAAAAAGTCATCATTGACGTTTTGAAGTCCTAGAATCAAGTTATCAGGTTCTTCCCTCCAAAGCCCTAGGTGATACCATCCCTAAGTGTCCTTGAATAGCAGGTTTGGGGAGCCTGGAGGCTCTGGATGGGGGCGCTGGGGAGGGGCAGCTCTGTGCAGCCAGGGTCCTGTGATGGGAGAGAAGGTTGCTGAGAGGTGCCATCTTCATCTCTTCTCACCGAGTTTTTCCTCCCTGCTGTCCAAAAAGACACACCTGCAGACTCGGCACTACCCAGGTCTGAGACCGTCCTGACGGGCAGCAAGTATCTCGGCAGTAATGTCAGCCGCCGGGGCTGGGGGAAAGTTCTATTGCCCAGGGGTCTAAGGCTTGTATAGCCAGGTTAGCCTGGGAATCAGAAGCCTGAATGGGGCCCCATGAGTTGACGCAGCACGGAGGAAGAGATTCCTGACTCAGTTTCCCTACCCAGCACTCTGTTGCCCTATAGACCACATGTCCCACTCTCACTTCCCTTAATCTGCTGAGTTGGGGACCTAACTCTCTGCTTGAGTTGTTCCAGCCATTCCTTAGAGGCTGTAGCTTGATTCCCAGAGCTTGCTTTTGGACCCTGGCCTTGCCAGGACCACACCCACCGCATCCTTCCTGGTCCTGGGGCCTTCTCTCTTCCCCTGAGCCTGTCAGCCACGTGGCTGTGGCCCCAATGGGTCTCACACTTGAGTGTGTCTCCTTTCTTTCCCTTCTCTCTCCATATTCATTAAGTGGACTGGAAGGTGTGGTCCAGTGCCTGGACAAGTGACCATTGCCTTACTGAGGGCAGAGAGGAGCTGAAAGAAGGCAGAGGCAAGAAGTGACCTGGATCCTCAGAAAAGCAAGCACTACTGCTCAGAGGAACCAGGAAGAGCGGTGTGAAGGGCAACTGGGAAGAGGCCCAAAGCAAATACAAACACAAATAGGACACCAAAAAAGTATTGCATGTGGGTTAAATGCCCATGCTCTGGAATGAGATTTCTCAGGTTCAAATAACCTGTGTGATCTTGAGTAAGCACTTAATTTCTCTGAGTCTCATCTGAATTTCCTCATCTAAAAAATAGAGATAATAAAACCTTAAGGGGTTACAATAAGAACCAAGTGAGAAGCACATAGCCTGTGCATGGCATATAGTAGATACTCTAGAAATAGGGGCCATTATTTTATTGGAAAATACATACAATTTGCTTTGGTTATAGGAACACCACCTCCAGGAAGCCCTCTAGGCTCTCTTTCAAGTTTCTGGAGTGCTTTTGGGGGAAAGAACAGAAGAGAGAGTAGGGGATGGTGGGGTTGGGGGTGTTGCTGGGAAGGGAATAAGGATAACAAATGAGACAAGCATGCATTTTGCCCCTCCCTGAGGCAGGCCCTGTGCTAAACCCTTGACATATCAAACCTCATACTATCCACCCAGGAAGGGCTTCCCTGGTGGCTCAGTGGTAAAGAATCCACCTCCAGTGCAGGAGACACAGGAGACACTGCTTCGATCCCTAGGTCCGGAAGATCCCTGGAGGGCACGGCAACCCACTCCAGTACTCTTGCCTGGAGAATCCCATGGACAGAGGAGCCTGGCGGGCTACAGTCCATAGGGTCACAAAGAGTTGGACACAGCTGNCACAGGAGACACTGCTTCGATCCCTAGGTCCGGAAGATCCCTGGAGGGCACGGCAACCCACTCCAGTACTCTTGCCTGGAGAATCCCATGGACAGAGGAGCCTGGCGGGCTACAGTCCATAGGGTCACAAAGAGTTGGACACAGCTGAAGCAACTGAGCACTCAAGCACAGTCACCCAAGAGCCCAAAAGAGGGAGACATTCTGGTTGGCCCAGCAAAACAATAACCAGCCTTAGTCAGTGAACAGTAAGTTGCTCCTGAGTGATGCGGGGACATGCGAGGCCCAAAAGGAAAACTAGCTTTGGCCTATAGTGACAGCTCAAATTCCCGGCTTCAGGCTCATCAGCATAGAGTAAGGCTCTTTCCTAAGGCCGAGGGGCTGTGAGCAATTGAACATCACACTACCATCCCCCAGGACAGCAGGTGAAAAGAAAACTTTTTCCAGGTACAAAGCAGGAGCAAGGGAGGAGCCCGTCAAAGGGGAGGCCACACCGAGCTCAGACCTGAGTTAGAGACGTGGCATCTTCAAAGCATAACCTATTTACTGTGCTGGGTCACAGGGTAACCAAGAGGGCAGGGGTTCTGGAATGATCTGCTTGTCTGTAAATGGCTCTTTGCCATGGCAACCGGCCCTGTGGAGGCTCTGAGCCTGCTCAGATGGGAATCTGCTCTCCAGGGATGAGTTAGACCTCTCTCTCCTCATTGTGCAGGGCAGGCTACTCACAGAGTGAATCTGAGGGCTGAAAGAAGCCCAGAGAGTCCCATCTCTCCTTTCCAGGGCCAGCCCATGTCTCCCTGTTTTCTCTCTTTGGGAGATGTGGATCAAGGGACAACAGAGTAAAGAGGAAAGAAAAGGCAGCACAAAATCCGGTCAGATCAACCTCTGTGAGAAAACCTGTTCCGCATCCCACTCCCACCAGAAGTCAGGAAGCCCAGAAAATGCTATCGCCTCATCCCCAACTGAGCAAAGCATCACTTCTACCAGGGACTTTCCAGAATGCCTTCATCCGTGCACCCATTCCATGAGCAGTCACTAGAAAGATAAACACAGACACAGTCCCACCTTCCAGGAGCTTCCAGAGCCCCAGGGAGGCTTCCAGAGCATCTGCTGCGGTAGATTGGCTGAGCATAGCCCCAGAGAGCACCCACAGGGAGGGATGGAGTCCTGGGAAGGCAAGGGGCCCCACCTCAAGCTCCCTTCTCTGTGGTCCTCCCATCTCGTAATGGCCAAGCCCAGTACTCCAGTGAGACAGGACTCCAGGGAGCCTCTCTCTCACCTCGTGTCCAGCCCATCCTACGCTCCCTACGGCAACCATGCCTCTTGGCTGGTGTCCCTGTTTGCCCCTCTCTCATTGCCTGTTCTCCAAGAACCAGCAAGGGCCAGCCCTCCATCTGAAGTCAAGTTGTGTCCTCTTCTGCTCAAAACTCACCAAGGGCTTCCCCTCTCACTGGGAGGGAAAAACCACACCTTTGGCTTCAAGGCCCCGTGTGACCTGCTTGCTGCTACCATTTAAACTCCTGCCAGTGCAGCCCCTCTCCTAGTCTGCTCCGGTTGCTGCCCTTTCCATCATCTCTCCCCAAATAGCACCTTCCCCAACCTCTGTGAGGAGGCTGTGATGCTTTTCTGTTGCAAGAATTTAACAAGTTCTTGCCTATGAACTATCTGGCAAGATGGTGCTTAATAGATGGTAATAACCTCCTCCTACCCCTGTATCGGTCAGTTATGGCTGCATAATAAACATCCCCAAATTTCATGGCAATATACAGCAGCATATTGCTTTTGCTTTGAAGCTATAAGATTTTTGGGGTTTTTAATTCCTGCCATTCACTTCCCATCCACTGAGATAAAATAAGCAGAATAAAAGAAACACTCAAATGTCTCAGCTTCTCCCTCATGCCCAGAAGAGATGGCTGGTGCCCATTCAAAGTGCTGCTTCACCAGCCAGAGACCTGGGCTGCAGATTAAAAGCCGGGGCTGTGCTGACAGTGGGCTTGGCTGGAAACCAACCAGGAAAACAGGCCAGCGTCCAGCAGAGCTAATCTGTTGTCCACCCACTGTGGGCTCAAGGGGCTCAAGTCACTTTGCTAGAGTGGATACAATCCAGGTATCACCTGGCTCTCTCTACCCCTTAAAACCCAGACAACAGTCCTTCCCATGGTGGTCCAGTGGTTTCGACTCTGCGCTCCCAGCGCACAGGGCACAGGTTCGATCCCTGGTCGGGAAACTAAGATTCTACATGCCCTACTGTGTGGTGCTGCCAAAGAGGGGGAAAAAAAAATCCAGACAACATTGCCTCAACCCCCCTCCCCCATCCCAGCCCTGGTTCCCCCCAAAGTGTTACATCCTCACAGTCACCCTGGCTCCTTGCCTTCTCTGGGTTCCTATTTTCTGCTCCACAATCCACAGCTAGTCTTTTGTGCCCACATGGCCACCCAGCCGTAGGATGCAGACCCACCGCAGCCTTGAGAGGGCAGCAGTTCACCCTGGTGCTTTGGAAACATGAAGGCAGATGGATCCACAAAACGAGTTTAAAATTAAACCTCGGACGTGCTTGCTCTCAAATAGAACCTCAGCTATTTCACACCCGCCGCCGACCCCGGGTGCCAGCACCTTCCAGGCTGCTCAGGTTCTCTTGTGGCTGGCTCCCCTGCAACTGCAAACGCCCCCATCCATTTTATTGCGTAGAGGAGCCCAGCTTTCTTCAGCTCCAGATAGCACAGAACCCCTTTGACTGTCTACCAGAGCACGTCCTCAGAACAGCACAAGGCCCAGGTGATTTTAAGATATGAACATCCACTTCCTCAAGCAGAAGGGAAGGACGTCCCTCACTCCCCTCAGGAAGACAGGAATCCTAGTGCTGGCTTGGACTTTTTATGATGATACTTTCTCCTTCCTGTGGGCTGGATCTGCCCTCATCCAGCCCTGTTCTTTCATCTTGCTTTACCAACCTGGTCCTCCAGCCCAAAGGGACTGGGGGTGGATTTGGAGTGAGAGGACACTGGCCCGGGGAACAGGGGGCATGTTGGTGAACTGGGTTCTGTAGCACAATGCTTGAAGCCACCAGAGGATGAGATGAATGTCCATCACAGCCCTGATGGTTTAGGTCAAACTGTTTCCCCTGAATAGCCCCGCCTGTGACTCAGGGGTGCAGGATGAGGTGCAGAGTTCCCGGATGTGTGACACCCCACTCCTTCCCTCCAGGCAAAAGGAAGGCTGGGCTGCTGAGATATCTGCAGGTGAGAGGCCACGGAGCAATTCCCTCCTGGAAATCCTGGCCCAGGCCTGTTGACCACACGTGTCTATCCACACCTTGTCTTGATTGTCCTTTTGCAAGGAATAAATGCCCAACTGGTAGGTCCCTGGGTCCAGTGACAAGGAGAGGAGAGCAACGATGACCGGCAAGGGTTGGGAATGAAGGCGGGTTGCTCCAAGCCAAGGCAGGCCACAGCTGGAGCCCTCCCCACGGCCATGGTCAGGGTGCCTTCGGCTGGCCTCCCCCCACCACTGCTCTGTGCCCAGACCTTCCCAGGAGCTTTTCACCCTCCGTTAGCCACCATCTGGTGGTGGTGTCGAGAGCCTGGAGGGTGGCCAGGAGCTGGCACGAGCTAAGCACAGAGATTTGCCGGCCTGTGTGCGGAGCCTGGCCCCAGGGACCCAGGCTCTCTCCTGATTCCATGATGGGCGAGGGGGTTTCAGCTGTACTAAGCGTGGCCCCCAGGGTTGGCAGATGGGCAACCCCGGGAGGAAGCCACATGGCAGGGCTGTGTTGTTGTTAAATGCAGCTCATTAGGTTTTATCAGCAAGATGCTGCTCCATTGGCAGGAACATACCTGCCCCCAGCAAGGGAGGCTGCCAGAAGCATTGCTGGCCCTGGGAAGACTTTGGTGGGAAGCCTGGAGCCATAGGCTTGCTGGAGCCAAGTCTCGGAACTTGGTACCCTCTCCCAGACCCACCCCTCCCAGACCTACCCACCCCTTTGGGGTGGGGGGTTTGTTCTCGGTCATGACTCACCTAGTCACTGTGGTCAGGTCACCTCCCACCCCTCCTTCCTCCTGACTCCCAACCCCTCCCCATCACTCTGTGCCAGGCACCAGCAGGCACAGCTCTGAGAAGTGAAGTGGGGCTGTTCTCATGTTCTCATCTCAGCCTTGCCCGTGTTCCCTCCTCGTCGGCTTCAGACCAGCTGCACTCTGCCTTCCCGTGGCTGTTTCTCCACCAGCATGTCCACAGCTCATCCTATTTCTGAACCTCAATTTTCTGTGCAGATGCGGGAAGCACCTATTGAAGACCACACATGTTCCAGGTCACAGATGCCCTGTGCTGGACCCCTTCAAGTACCAAGTCTGATTTATGGGCACCTGAGATGGGCACTCCAAAATCCCTGCAGGTGGTGACTGCAGCCATGAAATTAAAAGATGCTTGCTCCTTGGAATAAAAGCTATGGCCAACCTAGACAGTATATTAAAAAGCAGAGACATTACTTTGCTGACAAAGGTCCCTCGAGTCAAGGCTATGGTTTTTCCAGTAGTCATGTATGGTTGTGAAAGTTGGGCCATAAAGAAAACTGAACACCAAAGAAATGATGCTTTTGAACTATGATGTTGGAGAAGACTCGAGAGTCCCTTGGACTGCAAGGAGATCAAACCAGTCCATCCTAAAGGAAATCAACTCTGAATATTCATTGGAAGGACTATTGCTGAAGCTGAAGTTCCAATTCTTTGGCCACCTGATGTGAAGAACTGTCTGATTTGAAAAAAACCCTGATGCTGGGAAAGACTGAAGGCAGGAGAAGGGGATGACAGAGGATGAGTTGGTTGGATGACATCACCAACTCAATGGACATGAGTTTGAACAAGTTGCAAGAGTTGGTGATAGACAGGGAAGCCCGGCGCGCTGCAGTTCATGGGGTTTCAAAGAGTCTGACACAACTGAGCAACTGAACTGAACTGAGCTGGGTGCGGTGATCTCTGCTTTTACAGATGGGAAGGTGTTGCTGAGTGAGTTGAATGGCTGGCTTCCAGGTCCTGTGGCCAGGTGTCTGATCATTCATGCTTCTTTCTGCTAGTTTTTCCCTGTAAGATGGAGTGGGATTCGCAGTATGATCTAGACCAGCATCCCAGCACAAGGCTAAGCAGATTCAGATGTGACTTAGGCTAGGCCTGGCATGCTGCAGTCCATGGGGTCACAAAGAGTCAGACATGACTGACTGAACTGAACTGAACTGAGGTTTGGGCACTGAGGCCACCAGAAATGTGTTTGTCTGATGAACTAAGGGATCTGCTGGGAGAGAAGTCACCTGAGGAAAATGGACTCAGGCAGATGGACTCAGCCTGGCACTGAGCATGATATGGGGAGGGGGTCATCGGGACCACAGCGGGCCTGGGCACAGCTGGGGGCCTCAGCGGTGCCTGAGCCAGGCAAGAGGACCTGAGGTGAGGACCAGGAGATGTCGGGATGGCCACGCAGCAGCTCAGGGGCCCGAGGGACCAAGAGTGGGGAGAGAGACCTCCGCATGCCCAGCTAAGGTGACCGTGCACAGGGGCTGTGGGGGCTCGGCTGGCCCCAGACCTCCGTGGCTCAGCCTTGGAGGAAAGCTGAAGGTGGCCTCTCCTGCAGGATTCCTTGCCCAGGAAACTGTAGACCAGGGGCTGGCAAGTCTGGCCCTCTGCCTGGTTTTGTACAGCTTGCGAACCAAGAATCGCTTTTTTTAAGCGGTTACCCGGTGTCTTCCCAACCACCTCTATCCCTGAGTGCGAACAGATGCTTTCCCTCACCTGCACCTGGCCACGGGGGTCACCACCAACCCAGTTTCAGGTGGGATGCCTTTGGCTGCACCCGAGTCAACCAGGCTTAAACAATATGGAATGAGAAGCCTGGAGGTTGGAGGTTCCAGGGCACGTTCTCAGCTCTGGGACATCTCCAGGTCACATCCTCTGAGAGTCTATGCTGTTGGCCTTGACCGCCTGGCTGCAAGACAGATGCTGCAGGCACCACCTCCCCAGACAACTGCATCCCAAGACCCGAAGTTGTGGGGAATGGGACTTTTCATTCAGACCAGTCCTTAGCAGACTTCTGTCATGTCCCATTGGCCAGGACTGGGTCACACTTCCAGCCCGAAAGCCATCATTGGCAAAGGGGAGAGAGCTGGGCTCCAGGCTGACCCCCACAGTGTACACAGCACCCCATCCTGAGCACAGCTTGGATTCTGTTGGAAGGAAGATGGTGGGAGTGGACAGTCAACTGGAAACCAACCCAGCTGCCAGGGCTTGTTGGGATTTTTGGTTTTTTGCTTCTGCGTTATTTTTAACTAGAGATATTATACTGTCAAAACAAGTGAGTCACCATGCCCTTCTGACTGAAGCCTGGTGGCTTATTAATACTTCCTTCCAAATTCCCAGGGAGACACAGATGCCTGGATGGGACGAAGCAAGGAAATGTTCGGCTGCCCTTGGAAGGGTTTGATGTCATCACACCAGGAGCTGGGATGCTGGATTGATGGAGAGGGGCTGGGCTGAGGACCCATGTGTAGAGATTTGGCAAGCAATGGCTTTTATTCATTCACTGTGTGACAGGCACTTCATTAAGACTTAAGAGAAAGAGTCCATAAAATATTAAGGGGCTAAAACTAATTGAATGGTCCAAATGCTCCACGGGTGGCCCCAGCAGGGAGGGGAGGCTTCTCCTGGCCCCTCCTTGTCACAGAAATGATTCAAGATCATCAGGCCAGGGGACAGGTCGCCAGCATTCTGATTCTAGATGAGCCGCTACCCCATCCTCAGTTTCCTCATTTGTAAAATCAGCATTTGGTGTCAAAGGTCAAGGTTCTTGCTGCTCTGGTCCTCACTGACTGCAACCTTGAAGAACAGATGACAAGCAGGACACAGAGGTCTGAAACCAGCAGATCTCTAGATTGATGGAGATGATGCAATGGTGATGGGGATGATGAAGGGGTGAGAGATGATGATATTCAGCAGGATGAGCCCTTGCTGTATGCCATCATTGCCCTCATGTAGCATCTCATTGAATTCCCTCAAAAAACTCTATGGAATAGTGACTTTTATTAACCTGATGTAACAGATGGGGAAATCGAGGCTTGGCAAGGTACATGCCTATACTCACCTATGGAGTTGTATCTCTCCAAAATTCATATGTTGGGGCCCCACCCCCGTTGTGACTGAATTTGGAGATTGGGCCTTTATAGGGGTCAACAAGGGTAAACGAGGTCATCTAGGTAGAGCCTTAATCCAGTAGGATTGGTGTCCTTACAAGAAGAGAGACAGGAGAGACTCACACAGGGAAAATGGAGGCATGGAGAAGACGACCACGTGCAAGCCAAGGAGGGGGCCTCGGAAGGAGTCGCTCCTGCTGACACTTGAGCGTGGACATCTGGCTTCCAGAATTGCGAGAGAATAAACTTCTCTTGTTTAAGTCACTCCAATGGTGGTATTTTGTAATGGCAGCCCCAGCTGACACATCACCCAGTGGCGGAGCCATCAGTGGAAACAGGCAGTCTTCAGAGCCATGTCAAGAACCTCTCAATATAAAAAACGATCTCATTTAAAGAACAGAAAGAGCCTCACAGACTTAGAGAATGAACTTATGGATGCCAGCAGGGAATATGTGAGGAAGAGATAGTTAGGGAGTTTGGGGTGGCCGTGTACACACTGCTGTATTTAAAATGGATAACCAACAAGGACTGTACAGCACAGAGAGCTGTGCTCAGTGTTAAGCGGCAGCCTGGATGGCAGGCAAGTTTGAGGGAGAATGGATGCGTGTCTGCATATGGCGGAGACCCTTTGCTGTCCACCTGAAACTGACACAAGATTGTTAACAGCTACGTGCATGTGGGCGTGCCAAGTCGTTCCAGTCGCGTCCAACTCTTTGCAACTTATATGGACTATAGTCTGCCAGGCTCCTTGTCCATGGGATTCTCCAGGCAAGAATACTGGATTGGGTTGCCATGCCCTCCTCCAGGGGATCTTCTCGACCCAGTGACCGAACCCACATCTCCTACAGCTCCTGCACTGCAGGCAGATTCTTTACTGCTAAGCCACCGGGGAAGCCCCTAATCAGCTCTACTCCAGTATAAAAAGTTTTTTAAAAAAGAAGAAGAACTAGACTATCCACAATTCAACCCTGATTGGAGAGGTGGGTAGTGGGTCTCCATGTGACTGGAACTGTAGGTAAAAGGATGCAGATTGCCCAGGCTCACCCTCTCCATTCTGCCCAACAAAAGACAATCCGTTCAGGACCAGCCAAGACCCACGTTGTGGGTGAAAATGATCTCAGGGAAATGCAGGCCAGTATTCAGTAGGTGGCTGGAACCATCAGGGTAAGGTGTTGACCTGCGTCATGCCTCAGATGGCTGTAGGTACGAAAGAGATTTCAGTCAGATTTGAAGGGGTGTCACCATTTGCTTCCAGGGAAGAGTCCCGGTTGCTGCCCAAGTCAAACCTGGATTGAACTCGGGTCTTCCCCAGGGTGGGACCTTGGACAAGTTACTTCACCCTCTGAGCCTCAGTTTCCCTATCTGTCACATAACCATCCTGACTTCACAGCAGTGCCGTGAGCACAGAGTAGTCAGCACACAGGATTCCACTTCACAGATGGTCTCAATTTAGTAACACTTAACCTGAGGGACCACCTGAAATCTCTTGAGCTTCATCAAAGTGAAAGCCATGGTTACAAATCCCCCGGCAGGCAGCCATCAGTCTTTCCTGGAAGGAGCTGGGGATAAATGAACAGATCACAGTCTTACAGGTCAGCTGCTCTTCTAGTTCTCACCCCACTGTCGGCAGAGGTCTAGGCAAGTCCCCTCGGAGTGTTGTTCACGGCCCCCAGCAGCGGATCTTGCTTCCCCTGCACTGCCTACCTCCTGCACCAAGCTTTCCTTCCCCCAAGCACTTGCTCCATTCCTTAGGATGGGGGGTGAGGGGATGCCATGAAAGGACTCCCTGAAAGCTGCTCGCCCATTGGACAGCCACAGCCTGAATCCCAAACCCCAGCCCCTCTGAGCATGCCCACTATCCTCCAACCCCTGGGAAAGGTTCTGTCTCCGGAGACCTGGAAGAGAAGCCCAACGCCCTGAGGGCATTTTGTGTTTAAGCCTGGGAGGCTAGGATTTCCCTCCCAGTGAGACTCCATGCTCCCAATGCAGGGGGCCGGGGTTCAATCCCTGGTCAGGGAACTAGATCCCACATGTTGCAACTAAGACCCAGCACAGCCAAATGCATACATAAACAAAAATATTTTAAAAGGAAAAAGACTGAGCAGATGCAGGAAAGAGCAGCCCTGTTTCCATCAGCAGGGTCTGCCCGCCTGCGGGGACCAATCAAGATTCTCGCTTCTTTCCTGGGGCCACCCGCTCTCCCCACACACACCTCCAGGCCATGTTCCCAAGCCACGCCAGCCCAGGGCTTTCTCTCCCTTAACCAGCCCTTCTCTGAGGAGCCCCCCAGCCAGAGCAAGCCGAGCAACCAGCTCCTGGGTAGAGTCCAGGTCCAAGTATTTCTCCTCCCGGGAAATCTAGAGCAAATGCCCTGGAGCCAGCCAGTCAGGACTCCAAGTTTCACCCTTCCAGACTCGTTTGCTGTTATTTTTGTGGCTCAGTCACTAAGTCATGTTTGACTCTTGTGACCCCATGGACTCCCTGTGGACTGTAGCCCGCCAGGCTCCTCTGTCCATGGGATTCTCCAGGCGAGACCACTGGAGGGGGTTGCCATTTCCTTCTCCAGGGGATCTTCCTGACCCATTGATTGTACCTGCATCTCCTGCATTGGCAGGCGGGTTCTTTACTGCTGAGCCACCAGGGAAGCCCTTTGGGCAAGCTACTCCCTCTCTAAGCCCCGTTATCCTCATCAGTAATAATGGAGATACCCAAAACACACGTTTTAGTGAAGTCACTCTGTCGTGTCCGACTCTTTGTGATGCTGTGGACTGTAGCCCATGAGGCTTTTCCATCAATAGGATTCTGCAGGCAAAAATACCAGAGAGGGTTGCCATTTCCTTCTCCAGGGGATCTTCCCAACCCTGGGATCGAACCCAGGTCTCCTGCATTGTGGGCAGACACTTTAACCTCTGAGCCACCAGGGAAGCCGAAAAATAGGAGTTAACAGAGGGCCTGGTGGGAAGTAAGCTCGAAACAGATTAGTGAGCTCTGACCCAGGGCCCAGGGTTGGGGTAGAGTGAACGAGGCAGTGAAGGCACAGAGGGCAGGGGCCTAAGAGTGAGGGCACCTTAAAGCTCGTGGCCTGCACCTGGCCTACCTCACAAGTGAAGCTGAGAGACCCAGAAGTCCGGAATCAGCTGATATTTGCATCAGTCTTCACAAAGGATGGGCTTCCCTGGTGGCTGAGACGGTAAAGAATCCGCGTGCAGTGTGGGAGACCTGTGTTTGACCACTGGGTTGGGAAGGTCCCCTGGAGGAGGGCATGGCAACCCACTCCAGTATTCTTGCCTGGAGAATCCCCATGTACAGAGGAGCCTGGCATGCTACAGTCTATCAGTTCAGTTCAGTCACTCAGTCATGTCTGACTCTTTGCGACCCCAGGGACTGCAGCATGGCAGGCTTCCTTGTCCATCACCAACTCCTGGAGCTTGCTCAGACTCATGTCCATCGAGTCAGTGATGCCATCTAACCATCTCGGCCTCTGTCATCCCTTTCTCCTCCTGCCTTCAATCTTTACCAGCATCGGGGTCTTTTCCAGTGAGTCAGTTCTTCGCATCAGGTGGCCTAAGTATTGGAGTTTCAGCTTCAACATCAGTCCTTCCAATGAATATTCAGGACTGATTTCTTTTAGGATGGACTGGTTGGATCTCCTTGCAGTCCAAGGGACTCTCAAGAGTCTTCTCCAACACCACAGTTCAAAAGCATCAGTTCTTCGGTGCTCAGCTTTCTTCACAGTCCAGCTCTCACATCCATACATGACTACTGGAAAAGCCATGGGTTTGACTAGATGGACCTTTGTCAGCACAGTAGTGTCTCTGCTTTTTAATATGCTATCTAGGTGGTCATAGCTTTTCTTCCAAGGAGCAAGCGTCTTTTAATTTCATGGCTGCAGTCACCATCTGCAGTGATTTTGGAGCCCAAGAANTGGTTGGATCTCCTTGCAGTCCAAGGGACTCTCAAGAGTCTTCTCCAACACCACAGTTCAAAAGCATCAGTTCTTCGGTGCTCAGCTTTCTTCACAGTCCAACTCTCACATCCATACATGACTACTGGAAAAGCCATGGGTTTGACTAGATGGACCTTTGTCAGCACAGTAGTGTCTCTGCTTTTTAATATGCTATCTAGGTGGTCATAGCTTTTCTTCCAAGGAGCAAGCGTCTTTTAATTTCATGGCTGCAGTCACCATCTGCAGTGATTTTGGAGCCCAAGAAGATAAAGTCTGCCACTGTTTTCATTGTTTCCCCATCTATTTGCCAAGAAGTGATGGGATGGGATGCCATGATCTTAGTTTCTTGAATGTTGAGTTTCAAGCCAGCTTTTTCACTTTCTTCTTTCACTTTCATCAAGAGGCTCTTTAGTTCCTCTTCACTTTCTGCCATAGGGTGGTGTCATCTGCCTATCTGAGGTTATTGATATTTCTCCCTGCAATCTTGGCTACAGTCCATGGGGTCATGGCTACTACATATAGTCCAAGGCTACAGTTCATGGGGTCGCACAAAGGAAGACACAGCGTCCAGGCTGCAGAAGGCGCAGTTCTTGAGCTGACTCCAGTTGCTCAGCTCTTCTCACTTCTCTGGGCCTATTTACTCATCAGAGATGCTGAGGCTCCCATGGTCCCTCCCCACCATCCCCATCCCAGAGCTGTGTGGGGACCAAGTGATAAGGGACTCAAAGAGGTTTGTAAACTATAATAGGTGGACCAGACTGCTCAAAAGACAATGCTTACAAACAGGATGGTTAGTATTACATTCTGGGAAGTTTTCTCCACTCTCCCCACCCTAGCCCACCTCTCAGCTCCCCTCCTAATGAGCTGAAAGTCTCGCCAGCTATTTAAAGCCTCTATTAAACACATTCAATTGTCCTTTGATTCTCTGGTTTCATGTCTTTATATCCAAGAGAAAAAAAAAAAGTAACCAAAACATGAGTTGGTAGAGTTGGTAATAAAGTGCTCTGTAGCAAGATCCATTTGTCTCACCTCCATTTTAACTTTTTAAACAAAAACTACAAATCACCAACCACCACCTTCAATGAATTAAATGGTAAGGAAAATTAGAAAACAGCTCAACGTTTAATATTGGCCTTGCCCATGCAGACAGAGGTTCCTTCTTTGGCCCATTTCTAATCAGGAGTGTTAATTATCTTGCTACATGCTAGTAAATTAAGTATGAACTAATGAAGTTAAAGGAGGTCATTTGTTAAGGAAAACTGATTACATATTGTTAGCTCTTGGGGATTCGATGGAAAACCACTGTCATGAAAATGGCTTTAAAAATTAGACCTGATATTTGATTTGTGAGGTTGCCCGGCTGAAGGGATGCATCACAAAGTCTCCCACAGCATCGTGTGGGAGACCTGAGGGCCTTTGGACCACAAGCTGCCATCATCATCACCTCCTCTGTACTCGAGAGTCTTTCAAAGGTCTGCCCCCTGGTGAGAGCCCTAGATATTAACACTGTGTAGGAGCAAGAGAAACCAAGGTGGGAGAAATGCAGGTGATTGTGAGGAGAGAGAGCTGGGGAATGTGGGGGGCAGGCGTGCACATGTGGAAACACACCATGGGCTCCATCCCTGGCCCAGCTGCAGCAATGTCGTCTCAGCAGGCGAGTCCAGGGCAGCTGAATGGACCCTGTCCTACTCTCCGGGGAACAGAATAGGAGCCTTAGCAGTTTTGTCCCTCATGTGGGGGTCCAGGGGCTGCCTTGGCAACAGCAGAAAAGCTGAGCAGGAAGGCAAAAAGCTCGGGCTGGGTCCAGCGTTGGTTATCCAAGTCAGGGGGACAAGCCTATCACTGAATGACCGACTTTCCTGTCCTCCCATCCCTGAGCCAGGCCTGCAGCAGAATAAGCTCACTAGTTCTGAAAGTTCATCCAAGGCCTTGACTGCCATGCTAAGTGAGGCAGAAATTGCTAGTTGCCTACAGTATTCATTCTCCTGTTCTTCCTTAGAAGAGAACTCTTGTTTCATTTAAAGTGTCCACATGGAAACTTGTCTTCCCAGGTGGGGCTAGTGGTAAGGAGCCCACCTGCCAGTGCAGGAGACATAGGAGACGCGGGTTTGATCGCTGGGGTCGGGAGGATCCCCTGGAGAAGGAAATGGCTACCCACTCCAGTATTCTTGCCTGGAGAATCCCATGGACAGAGAAGCCTGGCAGGCTACAGGCCATGGTATCTCAAGAGTTGGACACATCTGAAGTGCCTTAGGACTTAGGAATGTGAAAACTACATTTCCCGGCCTTGCCTGCACCTGAGTGACTAAATTCTGGTCTATAAATTATAAGTGGATATTACTATATATGATAGCTAAGGAGAAGAATTGATGCTTTTGAACTGTGGTGTTGGAGAAGACTCTTGAGAGTCCCTTGGACTGCAAGTAGATCAAACCAGTCCATCCTAAAGGAAATCAGTCCTAAATATTGGTTGGAAGGACTCATGCTGAAGCTGAAACTCCAATACTTTGGCCACCTGATGTGAAGAACTGACTCATTGGAAAAGACCCTGATGCTGGGAAAGATTGAAGGCAGGAGGAGAAGGGGACGACAGAGGATGAGATGGTTGGATGGCATCACTGACTCAATGGACATGAATTTGAGTAAACTCCAGGAGTTGGTGATGGAGAGGAAGGCCTTGCATGCTGCAGTCCATGGGGTTGCAAAGAGTCAGACACTACCGAGTGATTGAACTGAAGGAGAAGAAAAGTTGGGTGCATACCTTTTCTCCTCCCTATTCTTCCCTGCCTGGANGTTGGTGATGGAGAGGAAGGCCTTGCATGCTGCAGTCCATGGGGTTGCAAAGAGTCAGACACTACCGAGTGATTGAACTGAAGGAGAAGAAAAGTTGGGTGCATACCTTTTCTCCTCCCTATTCTTCCCTGCCTGGAATATAGATATGATGGCTGGTGCTCCAGCAATCATTTGGGGGCAGAGGTAAACTTGAGAATAAAAACCACTCACTAACAATGGTGGAGAATAAAGACAGAAGAAGCCCTGTCTCTGATTACTGGGGAGCCCCACTTCAGTGCTGAAACACCTTCCTTTGAACTTGTATAGGAGAGGGAAAACAAAACACCTGAGGTGATGTGTTTGAGCTACGGTTTTTATTGGGGTCTGGGTGAGGCTGTCTCCTCTCAGAGTGGAATGCTATTTCTAACTCATGCAACGAGGAATATGGCCATCTCAGAACTGGCAGTGGGTAGCCCCAAAGGTTTGATTTACTCAAAGTTTATCAGGCTGGAAGAAGCGAAGCAACTATTTATGAGAGGGAAGCTCCTGTGAAAGGGGGGAGCAGAAATCTAGCCACAGTGACCCCCTCAATACACTGTAGACACACTGGCTTTGCTCACCCTCCTCTCACTGGTCAGAACATTTTCTAGCTTCCCACTAAGGTTCAAGCCAGTTGTCCCTCTGTGCTCAGGTAAATGGGGCCTGGGGCATGGGCTTGGGGCTCAGGTGGGGGTTAGGCTGCTACAGCCCTCACTTCTGAACTTCTCTCTTATGCGGTTCCCTTGGCAGCTCTCCTTCTGAAGCCACTGGCCAGTGAGGCGGCCTCCTCCTAAGTCCCAGAAGTCTGTTCACCTGACTCGTCAAGAGTCAGATGAGGAAGGCGGCGGGCAGGAGCGCCCAACATCCTCCATGATAGTGGAAGGTGGAGAAGCAGCCAGGCCCCCTCTCTCAGGGCAATAGAGGCCTTGAAGGTGACCTCACTTCTCCATGTCACACACAAGAAGAAATCTGAGGCCTGGAGGGTCGGGTAAATGCTCAACATTTAGCCTGAGAGAGACCAACACCAGCTCCTTCAGCCCCTCCTAATCCACCACTCCTAAACCTTCAGTCATATGACCCAGTTCACAAAGGGCTGAGGAGAATTAAACTTAGGTTGCGCTGAATCCCACTTCTCTGTGGTTTACAAAAAGTGTTAACTCAGCCATATTCCAAAACCATGCCACTAGAAATAAATGCACGTCACAGATGATGTAGTCACACTCCTAGGCACACATCCAGAGAAAAACGTGATCTGAAAGGCTACAAGCACCCCAGTGTTCATGGAAGCACTGTTTACAACAGTCAAGACATGGAAGCAGCCTAAATATCCACTGACAGAAGAATGAGTAAAGATGTGGCACATATATACAATGGGATATTACTCAGCCATTAAAAGAATGAAATAATGCCATTTGCAGCAACATGGATGGGCCCAGAGATTGCCACCCTGAGTAAAATAAGCCAGACAGAGAAGGAGAAGCATCACATAACCTCCCTTATACGTGAAATCTAAAATGAACTGATACAAATGAAGTTACAGAACAGAAGCAGACTCACAGACATACGTAAAGAATGAGCTTATGGTTGCCGGAGGGAAGGACAGGGGAAGGGATAGTTAGGGAGCTCGGGATGGACAGGTACACATGGCTATATTTTAAATGGATAACCAACGAAGACCTACTGTATAGCACAAGGAACTCTGCTCAACGTCACGTGGCAGCCTGGTTCAGAGGGGAATTTGGGGGAGAATGGATGCACGTATATATACAGCTGAGTCCCTTCACTGTCCACCTGAAACTATCACGTTGTTAATCAGCTGTACCTCCATACAAAATAAAAAGTTTAAAAAATAAAAAGAAAGAATGTCTTTCCTCACAGGGTTGTGGTGAGGATGAAGTTAGCCAACACTCAGTGGCTTACAACAGGGGACAGCCTCTCTCACGCTTCAGTGAGTGGACAAGGCTCAGTTGGGCAGTTCTCACTTGGCGCCTCTCGTTCTTACAGTCAGATATCAACTAGCATTGCGGTCACTTGAAGCAGGTGTCCAAACAGCTCACTCACAGGGCTGACGGAGGCTGAGACCGCTGGCGGGAGCAGGGGCTGCTTTAGAGAGGTGGTCACGGAGGCCTTTTCTGAAGAGGTGACGTTTTGGCTGAGGCCTGAATGGTGAGGAGACAGCCATACAAATGCTCACTGGAAGACTGTCTCCAGCTGGAGGAACAGCAGTTATGAAGCCTATGATTCCAGAAGGACCTCTGCTGGAAGATTTCAGTCCCAGCAGCAGGCGGACCCAGCCGGCCAGTGGAGGAGGCAGCTGGTACTCTCTGCTTGGGACTGAGTTCAGAAGGAAAAGAAAACGCGATGCAGGGTCGGGTGGGCAGGAAGCCTGCCTCGCATGAGGCTTGGGAAGATGAGATTGGGGCCAGAATCCTCCTTCCTGTGGAAAACTGCCTCGCTTGCTCAGTCCAGGCCTCCTAACCGAATTAGGATACTCTCCGCATTCCTCAAACGTCATGAATGCCACCAGCGACGTGTCAGTGACAGCTTACCCCAGCAGAAATGGCACAACTGGAGACAGAATGCAAGATTGCAAGGCACCTTGTATGAAGCGAGCCCAGCAGGCACCCTCAACCTGTTCCCTTCTCTTTGACATGAACAGCTGCACTCATGTGAGTTTACCCGTCAGATCAAAATAATTTGCTAAATATCACAGCGGAGTTATTTCTAAGCGGCTTCAGTTACTGTCATAAGATGCAGGGCTGGCCCAACAGTGAGATGCATTTGGAGAACAAAAGCAGGGATTTGAATCAAAACCTCAGAGAAATGAAGCATATATTGACAGTTCAATCAGGTGCTATCATAGCCTGGATTATTTAGCTATTTGAGTCTACCAATTTAAATGCTAATCTCACCTGGGAACACCCTCATAGTCACACCTAGAAATGTTTAGCCATATATCTGGGCCCCCCATGATCCAGTCAAGTACCCAGGGCTCAGCCACTCAGTCATGTCCAACTCTTTGTGACCCCTAGACAGTAGCCCACCAGGTCCCTCTGTTCATGGAATTTTCCAGGCAAGAATACTGGAGTGGGTTGCCATTTCCTATTCCACGGGATCTTCCTGACCCAGGGATCAAACCCACATCTCCTGCATTGGCAGGCGGATTCTTTACCACTGAGCCACCTGGGAAGTCGACATATAAAATGAACCATCACACCCAGTCCATACATTAACGCACTTTACTGAAACTCTTTCCGGTGGCTCTGATTGTCACCCAATGGTCTAGATGAAGAATTTGAGACTCAAAGCTTCTCAGCTTGCCAAAAGCCACAGAGCTACTCACAGCATGTGCCGGATCCTAAGCCAGGGCTCTCTGACTTCGCAGCTGTGCTAGTTCATTTTCCCCTGGCACCTGGCTGCGGTATGGTTCATAAATACTGTGCAGGTGTGAATACTGGCTAGAGGAGTCTGAGCACCCCATGCCTAGAGAGGTTCTCATTAGGATATAAATTCTACCAGTCCCTGAAGCCCCTCTTGATAGAACGAGCATGCTCCCCTGGGAAGAGGAGGCTGGTCTACAATTCTGTTAAACCCTCTCCCAGTTTTTTGGACCTTCCGATACCACCCTCCTCCTGGGGACAATATATATGAATTGCAAGGAAGGGTCTCAGAGGAAATAAACAAGAAATAAACAGCCCTTTAACAGCCCCGCCTTCTCCTCCCCAGTGGTTTTGGTCCAGGAGGACCATCACCTCTGTTCTGTGCTGAGTAGATATCTGGGGGCTTTTTCAGAAAGATTCTTAAAATGCAGAGACAGCCTCATATGGTGAGTGCTTAGGGACTGTCCAGCTGTTTTGTGGCCTGACTATGGCTGTGGAGGGGGAGCGGGCAGGGCACGGGGGCAGGCCGTGCCGCGGTGACCTTCGCCTGCCGGGAGGCACCATGGCCAGCAGCTGCTCCCCACCACCTTCCACTTCCTCTTCTCTCCCCTCCCCCTGAGGCCTTCCTGGCTTCCTCTCCCAGAGCTCAGCCCACTGGCCTCCAGCCAAGCTGGCACCTGGCAGGTGGATGACGGCAGGGTGAGTCACAGCTTCCTAGAAAACCGTGGTCCAGACGAACTCCCAAAGGGCAGAGGCCTCTCCAACCAGCCTCTCCGGGAGCCTTGTCCAGCTTGTTCTGTTCCAGGTACTCCAACTGCAATTGGAAGAAAAGGGGGACCTACAGGCTCACCCTGGGTGTGGGACCCAGTTTCTGGCTGTGCCTCTCCCCAGTTCAGCTCAGTTCTGCGCTCCCAGGGAGCCAGGATACTGGACTCAGAAACTATTTTCTGATTTAATGTGTCTCAGACTGGTGGTATTTAGTCACTAAGTCACATCCGACTCGGCAACTCCACAGACTGTAACATGCCAGGCTTTCCCGTCCTTCACTGTCTCCCAGATTTGCTCAGACTCGTGTCCATTGAGTCAGTGATGCCATCCAGCCAGCTCATCCTCTGTCATCCCCTTCTCCTTCTGCCCTCAATCTTTCCCAGCATCAAGGTCTTTTCCAATGACTCAGTTCTTCACATCAGGTGGTCAAAGTATTAGAGCTTCAGGTTTGGCAACAGTCCTTCCAATAAGTTTTCAGGGTTGATTTCCTTTAGTATGGACTGGTTTGATCTCCTTGCTGTCCAAGGGACTCTCAAGAGTCTNTCCAATGACTCAGTTCTTCACATCAGGTGGTCAAAGTATTAGAGCTTCAGGTTTGGCAACAGTCCTTCCAATAAGTTTTCAGGGTTGATTTCCTTTAGTATGGACTGGTTTGATCTCCTTGCTGTCCAAGGGACTCTCAAGAGTCTTCTCCAGCACCACAGTTTGAAAGGATCAGTTTTGTGGCCCTCCGTCTTCTTTATGGTTATACACGCAAAAAGTCACCTGCGATTTTGCTAACATGTCAGTTCTCATTCAGCAAGCCTGGGAGGTGCCGAGCCTCTGCCTTTCTAACAAGTTCCTGGGGATGCATTTGTTGCTGGTTCCCACCATTCACACTGAGAATCAGGAGAATCTAACCCTGTCTCCAAGGCTGTGCTGTGGTTCAAAGGGGACACATCCCAGCAAGGGCTGGCAGATGCGGATGGGGAACAGCATCAAGCAATGAAAATATGAGTGCTTGGGGGTCAGGCAAACAGTTACTTCACCTGTCTGAGCCTCAGCTTCCTCTACTGTAAAAAGAAAACACTAATTTCATTGGAGTTTCGATGAATCAAATGTCCTAACATTCATAAAGTCTGAATTACTGTTTTTTAACCAATCATTACATCAGGGATCACCACATCTGCTTACAGAAGTGCATTCAGGGACTTCCCTAGTACCTCAGTGGATAAGAATTCACCTGCCAATTCAAGAGACACAAGTTCAATCCCGGGTCTGGGAAGATTCCACATGCCTCGGGACAACTAAGCTCTTGCTCAACTACTGAGCCTGGGAGCTGCAACTACTGAAACCCACGTTGCCTAGAGCCCATGCTGCACAACAAGAGAAACCACTGCAACGAGAAGCCCGAGCACTGCAAGGAAGAGTAGCCCCCACTTGTCANGCCTCGGGACAACTAAGCTCTTGCTCAACTACTGAGCCTGGGAGCTGCAACTACTGAAACCCACGTTGCCTAGAGCCCATGCTGCACAACAAGAGAAACCACTGCAACGAGAAGCCCGAGCACTGCAAGGAAGAGTAGCCCCCACTTGTCACAACCAGAGAAAGCCCAAGCAAGGCAACCAAGACCCAGTGCAGCCCAAATTACATAAATAAAATTATTTTTTAAGTGCATTCAACCAAGATGGTGTAAGGATTTTCAATACCACTGGATATCAAGTAATGATGGACAATGATCCTGAGACACAGGAAATAAAATAAGACCTATGATTGCCTTTGCTTGCTGCCTTCAGAAAGTTTCCAGAGGTGGTGCAGAAATGGGAAACTCAAGAGGAGCTCAGCAGACTCTCTGAGTTGAGCAGATGAAACTGAGATTGGGGAAAAGTGTTGGAGAAGACTCTTGAGAGTCCCTTGGACTCCAAGGAGATCAAACCAGTCCATCCTAAAGGAGATCAGTCCTGGGTGTTCATTGGAAGGACTGATGCTGAAGCTGAACCCCCAATACTTTGGCCACCCGATGCAAAGAACTGACTCACTGGAAAAGGCCCTGATGCTGGGAAAGATTGAAGGCAAGAGGAGAAAGGGATGACAGAGGATAAGCTAGTTGGATGGCGTCACCAACTCAATGGATATAAATTTGAGTAGGCTCCGGGAGTTGGTGATGGACAGGGAGGACTGGCGTGCTGCAGTCCATGGGGTCACAAAGAGTCAGACACAACTAAGCAACTGAACTGAACTGAATGCAGTTAGAGGTGGAAGAATAGGGTCCTGGAGAGAAGAGAGCTGCATAGAGAGACCTCCAGAGAGCTGTGGAGGGTTGCTTTGAGTATTTGCCTAGACTGATCAGCTCATGCATGTGAGGAAACTACCCACCATTATGGAAAGAACCTTCCAAAAGGAAGGCCAGATACAGTGTCTATTCCCACCAGTCAGAATGGAAAAATTCATAAACATTGAGTAATCAGAAAAGTCTTGCCCCATTAGTGAAGAATGATTAACACCAGAGAGCACTGCTCTGGTCCTGCCTACCAAATCTTAAAGCAAGATTAAAAAGAGTCAAAATGTAATTTAACTACATAGTTTAGTTGGTAAAGAATCCACCTGCAATGCAGGAGACCCCAGTTCAACTCCTGGGTTGGGAAGATCCCCTGGAGAAGGAATAGGCTACCCACTCCAGTATTCTTGGGCTTCCCTTGTAGCTCAGCTGGTAAAGAATCTGTCTCCAATGTGGGGGACCTGAGTTCAATCCCTGGGTTGGGAAGATACCCTGGAGAAGGGAAAAGCTACCCACTCCAGTATTCTGGCCTGGAGAATTCCATGGACTGTATAGTCCATGCGGTCGTGAAGAGTCAGAGACAACTGAGCGACTTTCACTTTCACTTTTCAGAAAAAAAGAGTTCAAGAATTTAAAAATATCCAGCACCTAACAAGGTAAAAATCACAATATCTGATATCCAATCAAAGATTACTAGGCTACTAAAGCAGAAAAACACAACTACAGTGGGAAATTTAAAAGCAATCAATTGAAATCAATCCAGAATGACACAGATGTTAGAGTTAGCACACACAGACATGAATTATTATAATTGTATTCCATGTTGAAAAGCTACATAAAACCATGGAAGAATTATTTTTCAAACACCAAAATCAAATTTCATCTCAATAGTATAATATCCAGATAAAAAGCAATACTGGATGGAATTGGCGGAAGATTAAACATTACAAAAGAAAAGATTAGTAAACTTCAAGACAGTGACAGAAATTATCTAAAAGGAAACTGAGAGGAGAAAAAAGATTTTTAAAAAATTAAAAGAGAATCAGTGAGCTCTGGAACAACTTCCAGCAACCTAACATATGTGTAATTGGAATTTCAGAAAGACACGGGAATGCCAACAGAAAACACTTGTTCTGATTCAGTAGGTCTAGGGCGGGGCCCAAGAACTTGCATTACTTACAAGTTCCCAGGTTTAATGCTTTTGGTCCAAAGGTTACACTTTGAGCTACTGCTCTAAGGCAGAAATCAGTAAACTATATCCTTTGGGCCAAATCTACCTGCTTTTATAAAGTTTTTTTGTTTGCTTGGTTTTGATTTTTTATAAATTTTATTGAGTAGAGAATGGTGTCCACAAACTCTCATGCCATGGCACAGCTTGAGCTCAGTGTGAAGACAAAGGAAAAAAATATAGGGCCATGAGATCTCAGGAAGAAAGAGTGCACGCAGAGGGGTCACTGAAGATGGCTCAGGATTGAACAAACCCCTGTGTCTCTTTACCTGTGGCTGGAGGTGAATGGCCAGATCACAGCCTCCCCATCCCTGGGCAGCTTGGTGACATCACAGCCTCTCAGTCCCACCACAGACACACTGCATCAGTCTCTCCAAGGAATAGTGGCCTAGGGTTCCCTGTTTTCCGGGCTCAGTGAGCAATTCCAAATAGGTTCCAAATAGGAAGACTGGTTCCAAGTAGGAAAGGGAGTACGTCAACGTTCTATATTGTCACCCTGCTTATTTAACTTATATGCAGAGTACATCATGAGAAACGCTGGGCTGGAGGAAGCACAAGCTGGAATCAAGATTGTCGGGAGAAATATCAATAACCTCAGATATGCAGATGACACCACCCTTATGGCAGAAAGTGAAGAAGAACTAAAGAGCCTCTTGATGAAAGTGAAAGAGCAGAGTGAAAAAGTTGGCTTAAAGCTCAACATTCAGAAAACTAAGATCATGGCATCCAGTCCCATCACTTCATAGCAAATAGATAGGGAAACAGTGGCTGACTTTATTTTTGGGGGGCTCCCAAATCACTGCAGATGGTGACTGCAGCCATGAAATTAAAAGACACTTACTCCTTGGAAGGAAAGTTAAACCAACCTAGACAGCATATTAAAAAGCAGAGACATTACTTTGTCAACAAAGGTCCATCTAGTCAAGGCTATGGCTTTTCCAGTAGTCATGTATGGATGTGACAATTGGACTATAAAGAAAGCTGNATTTCATAGCTGGTATAATGAATGATGGAGTCACTCAAGTAAGCAGTTGAGACCAAGCCAGAAAGAAAAATGAAGCAAAAGGAGCATGGGGTTTAGGGGGCTGAGGCGGGTAGAGAAAGAAGAAAGCCCAAATTAGATGGAACAAAGTTAAAGAAAAATATTGGCTGACTAGGAATGGAATCTATAAAGGGAAAGTGATAGAACTTGGAGGAAAAACGGTAACTTTGACAGCATAGTCAAGAAATATTCTTAAATATTACTTTCTTTTAAAAAATATTATTTCCAAATATACACTTTAAACCTGTGAACAAACAACAGACTGGTTCCAAATAGGAAAAGAGTACATCAAGCTGTATATTGTCACCCTGCTTATTTAACTTCTATGCAGAGTACATCATGAGAAACGCTGGGCTGGAGGAAGCACAAGCTGGAATCAAGATTGCCNGCTCTGCAACATAAGTAGTCACCGAATGAGAAGCCTGCGCACTGCACCTGGAGAGGAGCCCCCGCTCGCCGAAAACCAGAGAAAATTCAAGCACAGCGAAGAAGACCCAGCACAGCCATAAAAAAATTAATAAAAATTATTCATTTAAAAAAAGCACCCTTCTGGTTGCAGGCCCCTTCTTCCCTGAGGCAGCCTGGCACATGTGGAGCCCAGCAGTCCAAGTGTGCCATTAAGCCCCAAGGTGATAATGACACCTGCCCCATCAGCCCCCATACTCCCCCGCTGTCCTCAAATGGCTGTTTGTTGACACTGCCCCTCTTGAGCTGTTTTAAATTCACAGGGAAGGCGGTTCTATGGTGCTGTGACTCATCCTTCCAAGAAGCAGCCTTCATGCTAAGGCAGGGTGAAAATGCGTCTGTTCTCAGTACCCACTGCCCCCTCTCCTCCCCCACAAAGGGCAGCTTTCCTCCGGATCCACGCACATGCAGTTTCTTCCTCACTGCACCAGCAGGTCCCGGTCCTGTTGCTTGCTGCTTCCAGTTATTCGCTTGGAATCAGAGCCACTGGGAAGTCAAAACCAGCCTTACTCTACCAGCGTGAAAAAGAGACACAGAAGCAGCCTTTTGGCTTCACAGAGGGAAGGATCTGGAATTTTTCTCCTCTCCCTATGAACAACAGGGCTCCTGCCTACATGGGTCTATGATTACACAGCCATTTGGAAATTCTGTGAATTGGAAGCAGCACTGTCATTGACTTCCTACAAAGAAGAGGCAGTGGGAGAAGTCTTCCGGCAGAGGGACACAGGGGAAGCCATCTGGCTGGAAGTCACTGCATTTACGTAAGTTGTCACTTTCCTCCTGGTGGCGAGGAGCAGTGTGCTAGGGAAGGGGTGCTAATGACTAAGCGGTGCTAATGACTAAGACCATGCTTGACACCACGTATTCATCAGGTTTTTATTTTATCTTTTATTTTCTGTATTTTATAATGCTTTATAAAGCATTGTAAGGGACAGAGACTGACCCTCCCGGGCCTGGCTAATTCCTAAAGACAGTGGAAAAACTTGCCTTCAGTATGCCGTTCTATGCCTACCAACCAACCCAAAGCCCATACCTCTGCCCCCTCCTTTATATAATTTTCTCATGCCACGCTGATGTTTGCCCTGTCCTAAATCACCCCCAGGCCAGATGCCAGACATACAGAGACCACCGTTATAGCCCAGAGCCCACTCACATTATTCAGACTATACAATCCTGGTAGTGGTTTAGACACTAAGTCATGTCCGACTCTTTGTAACCTCAAGGACTGTAGCTCACCAGGCTCCTCTGTTCACGGGATTGTCCAGGCAATGGAGTGGATTGCCATTGCTTTCTTTAGGGGATCTTTCCGACCCAGGGAATGAACCCCGGACTCCTGCATTGCAGGCGGAATCTTCACTGACCGAACTACCAGGGAAGCCAGACATAATACAATCCTAAACTTGTTCAAAGTGGCCAGCCATGTCTGCCCATTCCTCCCCATGGAAACCTCAGCAAAGGCTCTGGCCCTGCCCTCTCTTCCCTTCTTCACTCCTGACGTACCCAGGTGCTTCCCCAGGTGACCTGCAGAGCATGGTGTGTCTCCTGCTTTGGGGAACTGTGGGTAATAAACTCTTCTTTTAAGGCAATTAAGTTTCCATGTCTGTCATCTTACCATATCTGATTAAGCCAGATCAGATAGCAAGAGAAAGAGCATGATTGTAGGTAATGCCTACCACACTGCAAAGTGGGAATTATTAGCTCCATTTTTCATGTGCATAAAGTGAAGCTCAGACAGTTGAGTAACTTGCTGGTGTTGGTTAACAGGGAATACTGATCATGAGTTAAGGGTGCTGCAGTCAACTTCTTTTTTATAGAGATATATGAAATTTTAGAAATACTGTTATTTGGTGGGAGAGTTGAGTACTATTCATCAAAATTAAAAGTTTTATTTTAGGAGGGAAATTTCTTAGGCTCAGTTAGTAGAGATGAAATATGTTATATGAGTCCATTCAGAGGAGCTATTGGGGAAAACTGACAGAATAACTCGCAGGAACTGGCCGGCATTACTGCATCAGATCTCCTGGGCTTTTTGTTTACATTCTTACAACCTCAAGAGGAGGCAAGCCAAGTTGGAATGCGGCCAGCGGAGCAGAGGGTCCAGCTGAGACTGAACTCGCAGTCCCTCTCCAGGGTATCCCAGTGACAAAACAGGCTGCCCCCAGCATGTCCGTGATGTGATTACATAATGAAAACCACATGCAGGAAGTAAACATTCATTAGAGGAAGAGCAACACATGGTCTTGCTGTTACTCATATCTGGCCTGGGGACCAGCAGCAACAGCATCACTCATGATGTTAGAGATGCAGAATCTCCAACCGCATCCCAGACTCCCTGAACCAGAATCTGCAAGTTAACAAGATCGTTGGATGCTTCACATGCATGTCACAGTTTGGAAAGCTCTAGGCTTTATAGTTCCACACTTGAGAATGGGGGACAGTGGGGAAACGATTAGGATGTGATTGAAGGATGAGATCAGAGATGGACTGAAGCTGTAACTGGAAGGACTTGTACTGAGTCTGTGTATATGGTGCCTCTTTGGTACCACAGACCCAATAGAGCTCCCATCGCTTTCCTGGTGAGGTTGCCAGCGTATCACCAACTCATCCTGGATAATCCTTCGTCATGGTGAGGGGGGTGCTGTCTTGTGCATTGTGGGCATCTTTAAAAACAATGTACATTTTCTCCCAGCACACCTCGTAGCCTGTCTTCTGCATCAGCCACCCTGCCTTTAGACATGTTATCTTTACTTTCCATCCCCTTCCCAACTGGCCTGTCTTCTGCACAACCTCCTGGCTTATTTCCACCTTCTATCATTCTCCTCTTCACTACCCATCCTGAGTAGCCTCACAAAACCCCAGAAGGTGGTTCTAGTCTCTGGAAATAAATTTGGCTGCATGAATCAGAAAACTAGGCACTTCCCTGGTAGTCCAGTGGCTAAGACTCTGGACTCCCAATGTAGAGGGCCCAGGTTCAATCCCTGGTCAGGGAACTAGATCCCACGTGCCACAACCAAGATCGAAGATCCTGCATGCTGCAACTAAGACCTGGTGCAGACAAATATATACTTTTTTTTAAATGGGGAGGGGGGAAAACAAAAATAAAAAGCATCATAAGTATCCCAGGTCTCAGTTTCCCATATCAAAGTTCTGGAAGTCAGCTGTCCAAGGTTTGTACTACAGTCCCCTTATTCCTCCCACTAGGCTTTGTATCACAGCTGGGAGTGCACTCTGCTATCAGGTCCAAGACGGCTGCTGTAGCAGGGGCATCATGTGTGTTCCCAGCCCAGAAAGGAGAAAAGGGATGAGACGGGCCTAAATCCACCCTTTAAGGACATTTTCCAGGGTTTTGCTGACATTTGGATGCTGTTGTTATTATTGTTCAGTCACTAAGTCATGTCTGACTCTGTGACCCCGTGGACCGCAACACACCAGGCTCCCATGTCCTTCACTATCTCCCCAAGTTTGCTCCAAATCATGTCCCTTGAGCTGGTGATGCTATCTAATCACCTCATCCTCTGCCACCCCCTTCTCCTCCTGCCCTCAATCTTTCCCAGCATTAGGGTCTTTTCCAGTGAGTCAGCTCTTCGCATCAGGTGGCCAAAGTATTAGAGCGTCAATGTCAGTCTTTCTGATAAATATTCAATGTTGAGTTCCTTCAGGATTGACAGGTTTGATCTCCTTGAAGTCCAAGGAACTCTCAAGGGTCTTCTTCAGCACCACAACGTGAAAGCATCAATGCTTCGGCACTCAGCTTTCCTTATGGTCCAACTTTCACCTGCATACATGACTACTGCAAAAGCCACAGCTTTGACTATATGGATGTAAGAGTGTAAAAGACTTTTGATACCATGGTAACAACAAGAAAAATCTGGACAAAAGTTAAAATTTTTCTCAACATGTCTAGCAAAGAGTAGAAGGAAGCCTTGATGAACTGAATTCCAAAAACCCATTCATAGGTGAGCAGAGGGCCACAGCAAGTACCCTGCCTGAGAAAGGATGGGCAACCGATCTGGGCACATGTGGCAACACGGAGGGGAGAAATGGTCCAGGAATGAGGGGAGACCAGCTCAGTCTTAGCTGCCTGTGTAGCTGTCAGGGTTGATTAGAGAAACAAATCTACTACCATCAGAGAAACAGGGATTAGTTTCATGAGTTTGAAAGCTGGGGGCCTGGTGAAGCAGACTCACAGGCTGTTGCCTCTGTAACTAGTATTAAGCCTTAAATCACCAGAGGTCAGTCCAACTGGCAGCCAGAAAGGAAAATTGAATGTGGACAAAGGAAAGGACAAATTAGAATCACAAGGATGAACTGAAACTTATGAGGACAAATTGGAATCCACAGCTGTCACTTAAAGTTTCCAATCTGAACGCTCTGGATGATTTATAGGAAAAGCCGACAGCCTTTGCCTCAGAAGTATAGCTGACCTACAATCAGAGAAGAAGTGTAGGCACTCAAGGGAGCTAGAGAGCTGGCCATCAAGGTAAGCGTTCCCATTGTTCTCGCTAACCTTCCGAATGTCCAACAATGGACCTTCAGCTTCACTTCTATCCGCCAGATCTTGTGCAAACTGTCTCTTGGGGCCTCAACTAACCTAGAAGTACAGAGAAGGAAATTCTCGGAAATATAGTTCCCGTTCAGCCAAACTGACAAAGTACAGAGCTGCCACAGACCGTGTGCAGGCTGGCAGGAGGACATCTGAAAGAATTCTGGCAGGAATCTGAAAGAATCCCAAGCGCAACAATAAATTACTCAGCCCAACAATGCTGCTCTGTCAAAGCCGTTGCCAAAGAAGGAAGGAGGCATGAAGAAAGGGCAGGTGAGCAGAGACAAATCTCTGAGTCCCACTCAGCTTCATGATGATCACAGTGGTTGGATGTGGGGGCCCTGAGGAGTTCGCTGAATGCACAAAACCAAAAATATCTGAAACTCTAATCCAACCTCCTCCCAATTCAAATACTGACCAGAGAGAAAAGCTGGAAGACAAATGAGAGTTTACCTTAAAACAGGTAAACTATCAATCTAATTAAGGCTGCAGCCCAACCAGGCTCAAGGAGGAATGACTGATTCAGTCTCTCACACTATCTGCAAGACAGAGGAGTGGGTTTGCCCGTTCTGGAAAACAAAGCAAAAATATTATACTTTACTTTCCAAACGAAAAAGCTTATGAAACATGCAAAGAAGCTAGAATGTGTAACCAAAAGTCAGAAAAATCATAGTCAATAGAAACAGATCCACAGACAAATACTAGTTAATGGATTGACAGATAAGAAATTTAAATCAACTCTTACAGATATATTAGGTTATAGGAAGAGATTAATATGGTGACTGAATATATAGGCTATTTCAAGATAAAAGGAAAAAAGTTAAAATTGAAAAAATTATAACAATACATTGTAGGATTTAAAGTGTATGTAAAGGTGAAATATGACAACAGCACATAAGATGGGAGAGGAGGAAATGTTCTTATATTCCTGAATTTGAGGCGGACTATGATAAATTATACAGTCAGCAAAAACAAGACTGGGAGCCGACTGTGGCTCAGATCATGAACTCCTTCTTGCCAAGTTCAGACTTAAATTGAAGAAAGTAGGGAAAACCACTGGACCATTCAGGTACGACCTAAATCAAATCTTTTATGATTATACAGTGGAAGTGACAAATAGAGTCAAGGGATTAGATCTGACAGAGTGCCTGAAGAACTATGGATGGAGGTTCCTGACATTGTACAGGAAGCAGGGATCAAGACCATCCCCAAGAAAAACAAATGCAAAAAGGTAAAATGCTTGTCTGACAGGCCTTACAAATAGCTCTGAAAAGAAGAGAATCGAAAGGCAAAGGAAAAAAGGAAAGATATACCCATTTGAATGCAGAGTGCCAAAGAATAGATCAATGCAAAGAAATAGAGGAAAATAATAGAATGGGAAAGACTACAGATCTCTTCAAGAAAATTAGAGATACCAAGGGAACATTTCATGCAAAGATGGGCTCGATAAAGGACAGAAACATTATGGACCTAACAGAGGCAGAAGATATTAAGAAGAGGTGGCAAGAATACACAAGAGAATTATACAAAAAAGATCTTCATGACCCAGATGACCACGATGGTGTGATCACTCACCTAGAGCCAGACATCCTGGAATGAGAANCAAAGCCATGGCTTTTCCAGTAGTCGTGTTATGGATGTGAGAGTTGGACTATAAAGCAAGCTGAGCACTGAAGAATTGATGCTTTTGAACTGTGGTGTTTGAGAAGACTCTTGAGAGTCACTTGGACTGCAAGGAGATCAAGCCAGTCCATCCTAAAGGAGATCAGTGCTGAATATTCATTGGAAGGACTGATGCTGAAGCTGAAACACCAATACTTTGGCCACTTAATGCAAAGAACTGACTCATTGGAAAAGACCCTGATGCTGTGAAAGATTGAAGGCAGGAGGAAAAAGGGGCAAAAGAGGATGAAATGGTTGGATAGCATCACCAATGGGATGGACATGAGTTTAAGCAGGCTCTGGGAGTTGGTGATGGAAAAAGGGAAGCCTGGCATGCTGCAGTCCATGGGGTCGCAAAGAGTCGGACACGACTGAGCAACCAACCTGATGATAAACTAAGAATGTATATTTAATCCCTAGAGAAACCATTGCAGAAGTATAAAGAGAGACAGCTGAAAATCCAGTAGAAGATATAAAATATGAGGGACTTCCCTGGGGGTCCAATGGCTAAGATTCCATGCTCCCAATACAAGGGGCCTGGGCTCAATCCCTGATCAGAGAACTAGATCCCACATGCCCATAGCTAAGAGTTCACATGTTATAGGTAAAGATCCTCAGTGCTACAACTAAGACCCAGTGCAGCCAAACAGATGAATGAATAAAAAAAAATTTTTTAATGAAACAAGTACATGCTAATCCAAAAAAAAAAAAAAAGAAAGAAACGGAGAAAAGGAATAAAGAACAGGTGAACCAAATAGAAAACAAATAACAGAAAGATTAGCTGCTGTTGTCAGTCGTCAGTCAGTTGTGTCCCAATCTCTGTGACCCATGGACTGTAGTCCTCCAGCCTCCTCTGTCCGTGGGATTTCTCAGGGAAGAAGACTGGAGTCCATTGCCATTTCTTTCACCAGGGGATCTTTCCGACTCAGGAATCAAACCTGCATCTCCTGCACTGGCAGGCAGATTCTTTACTGCTAAGCCACAAGGGAAGCCCTACAGGAAGATAAGCACAACCGTATCAGTAATTTATATCACAGGTAAATGGATTAAACACTCCTATTAAAAACTAGAGATTGTTAGACTAGATACAAAAACAAGACCAAACTATCTGCTGCCTACTCAGGAGAAACACACTTTAACTACAAAGATTAAATCTTTTGGCCATCCCTCATAGCTCAGTTGGTAAAAAGTCTGCCTGCAATGCAGGAGACCCAGGTTCGATTCCTGGGTCAAGAAGATCCCCTGGAGCAGGAAATGGCAACCCACTCCAGTATCCTTGCCTGGAGAATCCCATGGACCAAAGAGCCTGGCAGGCTACAGTCAATGGGGTCACAAAAGTCGGCACCACTGAGGGATGCACACACCAAATGTAAAAGGATGGAGAAAAATAGACCAAAAACTAATCATAAGAAGCTTAGGTGGCTACAGTATTACTAGGCAAAGTAGACGTGATGATTAAAAAATTACCAGAGATAAATTAAAAATTCATAATGATAAAAGGGTCAATTCAATAAAAATGCAAAACTATCTTCAATGAATATGCAACATAATTTCAAAATGCACATGGCAGAAATCAGAAAAGGGAGATACAGAAATATTTATAACCACAAAAGTATATTTTAGCATTACCTTCTCAAAAATTCATAAAAATAGACAAAGTATAAGTAGAAATATAGAAAATCTGAATAACATTATCAACCAGCTTGACCTAACTGACATTTATGAAATATACTAAATATACTAAACTGTGATACAAGTCTCAAAATTTTTTAAATTTTGAAAATAATTCAGAATATGGTTCTGTGGCAAAAGGTAGTTAAATTAGAAGTCAATAACTTAAAAATCTAGAAAACCTCTAAATATCTGGAAATTAAGCAGCACTCTTCTAAGCAATACGTGGATTATGAAGAATTCACAGGAGAAATTAGAAAATATTTCCAACTGAATGATAATGGAGTGGGTAGTTTATTCATAGAATTCTCACCTGCCAACTGAATGATAAAGAAAACACAACTTATCAAATTTATGGGATGTGGCAGAGTACTTAGAGGGAAACTTACATCCTTAAATGCTTATATTAGAAAACAAAGATTTAAATCACTAATCTACAGAGTAGAAATCAATGAAATAGAAAATATATGAACACTAGTAGATTTAGCAACATCATAGGATACAAGGAAAATATACAAAAAATTAGTTGAATTTCTATACACTGGCAGCATATAATGTTTAAAAGGAAAATTTTTAAAGAATAACATCTGCAATAGCATTTAAAAAATACTTAGAGGCAAATTTAACAAAAGACATGCAAAACTCCTTCACTGAAAATTACAAACATTGCTGAGAGAAGTATAAAAAGACCTAAAAAATGGAATGACATACCGTGTTCATGGATTATAAACATTTGGTATTATTAAGATATCAATTATTTCCAGGTTCAAAAGAATCCCAGTAAAAAATTCCATTTCTGTAGAAATTAAAAAACTGACCCTAAAGTTTATACAGAAATAAATATGAAGGACTTAAACTAGTGAATGCAATTTTGGAAAAAATTTTTGGAAAACTCACAGTCCTTGTTTCAGATAAAGCCACAACAATCAAGATAGTGTGGGATTTGCATAAAGACAAAAATATGAATAGAACAAAATTGAAATTCAGAACTAGACCCAAATATATACTAACAACTTACCTTTGCCAAGACCCTAAGACAGTTCCTTATGTGTGTATGGACGGGGGTGTCTTTTCAACAAATTATTATGCTGGTACAACTAGGCATCTACCTGGTGAAAAAAAAAAAATGAACCTCTATCCCTACTTTATCCCATATGCAAAAATCAGTTTAAGATGGGTCACAGACTCTAACAAAAAAGCTAGCGTTGTAAAACTTCTAGGAGAAATCATTTGAGAACAGCTTCACAAATTTGAGGTGGAGAAAGTTATTAAAGAGCACACAAAAATTGTAAGCCATTAAAAAGGATATTCATCTCTTCCATTTTATCAAAATTAAATACTTCTGCCCTTTTGAAAAACACTGTTAAGAAAGCCACCGACTGAAGAAAATGCATGCTAAATACATTTCCAATAAAGGATCACCACTTCTGCTTGAATCTAAATGATTAAAATTTAGTCACATGGCCACACTTAGCTGTAAGGAAGTCCAGAAAAGTCTAGTTTTATTTCAAGTAGCTTTGTGCTCAATTAAAATTGCTTTTCTTCTTACTGTAGAAGAAAGTAGAGACTTGATTTAGTGGGCCGGTTAACTATCTCTGCCATTGGCCAACAGAGCAAATAAAGGATTTTTTTTTTTTTTTTGAGGGAGAGGAGCACAAAGATGATGTCAAATACTTATAATAATTTAATGTCTTCTAATTTTTGCTATTATGCTACTCTAATTTTTCAGTGTTCCCTTTCCCTTACTATAATTAGGCAAAGTCAGTCTTTCTACAGTGACTGTAACGTTGAGAACCTGCCAAGGGCACACTAGTGACAAATAGAAAGAGGACAAAGGAAGGAGGGCCGGGAAGGAAAATGAAACAGCCTTGAAAGTGTGAATGGAAACCTGCCCAGCAGACACCGCAAGTGTGATTCCTGCCGCCTTCTAGTTAGAGGAAACCACCACCTTTGTGTTCAAGGCTTGGCTTGGCTTCTGTTGGGCGCCACACTGGATTTTGCTGGTTTTAATCTATTCTGCAAGATGCAGCAACAGTAGCATCCCCCGTCCCCGGAAGTTTTCTGACCTTCCCGGGAAATGCTGGGGATGTCTGCCACAAACACAGGAGATCTTCCTCTCTAGAGACAGTCCAACATGGACATTGCTAGGATTCTCCTACAGAGAATCTCATTCCATAGGCAGGTACTGAAGAAGAATGCGACTTTATTTCCCACAGGAAACATGCTTGGCTGATTTCCTTGCTGCATGTAATCCTATACCAGTGCCTTCTCAGTGAGACAGCAAACATTTATTGAGCTCCTGCTTTGCCTGGCTCTGGGGTCAAAGCTGGGGATACAAAGCACAGAACTGTGGCCTGGGTTGGGAGTCAATCTCCTGTTCCCTGCCCACCCTCTGGAGGGAGCCCTTTTGACACTGATGTCAGCCAGAACTGTACCTAAGATCCCGAGAATCAAGCTCTTTGGGAATGAATCCCACTCTATTTCCTTATTCCATTCCCCCCAAAACTGGCCCATCCACCCAGGGTTTCAGCCTACTCCAGCTTGAGCCAGACACAATCTCTTTCCCAGTATAGAAGGATGAGAGATGAGCAAGGTCTGCTTGATGAAACTGGTCCATGGGCTGCTTCCAAGATCCGGCTGCAAGGAGAATGGGCTGGAAATTGCACAGTCATTATCTTTGCAGACAACTCTCTCCTCCCCATATTTCTAACATAATGAATTGCATGGAGAGCTCAGCTGTCATGAAAGCTTTAGAATTTCAGCCCCACCGTCTTCCAGGACATCCTTAGAGGTTATCTCGGCAAGGCAGGTGGAGGAAGAAAGAGAAAAGCTTAACCCTATAAGAATAATTATGATGTATTATTAGCAACTGATGACAATCTAATGCAGGATTTTCAATATAGACACTGCTGGCTGTAATTTTTCTCTGTCATGTGCACATACACACAAAGGCTACATTTAATGACTCCAAAATTGAGAGCAGTTTCTCAGACTAAATTTAGTTCCGTGGAAGCAGTGTCTTAATACAGGGCATTTTAATAAAATACAGACACAGTCTGAATGTTGGAGACACTTTTCAGGAGAGATGAAAATGTTCTGATTAGTATGTTTACATGATAAGACCACTAGTTGGCATTAGTATTGAGTTTATATGGTCATGCTAAATGCATTATGTACAGAAATCAGAGTGGCACTCAATATGGCAGAACTACATTTGCCCGTAGGATGATCACAGTAAGTAATTTGCAGGCAGGAAGCCTAATTAGTTTCACTATCCTCAGCCTCCAGCACAACACTGGACGCAAGCAGAGGTCTGATAAATGATTGCTGGCTGGAAAGATGGATGGATGGATGGACTGACAAAGATGCAACTTGAGTAATTTATTTTAATGTGTTGGGAAATCACTCTTGTGACTGAAAGGCTAAAAGCCTCAGGATATGAATTCAAAGCACAGTGAAGTGACTGCCTAGAGTATGTTTGACTTAGTTAAAAAATTGCCATACTTTTATCTGTAAACCAGTCCTTTGTGTCTCTCTGTCCTAGCCAGATTTGGAGCACACACAAAAACAGAAACTTCTAAGGCATTTATTGTCTTTCCTTGAGCTCCCCCAAAGGAGACCCTGGGGCAAGGGTTGAGGTTCAGTTCAGTTCAGTTCAGTTCAGTCGCTCAGTCATGTCTGACTTTTCGACCCCATGGACTAGCACGCCAGGCCTCCTTGTCTATCACCAACTCCTGGAGTTTACTCAAACTCATGTCCATGGAGTCAGTGATGCCATCCAGCCATCTCATCCTCTGTTATCCCCTTCTCCTCCTGCCTTCAATCTTCCCCAGCATCAGGGTCTTTTCAGTGAGTCAGTTCTTCACATCAGGTGGCCAAAGTATTGGAGCTTCAACTTCAGCATCAGTCTTTCCAATGAATATTTAGGACTGATTTCCATTAGGATAGACTGGTTGGATCTCCTTGCCGTCCAAACGTCTCTCAAGAGTCTTCTCTAACACCACAGTTCGGTACAAGTGGTTTATTCAGAGGGTGATCCCAGGAAATGCAAGTAAGGAAGTGGGCAAAGTATGAAAGGATAGAGAAAGAAAATCATTCGTGAGTGGGTTACTGCTCTGGGCAACTGAGGCTCAGTCTCACTGAAGACACCCTGAGAAATCATGTGGACCATGTCCTGGAATTTTCCCACAGGACAGAAAGCTGGACACTCAAAACATCCCATCCCCCAGTGGCTGAAAGAAATCCATGGACATTCACACCTTCACCCCCTGGACTGTCCCTGCCTTTAGCAGAGTGAATTCCAGGTGGTAGAAAAAACCCAGAGAAGGCAATGGCACCCCACTCCAGTACTCTTGCCTGGAAAATCCCATGGACAGAGGAGCCTGGTAGGCTGCAGACCATGGGGTCGCTAAGACTGAGCGACTTCACTTTGACTTTTCACTTTCATGCATTGGAGAAGGAAATGGCAACCCACTCTAGTACTCTTGCCTGGAGAATCCCAGGGATGGGGGAGCCTGGTGGGCTGCCGTCTATGGGGTCGCACAGAGTCGGACACGACTGAAGTGACTTAGCAGCAGCAGCAGCAGCAGAAAAAAAACCCGCGATCAGAGAACACTTTGACGGGCAGGCACTCAGGAGGGCAACTGGGAACTGTCACAATTGCAGGCGAACCTAGGTGATGGTGGGGGGAAGCATCAGCAGCATCCCTAGAGCATTTTAACAGGAAAGGATTCCAGACCAGGAACTAGATACGTGTACGGGAAGGGCTAGAGCAGCCTTCCTAGACTGGCCCCCAGGAGTGACTCCCAGACGAGCAGAACTGACCCGCCGGCGGACTTTTACTCTCTGAGGCCACCACTGCTCCCTCTGTTGCCATCACGACTCTCCCCACGACCAAGAGGCTATGGAATGCGCTTTGCAGTATGGCTGCAGAAATCCTCACACTTCCATGACCTTGTTTAGTATCAGAAAACAGCCTAAAAGTGCAGGAAGACGGCTTCTTCCACTGTTCCCCTGTCCAAATCTTGTACACCTGCATCTAAAATTGACAGGACCTGCTTCACATCCAGAATTAGAGCTGTCAGGGAGTCTGGAGAATGTGCCGTACAGCTTCTCAACCTCCTGAACTGGAATGAGGCAGAAAGAAGCTTGGGGAAACCAGTGAACCATGTGTACCATGCTCCCGAAGGATCTCCCCTTAGCCTACGATCCCGTCACCATCCAGAGCCCCTCTCAGAGGCAGAGCACACCTGTGGCCTCTGCTCCTGCCCGTGGAAGCTGGTACAACAAGGTAAGAAGACACGAGACTGCCTGCTCTGCACTCCTGCCACATGAGCCTTCTTTCAGTTTCCCCAAATTGCTTAATTCTCTCCAGCCATAGGCCCTTTGCAGCCACTACTCCCCTGTTGGAATGGTCTCCCCACCTCTCCCACTGTACACTTCTTCTAGATTCTGTTATCCTTTGAATCACAACCCAAACAACACCTCCTCCAGGAAGACTTCCTTGACTCCCCTATTTCAACTTCCCCAATTAGAGGCTCACTTAGATTATAGCACTTGCAGATTATTAGCTGATCTTGGGTTTCTCTTATCAGCCATACCCTGTATCACTGTGCCCAGGAGTCTTTTTCACCTGGGCTTACAGGTCTAGACTGAATCGAGTTCAGGCTAACCCTCAGACTGTCTCACCCCCACAACCGCAGTCCTTTTCTCAAAGATGCACTGCAGCTGACAATGACCCTCATGATGCGTCCTTCAACTACACATTTAAGTATGCTGGCATCACAATTTTTGTTCCTATAAAACAAGGTAGACAAAAACTCAATGCTGGCTCTGACACTAGTCCTTTCACCTGAGGTAAGTTACTTCATCTCTTAGAGCCTTGGTTTGCTCATCTTTAAGTGGAGATAATAAATACCAACCTTGGCTAGATGCTAGAAGACCTAATACAATAATGTAAGTGAGACAGCAAGCCATTGCCTAATACCCAAGTGTGCACTTTGACCATCACTGTTAGCCCTCAGAGGCGGGGCACGTAGGGTCTTCATTAGGTAGCCTGTGATGCCAGCATTCAGGGTTTTCTGTCTTTTTTGTGTAAGGTGTGTTTTGTTGTTGTTGTTGTCTTTTTTTTTTTTTTTTTNTCCCTTGGACTGCAAGAAGATCAAACCCGTCAATCCTAAAGGAGATCAGTCCTGAATATTCACTGGAAGGACTGATGCTGAAGCTGAAACTCCAATACTTTGGCCACCTGATGTGAAGAACTGACTCATTGGAAAAGACCCTGATGCTGGGAAAGATTGAGGGTGGGAGAAAGGGACGGCCAAGGATGAGATGGTTGGATGGCATCACCGACTTGATGGACTAGGGTTTGGGTGGACTCCGGGACCTGGTGATGGACAGGGAGGCCTGGCGTGCTGCGGTCCATGGCGTCACAAAGAGTCGGACGCGACTGAGTGACTGAACTGACGGACTGACCAAGCACCTGCTGCACACCTTGGTCTGGGCTCTGGGAATCAGGAGATGAAGGAAACACGGCCCTGACTTTGAAGGGCAGGCAGCTGGTAACCATTTCATAGACACATCGCAGTTGCTCCCATTGATTTAGTCAACCAACAAATGGTTATTAAAGCACCCACTGTGTGCTAGGTACTGTGCTTGAGCCTAAGAGCTATGTGTCCAGGGGCTCATGGAATAACCAAGAGTCTATGTCTGATCCATCCTCTTCACTAGATACTGTGAGCCCTCCCCAACCCTCTCTGNCTGTGTGCTAGGTACTGTGCTTGAGCCTAAGAGCTATGTGCCCAGGTGCTCATGGAATAACCAAGAGTCTATGCCTGATCCATCCTCTTCACTAGATACTGTGAGCCCTCCCCAACCCTCTCTGAGCCTCAGTTTCCCCATCTCAAGCACTGATATTTGATAGTTCTAAGAAGTTACATTAGAATGTTGCCAGAGCCCCTTTCAGATTCCTCTCTTTCCCCTTTTCTTTCTGCCCCTGGGCTTTTAACCCAGATAAATGGTACAGGCCTCGTCAAGAGGAACAGCAAGCCAGTGTCCTATTATCAGATCCAATGGAAATGACAGGTGAAAGGAGCTTCCTTGTCTGGTGGAGCGGGAAGCCCTTTCTCCTTCCCCCATCACCACTAAGCACAGACACAAAGAGCCGGAGCAGAAGCTCCAACCACATGAATGACCCCTTCTTTCTTTCTGGCCTGAAGTGAGCGCTGAATAGGGGTGCTGCCCGCATAGCTCCAGGGAAGGCCACTTGCTTTGGGTCTGGATCAGTCCATCACAGCTGTGCGGCTAACACCGCAGCCCAGCCCCTGAAGTCACAGGGCATGCCCCAGAGTCTCTGACTTTGGAGAAAGCAGGAGAGGGACATCCGAGCAACACAGGCAGGTGGGGGGCGTCCCAGAAGCTGGTGTTTCAGGGCACAGAGCACAGCGTTTGGAACCAGCCATTTGAGTCCTGTCCAGGCTGTCTCGTCCTCTAATGAAGACAAGGCCAGGAAGAGGGCTTGCAGAACTGGCTGAGGATGAAGGGGGAAAATCAGTTCAGACAGCTCGCTTTAGATTTAATTGTTCCATTTCGCAAATCTGTCTGGCTGCGGGGAGGTTGAACTGGGTGTCTGGGCCCGGCCCAGGCTGGGGGCGGCAGCGCTCCCCAATTAGATTATCGCATCTCCAGGCACTGAGGGCAGCTCAGAGGAGCCGGGCCAGAGGAGCCAATGATAGCTGCCGTCCCCTGCGTCACTGCCTCCCAGGCTGCACAGAAAATCTTCACGGTTAATTTAATGACAATCTGCGGCCCAGAAGCCCCAGGATGGGGATGCGGCTGAGTGTCTGACTCGCCACCAATTTCAATTAGCTGGAGCCGGATCTGGGGACAGGAGGAAGAGGAGGGAGAGGCCACGTGGGGCGAAGGAGGGCCTGTCTGCTTCTGCTCCCTTCCTGGGGACACCAGGAACCCCACCTGGTCTCACCAGGCAGGGCCTTCCTCACGGTAAACGGAGGCAAGAAAACAATGTCCTCTGCTTTCCACTCAAGATGCTTGTGCCGGTAAATGAGGGCACACACCACGCACACAGGCACCCTTCCTAGTTTGGTTGGTGTTTTATCCCTGAGAGGGGTGGCTAGAAGGAGCACTCACCTGGGAGTCAAGAGACCAGAGTTTAGCGCTGGATCTGCCATTTCTGGGGCTTCCCTGGTAGCTCAGTGGTATAGAATCCACCTGCCAATGCAGCAGATGAGGGTTCGATCCCTGGGTCAAGAAGATCCTTTGGCGAAGGACATGGCAACTCACTCCAGAATTCTTGCCTGGGAAATCCCATGGACAGAGGGGCCTGGTGGGTCACAAAAGAGTCAGACACAACTTAGCGACCAAACAACAAATGCTATTTTTAGTTGTTCACTGTTGGGTGAATCACCTGCCTTCTCTGGGCCTCATTCTAAAGGAATTGGACTAAATCTGGTCTGCAGACTTCTTCTTCAAATGAAAACTTTCACGGGACCCAAATAGATACCAGAAACAAAAATATAGCTTCTCACAATTGAAGGTGGATATGCTTCTGAGCTGGCCCCTCCTCCCCACCCCATAAACCACAGAGTGCCAGGACATTGTAGACCACTCATCTGGAAAACACTGAGCCAAATAATGACCACCACCCCCAAAGATGTCCACGTCCTGTTCCCTAGAACCTGTGAATATGGCACCTTACCCAAAAAAAAGACTCAACAGATGTGATTAAGGACCTCAAGCTGGAGAGATTTATCCTGGTGACCCCATGTAATCACAAGGATCCTTAGATGAAGGAGGCATGAAGGTGAGAGAGGAGAAGGTGATGTGAGAATAGAAGCTGAGGAAGAGGTTTGAAGATGTCACACTCCTGACTTTGGAGGTGGAGGATGGGGCCACAAGCCAAGGAATGCAGGCAGCCTCACGGAGCTGGAGACAGCAAAGAAACAAATTCTCCCCTACAGCCCCCAGGTGGAAGACTGCCCTGCCAACATCTTGATTAGAAGACTTTTGACCTCCAGGACTGTAAGAGAATAAATTTGTATCGTGTTAAGGTCTCTAAGTTTGTGGTAATTCATTACGGCAGCAACAGGAAATGAATGCACTCACATTATAGATTCCTGTGGAGAGAAAAATGAACTCGAGAGAATTTCCCTCGTGCTCAGCCCCTCGCCTCTCCCTCTGGCCAATCAACAGTAAATTTGGCATCAGAACCCATGTAAAAGGAGTTGCTCCTTCCCTCCCCAAGAAGGAAAAGCCAGGAAGGACTCAGGAAGGAAGTGTCCCCTCTCTGGCCTCCCAAGCCCCTGGCTCCGCAAATAGAGGTTCCCTGAGATATAAGAGATTGAGACCTCCCCCACCTCATGGGAGTTTAGTCCTTATTTACTGATGTATGGCTTTTCTCTCTTCTCTTCTCTCAACTTTCTATCTGGGGCAGACTGGTAAGAGAAACTCTGAGTTCAGTTCAGGTATTAATTCTAAGACACAAATACTGATGAGTCCCCTACCTCCCTGCCCAAATCCCCTGCCCTGGGGGCATTTTCCAGGCCCCCAAACCTGGGCCGCCCTGTGCCCTGCTGCTCTCGGGTCAATGTGGGCCTCAATGGCCAGCGTTGAGAGCTGGCAGCCCTCAGCACACACTCACCTGTGGGATGATGTGGCAGGTGACTCCTCGATGACCGCAGGGCCGCAGCTGTACAGACGGACAGCACACAGACACCAGCCCCCGCCAGCTCCAAGGAGTCGGGTCGGGCAGTGGAACCCCGAGGGCCTAATGAGCAGAAGCCAGAGCCCAGAGCCAGGGGGTGGAGGGTGGATGGCCTCGCTCACAGAGAGCCAGCACTGGTCTGCTGGTGGCGGTGGTTTTAAACACAGAAAGCAAGGTGATATCCTAGGTGATAAATTTTACCTAACTTCTGATAGTCAGGTAGGTAGAGAACAGTTGTTTCAATCTGTAATGCATGCTGTATCCCAATCTGGTCCTTCAGTAAGACTTCATTGAGTGCCTCCTGTGTGCCAGGAAGCAGGCAAGTGGGATGCTTTTCTTCTGGCTCCTGATGTGGAAGGTGCTCCATGAGCAAACCTTCCTCTGCCTCCTCAGTCATCCCTAGGGAGGAGAGACTTGCTCCAATGAGGAGTCTGGAGACAAAGAAGGGCAAGCGCAGGCCAGCCCCTCCCTTGGTTGGCTGCACAGTTCCCTCCACGTGAAAGTCTACAAGCGACCTGCCCCCCTTCCTGGAGGACCGCACCAGCTGTCTCTGGGGAATTAGCCCCAGCCATGTCTGCAAATATCACCTCTGTACAGCAAGAAAGAGAACACTTTGGCTTCCATCTGCTGGCTCCTCTGAGTTCTTTCTCAGTTGACTCAGACCTTGGGTAAGAGATGGAGTGCTGCCGAGCTCTCTCGCAAACTGCAACACGAGATGAAGGGGTTTGGGATGATGAGACCAGCTTGCCTGCCCTCGTGGAGCTGACAGTCGGGCAGGAATGGGCACTTGAGACTGACTCTCAGTAGAGGTCTCAGTCCTGGGCACCTGCTAGCCTGGTCCTCTGGTTCTGAGCCTGGAGACACCAGACCTCGACCCCTGGGACCCACTGCTGAGCCATCGTGTCTGACACTTCAGGGGCCCTCACCCCACTGCCTTTCAGGCAAACTCCACCTTCTGTCCAGTTGGGTCTCCACCTACCCCCCTCTCCACTGCCTCCACACAGAGCCCGGGTTCCACTTCTTATACCAGCTGGTTCTCTCTTCCTCTCTGGCTTTCACTTGCTATTCTCGCCTCCTGAACAGCTTTCAGCTCTTGCCCTTCTCCTAATTCCCAGGAGTCCTTCAGGTCTCCATAAGATGCCTCTTGACCCAGGACACCATCTCCCCATCAACTGACAACACAGGTCAGGCTTAGCTGTCCCTCTGATTACCCACGAAATATTTGTTTTTCTCATAAAATACTACCTGTTAAATTCTCCTAACACATTTAGAGACATCTGTCTTGCAGAGGCCCAGCCATCAGCCAGACAAACCGGATTCGTGTCTGCACAAAGCCCACAGTCTCGTAGGGAACACATGCACGCAGACAGCAAAGTCCACAGTGCATCTAGGTGTTTCTCGGGAGCACAAGACCCTGGGTACTTGCCCCAGTGTGTTGGATTTCTGTTTCCCAGTGTCCTTAATATACAGATCCAGGTGATACATTTTTCCTAGAAACTTTGTGCCAAGGGAAAAACACTTGCCTTCTCCAAACACTTCATTTATTTCAAGGTACTAAGAAACCCATCATATTTCTCTTTTCGTCTTGTCTGCCAGGAAGTTCAGGGCCAAATTTAGACCTCAATCACAAGCCATTACTTAATTTCTTATTCCCCCTTACAGCTCTCTTGTTATCCACATAGTTTTCCTTTAATTTATGCCTCTCTGTACACCCACATATGTGTCTTTACTGTAACCTCTCCAAGTCCCTCACCAAAGCAAGTGGAATGCAGGTTCAACATTGTGTGGCTCCTTCTATCCCAACCCCAGAAGGGCCAGCTTGAGCTACCCCGATAGACTTAGTCTGGCCAAGGTACCTGCAGGCACCAGGTCTCTGTCTCATCCCTCCAGCCCCTCCCATGTGGCAGAGGTGCTATTAAAAGGGCCAGACCTGGGAATTCCCAGTGGTTAAGACTCTGTGCTCCCACTGCAACAGACAGAGGTTCGATCCCTGGTCAGGGAACTAAGATCCCACATGTCTCATGGTGCAGCCAAAAAAAAAAAAAAGATAAATAAAGGGCCAGACCCTTAAGAAAGGGAAGAAAAGAAAGGGCAGAATGAGAGGAAAAGGAAATGCTAGGCAAGCGATAAGAGGTGAGTGAGGTTGAGGGCAGGGGGCCCCGAGAAGAGAACCATCATCACAAGTCCTCTCTTTCCTCATAGCACACTCCGACACCAGGGATGCTTGACAAGGCCACTCACCAGGGGCCGAGTCTTACTTTCAGACCAAAGGTTTCCACTAAACGGGCTCCAAGTAAGGAGCAGAGATTTGCGATCATGAGTCCTCTCTCAGACACACCACATGGCCTGCCGAGGTCATGCTGCTTCTCTCCATCATGGTTTTCCTGTGTCAGTTTGATGGATACTTTCTGGGGATCCTGAGAGTGTCACTAAAGAAGAGGTGGAATCACTGGGTCTGAATTAGATAAGGATCTATCTTAATATAGGGCTTCCCTTGTGGCTCAGATGGTAAGGAATCTGTCTGCAATGAGGGAGACTCATGTTCAATCCCTGGGTCAAGAAGATCCCCTGGAGAAGGGAATGGCTACCCACTCCAGTATTCTTGCCTGGAGATTCATGGACAGAGAAGCCTGGTAGGCTAAAGTCCATGGGGTCACAAAGAGCTGGACACGACTGAGCAACTAACACTTTCACTTTTCTGTCTTAATATAATCCATCACATGTGTATGATGCTTTTATAGAAAACAGAATACTGCCACACCCTTGCTTGTCTGTAAACTGAACCTGCAACCCTTTGATGTAAGCAGGGTAGATATCATTTCCACTTTATAAGTGAGGAAACAGAGATGCAACGAGGCTGTGACTTGCCCAAGACTGAAACCCCAGACTTCTTTCTGAAAGGAGGGACGATGTTCAGCTTGTGAGTTTGTAACACCAATTCCCTACCTAGTGCTAGACTTACAGACAGTGATGGTCAGTAAAACTTGGAGTTAAAACATCTGCATCCCATGATCCCCCCTAAACTGCTCTGAAAACCAAAATCTGTGTCAGTATAGGCGCTAACCAAGTAGCATCAGGAGCTTTGGCAGCCCCCTGCTTGACCCTCTGTCCACACGCTTGAGGTGGGAAAGCACCCTTGAGATATTCCAGGCCATCCTACGATCAAGGTCAAAGTCAGAGTCACAAAGCACAGGCCCGGGTGGGCCTTACAGATCTAGTGACCCC
>SJYV01037328.1:23916-73697 GCA_006410875.1 Neotragus pygmaeus | reverse complement strand
TTGGAGAAGACTCTTGAGAGTCCCTTGGCCTGCAAGGAGATCCAACGAGTTCATCCTAAAGGAGATCAGTCCTGGGTGGTCATTGGAAGGACTGATGTTGAAGCTGAAACTCCAATACTTTGGCCACCTGATTCAAAGAGCTGACTCATTTGAAAAGACCCTGATGTTGGGAAAGATTGAGGGCGGGAGGAGAAGGGGACCACAGAGGATGTGATGGTTGGATGGCATCACCGACTTGATGGACATGAGTTTGGGTGGACTCCGGGAGTTGGTGATGGACAGGGAGGCCTGGCGTGCTGCGGTTCACGGGGTCGCAAAGAGTCAAACACGACTGAGCGACTGAACTGAACTGAACTGCCTATCACAGGACCTTCAGCTCTTTTAACACAGGGCGGGACATGTGACACAGACTTGACAATCAGAATGCTCATCTCTCTTGGCAGCATGATTGGATCAGAAATGAGCACATGGCCTAGCCTGAGCCAATCAAAGCCTTCTCTAAGACTTTGGCCTATGTTCACTGGGTGTCAAGGGGGATCTCTTTTCCTCCAGTGGCAGCAGTAAAGGCTGAGAGAGCCTGGAACTACCAGACCCATTTATCTCACTGCGTTAAAGCCATCTGCAGGGTGAAGCCAACACACTCAGAAACCAGCCCAAGAGAACAAAATGGAGAGTGCTGCCCTCACTANTCTTTTCCTCCAGTGGCAGCAGTAAAGGCTGAGAGAGCCTGGAACTACCAGACCCATTTATCTCACTGCGTTAAAGCCATCTGCAGGGTGAAGCCAACACACTCAGAAACCAGCCCAAGAGAACAAAATGGAGAGTGCTGCCCTCACTATCCAAGCCTCCAGACCCATCACAGTCAGACAGCTCCTGGGCTTGCCAGCCACAGGAGCCTGGGCTTGTGTGAGGAGTGTTTCTGATACCGGCGACAGAAAGTGTGCTAATACAAAGGCTTTACTGCTCTAACTGGTTAACACATGATCATAATCAACTGCATTATTGCCCCACTTTGTCCATACCCTTTGTCATGTGACTTTGGGATTTTTCCACCCTCCTCCCCCCTGCCCCCGCCATCAAGACAGAGCACATTTCTCCATCCCCAGATTTTTTCAAAGCTGAGTCACGTGACTTGCAGTGATCAACAGAATGAGACAAAGTGACCACGTGCACAGTCCAAGCCTAGGTCTTAAGAAATCTGGATTGTTTCTGCTTGCCCTGGTGAACTGCTCCCCACACCAGGAGGAGGACAAGTCCTGCCTGGGCTGCCCGTCCCGGGAGGAGAACACAAGAAATGGTTCCAGCTGTGGCCAACCTAGATCAGCCAACTTCCAGGCAACTCACAAATGCCTGAGCTCGGTAAGCACTTATTCTTGCACTGAGATCTTGAGGTTGCAGTTAAGCTGCCATAAAGCACCTGTCACTCTTATGCTTTGGACTTCTTGCAGACAGGAAATTGTACATGGCTGTCTCCCCAGTGACTACGGGGAGACAGAAGGAAGAAGGGGGGTCAAGGGGGGGCTCTGGTTCTCATGCACCTCTCTGTGTGCATGCTCAGTTGCTTCAGTCATGTCCAACTCTGCAGCTTTATGGACTGTAGCCTACCAGGCTCCTTTGTGTGGGATTCTCTAGGCAAGAATACCGGAGTGGGTTATCATGCCCTCCTCCAGGGTATCTTCCCAACTCAGGGACCAAAGCCGCATCGCTTACATCTCCTTCATTGGCAGGCAGGTTCTTCACCGCTAGTGCCACCTGCACCTCTCTACCAGGTTTGAAGTTCTGACCTCCACACATAAAGATGTGCTCAAATGCGGAGAGTGAAGCTCTGTTTCTGACACATAAGGTATACATGAGAAATTCTGCTTAGGCACCAAATATTGTGGGCTGATGTGTAAGGACTACATATCCCACATGCCTTTGCCAGGTCGTCACTTGTCAGCCTGCCATTTAAGGGAAGCTATAAAGCCATCTTTGCCCATTTCCGCTCTCGTGACAGTCAGGCAGGATTAGATGGATGGATAGCTGGGTACACAGTACCACGCCAAACCTGCCACAAAAATCTTCTAATCACACCCAGCTGATACTCACCATTTGCCAGCGAAAGTGTCTCAGTGTTTTACAATGTCTCATTAAAATCGAGAGGATTAAGAGGCCCTTTCTTGATTAATGATTTTCTCTGCCTCGGAGATATAATCCTATCTATAACCCCAAATAAATGGAAACAAAATTAAATTTCTCAGAGATCAAGCAGGGCATGTGTTGCACCATGCCCCAAAGTCTTGTTCTCTTTACATATTTTATCCAGCTTAAAAGCACAAGATATCTTGATCCCCAAACCAGGACTGTTCTGCAGTAGGTAGCAGCAGTGACAGAAGGGAATTTCTCTGGCTTTTCTTCGGTGCTAACAAGCTGATACTTTTCAAAGAACTGCCACTTCCCCTTGGGTAAAAACGGACATATATATATAATGTGTGCCTGCATGCCAAATTGCTTCAGTTGTATCCAACTCTTCGTGACCCCCTGGACTGTAGCCCACCAGGCTCCTCTGTCCACAAGATTCTCCAGGCAAGAATACTGGAGTGGGTTGTCATGCCCTCCTCCAGGGGATCTTCCCAACCTGGGTATCGAACCCACATCTCCTGTGGCTCCTACATTGCAGGTGGATTCTTTACCACTGAGCCACCTGGGAAACTCCATATATAAAGCAAATATACCTAAAGATTAGTCACCTCCTCAGATCCTTTTAAGGAGATAGGCAAGAACAAATCAAAACCAAAAGCTTCCACCATTGACTTCATTGATTTCCTTCCCTGGTCTTATTATCTTAATAATAATTACAGAGTCATGGACAATTCAAGCTGGATGTAACCTTGAAGGCCCTTTAGTCAAACTGCATAACCAGGCTTCTCTGGTGGCTCCGTGGTAAAGAAACTGCCTGCCAAGGCAGGAGACATGGGTTCAATCCCTGATCCTGGAGGATCCCACCTGTTGCAGAGCAACTAAGCCCATGTGCCCTTGAACTGTAACTGGGAGTAACCCCTGCTCGCTGCAACTGGAGAAAAGCCCGAGCGACAAAAGAACCAGTGCAGCCAAAACTAAAATCAACAAATAATTAAAAACAAAAACCCCATAACCTGAGAGATAGAAAGTAACGCCCAGACAGGGAAGACGATTTATTCAGAATTAAGGTGAGCTCGGGCTCAGTCCAGCCAGTGCTTCCTGTTCTTACTCACACACTGTGTTAGTCCATTCTGGCTACACTCTAGATTGGGTGGCTTATAAACGACAGAGACTTCTCACAGTTCTGGTCACTGCAAAGTTCAGTATCAAGGCTCTAGTGAGATATTGGTTTATAAATGACCATTTCCTGGTTCATAAATAACCATTTTCTCACTGTAACCTTACATGGTGGAAGGAGCAAGGGAGCCTCGGGTGTCTTTTTGTAGTTGCTGTTGTTGTTTAGTTGCTAAGTGGTATCCAACTCTGCAACCCCGCGGACTGTATAGCCCTCCAGACTCCTCTGTCCATGGAATTTCCCAGGCAAGAACACTGAAGTGGGTTGCCATTTCCTTCTCTTATCAGGGCACTAATTCCCTCCATGAGGATCCACTCTCATGATCTACTTAACTTCCAAAGGCCTCACCTCCACCTGCTGGTCCACATTTTCCCTTCCCTTGTGCTGAAAGCCAGGCCCTGTCAACATCTTCAAAGATAAGTCAGCGCCCCACCTTAACAGACCTTGGGTTGGGAGCTATGGGGGCTTATAGATGGAGCATCCCAGAGAGACCTGGACTAAGCTTCACCCCAAGAGAGGTGGGAGCATGGAGCCAGCCTCACGCTATGCTCACCACTTTTCTCTTTGCAGCCCATGCAGAGTGGGAAGGGTGGGGGAGTGGCAGGTGGCTCATGGATGGTTATTTATAATGCCCTATGTTTTGTATCTGCCAAGGAGGGAGCATCCCATAACTGGAGGACTCTGTTTTACCAAAAGAGGTTGCTGGAACAAAGTGATTTGCCCTAAATCACAGTTCAGTTCAGTCGCTCAGTCGTGTCCAACTCTCTGCGACCCCATGAATTGCAGCATGCCAGGCCTCCCTGTTCGTCACCATCTCTCAGAGTTCACTCAGACTCACGTCCATCGAGTCCGTGATGCCATCCAGCCATCTCATCCTCGGTCGTCCCCTTCTCCTCCTGCCCCCAATCCCTCCCAGCATCAGAGTCTTTTCCAGTGAGTCAACTCTTCGCATGAGGTGGCCAAAGTACTGGAGTTTCAGCTTTAGCATCATTCCTTCCAAAGAAATCCCAGGGCTGATCTCCTTCAGAATGGACTGGTTGGATCTCCTTGCAGTCCAAGGGACTCTCAAGAGTCTTCTCCAACACCACAGTTCAAAAGCATCAATTCTTCGGTGCTCAGCCTTCTTCACAGTCCAACTCACATCCATACATGACCACAGGAAAAACCATAGCCTTGACTAGACGGACCTTAGTCAGCAAAGTAATATCTCTGCTCTTGAATATACTATCTAGGTTGGTCATAACTTTTCTTCCAAGGACTAAGCGTCTTCTAATTTCATGGCTGCAGTCACCATCTGCAGTGATTTTGGAGCCCAAAAATATCACACAAGGATGAAAAAGCTGAATTCCAGGGAAACTGAGAAGGAAGACTGGACACAGGATATGGGAGAGGACAGAGCCAGGGTTGGATTAGGAGTTCTCTGTAGAGGAAACATTGTGGTTACTGGGGATTTTCCAAGCAAAAGGCCCTGCACTGTGCAAGGCAACCCCTGACTAGGCTCAAAGATCGTAAGTTGCATGTGTGCATGCTAAGTCACTTCCGTCATGTCTGACTCTTTGTGATCCTGGCCACTGTAGCCCACCAGACTTCTCCAGGATTCTCCAGGCAAGAATACTGGAGTGGGTTGCCATGTCCTCCTCCCGGGGATCTTCCCAACCCAGGGATCAAATCTGAGTCTCTATGTCTCCTGCATTGCCAGGTGGGTTCTTTACCATTATCACCATTTGGAAGCCTAGATCTTTGGTTAAAATGGTCTGAAAGTGCTTGGCCTGCTTTATTTCTCATGGAAACCAGTTAAAGGGCTAAGCTAGTTATTTTAATTGGAGGAACATGACTGAGACCAAAATAGTCAGCTTCCCTGAACAAGGGGAAACCCTACGTTGATTCACATTTCATGAATTCAATAAATCCTAACAGAACCTAGTAAGTTAAGGTACTTCCACATGGTGGGATGTTGTAGTTAGTTAAAATTGATAATGCTAAATATAGGAGGAAATGTGCAAGGTGGTACATTTAAGAAAAAAAGGACTTTGATTTACATATTCATTATGAATCTAGCTCTGAAAATGCAGATGCAGAGACAGAGGGGTGAGATGCAAAAACAAGGAGTTGTATTATATTGATTTTCTGTTCTTTTCTTTAAAAAAACCTTTAATGTTATTTAAAAATCCAAACCATTATAAGACACTGGGAAATGCTGATGTAGGCATTTAGCGAGTACCTCATCGGAATGAGACTCTGTGAGGGGCTTTGGTCCTGGTGCACCATCACAGAGTCTGCAAGCTAGTAAGGAGACATGAGTTTGGGTAAACTTCGGGAGTTGGTGATGGACAGGGAGGCCTGGCGTGCTGCGATTCATGGGGTCGCAAAGAGTCAGACACAACTGAGTGACTGAACTGAACTGAAGGAGACAGCAGTTCATAAGGAAGAAAGTGATATGTACAATGACCAGAGGAGAAAACTAACCTCTTATCAGGGCAGAGAGGAGAAAATACACCCAACATATTGGAAAAGGCATCATGGAGGAAGGAACTCAAAAACTCTGAACACCATTTCTGAGGCCCGTGGGAGCCCCTGGATGTGCCCTGGATGATGGGAACTGTGCTGTCTAGAAACGCCATTGCACCATGTGTAGAACAGAGGTTCCTATAGCCCCAGGATGAAGAGGGCTTGGCCTCCAATAGTGCGGGGGCTAAAAAGAGGAGAGGAAAAAATACACTAGAGTACAGGTCATACAATAGCTTGAAGGGGAGAAAAAAACCCAAAGTAGCAGCCTAGGTAAGAAGCCACAGCACAATTGTTCACATAAAGTTGGCAGGTCTATTAGTCTACTTGGGTTGCAGTAACAAAACACCATAGACTGGGTGGCTTAACACAGAAATTTATTTTCTTCCTATTCTGGAGGCTGGAAAATCCAAGGTTAAGATCCAGCAGAGTTGGTTTCTGGTGAAGGTTCTTGCTGGATGGCAGCCAGCCACCTTCTCAATGTGTCTTCACAGAGCCTTTCCTCAGTATGTATACATGGAGAGAGACAGCTCCTCTTATAAGGCATTAATCCCATCATGGCGTCCCACTCTCACGATCTCACCTAAACTTAACCTCTCAAAGGCCCCACCTCCAGATACCATCCTAATGGGGGCTAGGGCTTCCACATACAATTTGGGGCAACACAGTTCAGTCTGTTGCAGGAAGGTGGTACTGCCATTCCTTGGCTAATGGATGGGAAGGTGAAGAAGAAATGCATTGTGTGTATGTCAGATAGTATTGGTCAGAAGAAACAGTGACTCCATTAGAGAATGAAATTCAACCAAAATCAGTGAGTAAAAATAGAATGTATTAAGTCCCAGAATGCAGGGGAAATCACGAGTGAGTAAGTGAAGTTGCTCAGTCGTGTCCGGCTCTTTGCAATCCCTTGGACTGTAACCTACCAGGCTCCTCCATCCATGGAATTTTCCAGGCAAGAGTACTGGAGTGGGTTGCCATTTCCTTCTCCAGAGATCTTCCCAATCCAGGGATTGAACTCAGGTCTCCTGCATTGCAGGCAGATGCTTTACCGTCTGAGCCACCAGGGAAATCATAGGGGTCATCAAAGCATTGTGGGAAAGCAGATTAGACAAGCAAAGGAAGGTAGCAAAATGTCTCACCCTTGCAATCCCAAGAATGAACTTGGAAGAGGGACTTCCCTGGTGGTCCAGTGGCTGAGACTCCGTGCCCCCAATGCAAGTGGGCCTGGGTTCCATCCCTGGTCAGGGAACAATACACTACATGCCACAACTAAGAGTTCACATGTCGTAACTAAAGATCCCACATACCACAACAAAGATCCTAAATGCTGCAAATAAGACCAAGCACAGCCAACTAAATAAAAATAAACATTTTTTAGAAAACAGAATGGTGGTGAAATCTGACCACAAAACACAGAAAGCTTGGACTTCCAGCCAAAGCAGGAATATGCCCTTTTGCCTGAAACAACAAAAAGAGAACAAAAATGTTTGAAGCAAGTTTTCAAGAGATTGATCATTAAGCAATGAAAGAGTGCTCCCAGAGAGTCAGAAAATAAACCAAATTAGCCCAGGGGCTAATTAACCAGGGACTGGCCGGTTGCCTTGGGAGAGCTCCAGTATGCGGCACTAAGAGAGAATCTGGGAAGCTCCCAGGAGAAAAACTGGAAGTCCAGGGAGACAGAACAGCTAGGGTTCTCTAACAAAGTACCAGAGAGAAGAGAACTTCCCCAAGAGAAAACTCCAAAGAACTGCATAGAGTCCCTTAGGAGCAGATAGCAGAGGACCGGTCAGCATGGCATGTGAGAAATCAGATTTCTCCTCAGAAATAATGCAAGCAAGCAGAGAGTGGGATTACATCTTTACAGAACAGATAGAAAAACATCTTTAACCTAGAACTCTATACCCTGTGAATTGGTGTTCTTCTCCTGTTGCATAACTAATTATCACAAGCTTGGAGCCTTATGACAAAACAAGTTTATAAATAACACAACTATACTCCAATAAAAAAAAAAACTTTAAGTTTATTAATTCACAGTTTTAATGAGTCAGGTTGCCTGTATTTACATCAGACAAATTACATGTAAGAGTAAAGAATATTACTATTCTTTGCAATGAATGAAATGAAGTGAAAAAAGACCACTTCATAACGAGAAAAGGATCAATCTATCCAGATGATACTACATTTTTAAGTCTTTATGCCCATAATATCAGAGTTTCAAAATACATTAAGCCAAAAAAAGAGAAGAGGAAGAGGAATAAGAAGAGGAGGAGGAGAAAGAAGGAGGGCTGAAAGAAGAAACAGAGAAATTCACAAACATAGTCAGGCATCTTCTACCTTAAGATGCTAGATAAACAGGGCAAATTAAATGTAAAGTAAGTAGAGGAAAGAAAATCAGAAAGGTCAGAGATCAATGAAAAACAGAAAAATAACAGAGAAAATAAAAAATCAAAGTCAACCAAAGCTGCTTTGAAAGAATATTAATCAAATTAATAAATCTGAGCCAGGTTGATCAGGAGGAAAAAAAAAGAGAGAGAGGGAAGCAGTAGATATGAACTACCAACCACAAGAATGAGAATATCATTATAGAGTCTGTAGATGATAAAGTTATAATAAATGAGATATTACAATCAACTTTATGCCAATAAATGTGACAACTTAAGTAAAATGGAAAAATTCCTTGAAAAATAAACTACCACAACTCATCCAAGAAGTAATAAATACCTAGAATAGCTCTTTATTTATTAAAGAAGTTGAATTTACAGCTAAAAATTTTCACATCCTTGAGAGGAATTTCCCAGGACACAGGATTTTCATGCTAAAAGTAGGACAGTCCCAGACCAACCTTGATGGTTGTTAACTGTAAACCTGCCACCTCATCCTGGACATAGCCGCAAGGCCAGACACAGTGGTGGCCAGGCTAAGTCCAGCATGGTCCCCATGCCCGAGTGCTCACTGAAAGGGTGACATGAAGCCTTAGTTCAGCACACTCCAGCTTTGGTTACTTAATAGCCTCTCCTTCACAGCCTTAACTGAATTCCTCTGACCTTTTGCTGCAAAAGCATGTGAGCTAGATACCAGATCGTTTGCAGCAATTTATAATTAATTTATGCCGCCCAGAAGTCCCACTGGGTCAGTTTCATTCTTCATCCAGTTAATGAAAGGATTTCAGGACACCTTTGATCAGTAAAAGCATGATTAAGACTTCCTCCCTGTTCCTCTTCTCTAGGAATGAGCAATGAATCGTCCCACTGCAGAAGCCTTCCATTCTCAAAAAAAAAAATGCACGTGCTGCAATCTTGTCTTTAACCAGTCTCTGCCTTCAGATGAAATCACCATATCCCTACTCTGGATTTCATTCGTAAGATCACTTATTTTGCATATTGGAAGGCTTTGTATTGACTCACTCATTTAGGTGAGGCCATATGCTGCACACAGAGCAAAATAACCATGAGTCAGACTGAAACCCAGAGGGAGCAGAGAAGCCAGCACAGTCCACCAACTGACATTTAATTGACTATCTACTATGTGCCACCGGAGAAGGCAATGGCACCCCACTCCAGTACTCTTGCCTGGAAAACCCCGTGGACAAAGGAGCCTGGTAGGCTGTAGTCCATGGGGTCGCTAAGAGTCTGGCACGACTGAGCGACTTCACTTTCACTTTTCACTTTAATGCATTGGAAAAGGAGATGGCAACCCACTCCAATGTTCTTGCCTGGAGAATCCCAGGGATGGGGGAGACTGGTGGGCTGCCGTCTATGGGGTCAAACAGAGTCAGACATTACTGAAGCGACTTAGCAACAATGTGCCACAGGTCAGGCCCAGGGCCTGGGGTGTTCAGAGATGAGCAAGAGGCATAGACACTACCTTGAGGCAGAGTTTCTCAACTTCAGCACTACCGACCTTCAGAGTTGGATAGTTCTCAGTTGTGGGGCCATCCTGTACATTGTAGGATGCCTAGCAGCATCTCTGACCTCTACCCACTTAGAAGCTGGGAGATCTGTCCCCCGCTTTCAGTGTGACATTCAGACAAATCTCCAGATGTTCCAAATGTTCCCCAAGGGCAGAGTTGCCCTTAGGTTGAAAACGTTAAGGCACCTGCAATCAAGAAAAGTAACTAAAACAACAACACAAATCTTTATGATGAAGGACATTACAGAAGTTGTTTAGTCGCTAACTTGTCTCTGACTCTTTTGTGACCCCATGGACTATAACCCTCCAGGTGCCTCTGTCCATGAGATTTCCCGTGCAAGAATACTGGAGAGGGTTGCCATTTCTTTCTCCATGGGATCTTCTCAACCCAGGGATTGAACCCACGTCTCCTGCATTGGCAGACCAATTCTTTACCACTGCCACCAGGGAAGCCCCACAGTTAGAGTACAACAGTTGTAAACTCCAGTGGTCTTTGAGACCAGCAATGGGAACGCCAGTGGGACCGCATCTAACTGAAAAGGACAGTAGGGCTCAGCTCCAGTCAAGTGTTATCAGAATCTCTGACATGTCTAATAAATTCTGAAATCTGAGCATCTATCTGAAATTTTCCAATTTTTTAATATTCTCAATTTAAAAATCATTTTAAAAGAATGTAAACCCTCGAAATAAATAAATTAATTAAAAGATCAAGAGCTTGATTCAGCCAGATGCCCCTTGTGTGCAGAAAATTGGGCAGCATCTGAGTCCTGGCACAACCTCTGGCTCACTTCTGCCTCTAGGCATTGGGGTCTGTTTCTAGACATCGAGGAATCGTCCATATGATTGAGTTTCAAAAGAGGTTCTTGACCCCGACACCCATTCAAGTCATCTGGAGATATTTAAAAACCCATCAGGGCACTGACCTCACATCCGCCCAATTAAACCAGAACCAGGGAGTGGGGTAGNCTTCGTGACCCCGTGGACTGTACAGTCCATGGAATTCTTCAGGCCAGAATACTGGAGTGGGTAGCCTTCCCCTTCTCCAGGGGATCTTCCCAACCCAGGGGTCGAACCCAGATCTCCTGCATTGCAGGCGGATTCTTTACCAGCTAAGCCTCCAGGGAAGCCGCATGAAAAGCCTGGGAGCACTCAGATCTGTGATTCACCTCTGTGATGGTGATGTCCAGTCATAAGTCTTTTACATTGTTAATAGCAAGTTTAATGGAGACTTTACAGCCGGTATTGTTTCCCTCCAACCTGGAGAACTTTCTTCTGGATTCTTTGTAGTGGAGGACAGCTGGTGGCAGATTTCTTACCTTTTATTTATAGAATATATAAATATTTTGCCATACTCTTGAAGGATATTGATACTGAATTATGAGTTGACTTTTTCTCTCAGCATTTAAAACATGTGATTTCCCTGTTTCCTGGCCTCCATTTTTGTCCAATGATAAGCCAGAGATCATTTGTAGCATTGTTGCATGTAGTATGTCATTTGTCTGCTCACGATTCTCTCTGATTTTTAGTTTTCAGCAGATTGACTATGATATGTCTAGGTGTGGTTTACTTTTGTATGTCCTGTTTTGGTTTCTTCAAATATTTTTTCCATTTTGTTTCTCCTCTACGTTTAGGATTCCAAATACATGTGTACCAGATTTTTTTTTTTATACTAGCTTTTCCCACTGAGGCTCTGTTCACTTTTGAATTTTTTTCCACTGTGCTCCACAGAGTAGTTTCTACTGATACATCTTTAACCTCACTAACTCTTTTGTTATCTACAATCAGCTGTGTATTTTTAATTTCAGATTTTAGTTTTTGGTTCTAGGATTTCCACCTGCTTCTTTTTAATTGTTTCTATTTCTCTGCTTAGAGTTCCTATATGTTCCCTTATAACAAGCATATTTTTCTTTACTGAGCATAGTTATAATAACTGCTTTAAAATCCTGTCTGAGAATCCTAAGTTCTGGGCTATCTTGGGGTTAGTGTCTCCATTGGTTACCTTCTCTCTTGAGTATGAATCACATTTTCCTGTGTCTTTGTAGGTCTAGTAATTTTAGATAATTTCCTAAATATTATGGATGAAATGTTATAAAGACCCTGGATTCATTATATTCCTCTGAAAGACTCTCGATTTATTTTTTGTTTGTTTCTCTGCTTAATGTGCAGTTAACTGGGGTGAATTAAAACTCCAAACTGTTATCTCTTCTGCGGTGGACAGAAACTGAAAGCTCAGTTCTTTTATCTTTAGTTGGAACTGCTTGAAATCTGCCCCAAGGGACTGTGTAGGTTGGAGGCAGCCAGAGATTTGAGCAGAGTTTTTAGACTGAATTCAGGGCTGTTTCTCTGTGGATTTTTTTCATGATGTTTCTCCAACTTTCTAACTGTTGTGGTCATCCTAACTAAACTCCTCTGATTATTCATGCCTCTGAGACTAAGTGGTGAGTTTTAGCAAGCTGCACAGTAGCTAAGGCCTGCCCTCAGGCAAAAAGCTCTGTGTGTGTATGTGTGTGCGTGACAGAGAAAAAGAGATAACTTTCTGTAGTTTTTACCTGCTTTGGATTTCTCCAGTGCATTCAGATAGTGGTTTTTTAATATATTTATCCAGAGGTTAGTTTAATTGTTACTCTGCCATCAACACAGTGTAATCCTCCTTTTTCCCTTGTAAGAATATATCACACATGTTCACAGTTCTTTCTCCTTCCGTTTCATGAAGGTTTCGCCTCTGTATGTATCCCGTGTTCCAGCTGTGTCCTGTTGGAATGTCTCTCCTGCGTCATCCAGTTCTTCCCTTCCTGGAGAGGAATCTGTGCTTGCGAACCTCTCTGTGAAAATCACAAGGGAACTTCTGTCAGCTCAGAATCCTCTGCGAAGGACAGAGGGACGCCAAGTTTGCTGGCTGATGTCTTGGATCCTGCATCATCTTTCCTCTTGTTTATCCAGTTCAGGTTACTGCCTGACCTCCAGAGTTACGTTCTCTCTACACTAACTGGGTACAGGGTGACGGTGGCCCTGACACCTTACCACTTTCTGATTGTGGAAATAAAATTGGAAAATGAAAAGAATTACAATTTCAAGGTGCAGGTGGTTTTATAACGACTATGCTCATATTCGGGTTGAGGTAAAAGGTCAAGGAAGTTGGCCTAATTATGGAGATGTGGTCAGTTAGGAGCAGATGTGAATTTTGTTCAGTGGACTCAGTGGTCTCTGTTTACACATATTGATAGTTTGAAGCTATACTTTTCTTCTGTTACCCAAGACTCGTCTATGAAAGTTTCTTAATATCTAAATAGCTGCAGGGCTTCAAAGAAGCAGAAAGTGAGAGAAAAAAAAAGTGAGGCTATTCTGTAGTTTTAAAAATACTTTATTTTTTAGAGCAATTCTGGGTTCATAGCAAAACTGAGTGCTGAGTACAGAGCATATATCATTGTCTTCTCCCATCCCCCACCTCTTGGCACAGGCACAGCCTCCCCGCTATCAACATTCAGCCCCTGAGTGGCACATTTGTTATGTTCTGTGAACTTGCCAGTGTAAGTTCACTTATTTATTGTCATCCATCAAAGGACATCTTAGTTATTCCAGGTTTTGGCATTTATGAATAAAGTTCCTATAAACATCCATATGTAAGTGATGTTCCTATAAATATCCACATCACTCAGTCTGTGGTTTACGTTAGGGTTCACTCTTGGTGTTGTGCATTCTAAGGATCTGGACAAATATATAATGACACGTGTCCACCGTTATAGTATCAGACAGAATAGTCTCACTGCCCTTGTAAGCCTCCCCCGTTCATCCCTCTTTCCCCGGCTACCTCCTGGTAACTACGGATCTTTTCTCTGTCGCCTTAGTTTTGCCTTTTATCGAATATCATATAGCTGGCTTCGTAAAGCACGTTGCCTTTGCAGATTGGATGCTTTCACTTCAGTTCAGTTTAGTCACTCGGTCGTGTCCGACTCCTTGAGACCCCATGAATCGCAGCACACCGGGCCTCCCTGTCCATCACCAACTCCTGGAGTTCGCTCAGACTCGCGTCCATCGAGTTGGTGATGCCATCCAACCATCTCATCCTCTGTCGTCCCCTTCTCCTGCCCTCAATCCCTGCCAGCATCAAAGTCTTTTCCAATGAGTCAACTCTTCTCATCACTTAGTAAAATGAATTTAAGTTTTCTGTGTGTCTCTCCATGGCTTCCTTGGTTCATTTCTCTTTACTACTGAATAAGTTTCCATTGTCTGAATGTACGACAGTTTATTTATCTAGTCATCCATTGAAGGACATCTTAGTTGTTCCAGGTTTTGGCATTTATGAATAAAGTTCCTATAAACATCCATATGTGGGTTTTTGTGTGGACATAGTTTTCAGTTTGCTTGGGTGAATATCAAGGAGCTTGATTGCTGGATTATATGGTAGGAATACATGTAACTTTGTAAGAAACTAACAAACTGACTTCCAAACATTCCACCAGAAATGTTTGAGAGTTGGTCTCGTGTCACCTTCTTGTCAGCATTTGGTGCTATCTGTATTCTAGATTTTGGCCATTCTACCAAGTGTATAGTGGCAACTTGCTGTTACTTTAATTTGTTATTTCATGATAACATATGATGAAGAGCATCTTTTTATATGCTTACTTTCCATCTGATGATATCTTCTTTGATAAGGTGTCTGGTTCAGATCTTTGGCCCATTTTTAAATTGGGTTGTTATTTCCTTATTGTTAAGTTTCGAGGGTTCTTTGTATATTTTGGATAACAGTCCTTTAAGATAGCTCTTTTGCAAATGTTTTCTCCCAGGCTGTGGTTTATCTTCTCATTCTTTTGACAGTGTCTTTTGCAAAGCAGAAGTTTTAAATTTTAATGAAGTCCAGCTTATCAATTATTTCTTTCATGGATCATGCTTTTGATGTTGTGTCATTGGTTTTAATAACAAAAACAACCATAACGAGACCATAAGGAGGCTAACCCAAGGTGGGATGTCAACTGCCATAAAAGCAATCATTTTGTATCAACTAGAGCTCCATGGTAATGTTTTATTTGGCATTTGATGATCCTTCCATGCAAACCATTCCCCAGGACATGTAATACAGAAACGTATATGTTTACAATTACTTTGTAAATGGTATAGCTATTTCAAGTGAGATGTCAGCGGTAGAAATAGATTATGCTGCATATGTGAGTCCTGATTTTGGATTAGCAAGCAGAAACCACTCTTTGAGCTGCTGCTCCTGACATTCTGCTTGAATTGAAAGCCAGGTCTTATCAACAGAGGTGTTTTTCCATTCCCTGGGAAGCTGGTATTCGTGTTCCAGGGAACAGTGCCCTCCCACAACTGTTCCCAGCAGTAAGACTACAGCTGCTAATGACTGTACTCTACAGAGGCACTGAACATCAGGATTTGTAGCAGGGGTTGGTATGCCATGGCAAGCAATGATAGTGACAGTAACAAGTCAGTTAGCTTCCAAAGAGTTGGAGTCCAGTGAAATACATGTCAAGGAGAACTTTGGCAAAAGATACTAGCATTCCTGATCGCCACAGCTGGTGTGTTTATCAGCTGAGTGAGTTCAGATGGAGGGGTAAGTGATGAAGAACTCAAAGGAAATGGGGGGCTTCTTAAAGGTGACATCAGGAACCACCAGAGCATCACCTTCACTGTATTCTCCTGGTCAAAGCCCATCATGGGCACAGCCCAGATACACGGGGGAGGAAGGAAAGAGCCTATCTTCAAGGGGGGTGTGGTTTGTGGCTATCATTAATCCACCACATTTAGTAATTTCTTCCCCCACCCCATCTCTTAGACCATTGACATGAAGAGCCCAAAATAACGGTGCACTAATTGTGGCTTCCGTGGGACTCTTTCTCTGTTCCCTGGGGTGAGATAGTTGCCCTCGGAACCAGGATCTCACAGAACCTAAGACTGTGGCCATGGGAAGCACCTATTCTGCAAGCGTGCTCCTGGGAGTGGTGGTGAAGGGGGCATTCCTACTTCTACCTTTCAGCTTTGGAGCCACATATTTTACTCTTGGGGATGGAGGCCCACACCAGCTAGAGAGTCAGTGCAGAATTTGTATCCCGGAGGACAGGACCTCAATTCACTCAGTTGTCTCTAAGAAGGCACCTCGGCTGGGCCTGTAATAGGCCATTCCTTCATTCTTGGAGAATGGCTGCCTCTGGACACTGAAATATTGGGCAGAAGCAATTACCCCTTCATTTCTGTGAAAGGCCTCCCTTGAGCTGAGGCATGTGACATGGGATCTTGTTTGGTCAGTCAGACGCTGTTATCCCTCCAGTGCTGGTACTGGTGGAGGCACTCTGGATGGGGCAGATAAACACATCTCCAGAGGAGACGGCAGCTGCAGGAGGAACAAATTCCTGCCTCCTCCAAAGGAGAAGGAATCCAGGGGCATCAACCTGCTACCGTCAGAGATTGGCTGGTCTCCTTAAGAGATGGCGCCATAGCGAGGGCTCAGTGTTAATCTGGCTGCTAGCAGGCTGAGCAGTGGCCAGCACCAGGCGTGGACAGAGAGTCCACCATCCGGGCCCAGACACGGTCTCCATTCCTGCCCTCTGGGGCATCCTTAAGTGAGGCTTGGTGCGGCAGTTCACACTGACAGATCGGGCCTGCTGACCCGTAGATCAAACTCAAGATTTTTTCCTCCCTGCTGAATCTGGTGGCATCGAAGGCCCTTCCTGAGCCCAGAGACGACAGTGTGGTTGAGGACAAGGTGCTGCTGTCACCCCGTCAGGTGGCTTGGGAGCTTGGGCCATTTGCTTGTATATCTTATCAGCTCTGTCTGCACTGCCTGATCCCCAAAGTACCATTTCGATCACGCTGTGGATGGCTGTAGCATGGGTACAGGCTAAGGAGACTCCCACAGATGTGCACAACTTTAGCAGAGTTGCCGAGCATGCAGCAAAGAACGCAGTGTACACCTGAGGCAAGATGCTGGGAGAGGGAAGCGAGTTGAAGCTGCGGCAGAGCTGGCCACCAGAGCCTTCACTGGAATCTGAGATACAGCAGTGAGGATGTGAGGTGGGGCCCCAGAGGCCTCCGGGCTCTTTTCACCCCATCTGCTTTGGTTCTGCTATCCAAAACTGATTTAGATTCTCTGCCCCCAACTCTAATCAGTTTTTTTGGGGAAAGCAGAACAAGAGATCTTGGAGGATCTCTAGCCGTGGAGAAACCATGTGATACCCATTGTAACCATTAATATGTTCCCTCTGTTAAAACACTTGTCAAGTTGTGTTGTTTGTGGTTCCCTAGGTATATACCCAAGAGCCATGGAAACATACCTCTAAGGAAAAACTTGTATACAAATGTCCATAAGAGCATTGTTCATAATTGCCCACAAGTGGAAAAAACCTAAAAGTCTGTCACTCGATGAGTGAATAAACGAAGTGTGGTATATATGATGGGATATTATTTAGCAATAAAACTCAATGAGACACTGATGCATGCTACAGTGTGAATGAAGCTTGAAAATATTATGTTATTTAGTGAAAGAAGCTTGTCACAAAACCACGTATTATGATTCCATTTATGTGAAATATATAGAATAGGCAAGTCCACAGAGACAGAAAGTAGATTAGTGGTTACCTGGGGCTGAGCGGAGGGAAGCTGGGAATGGACAAAGATTGCTGTGTTTGTGTGTTTTCTTTGGGGGTTGCTGAAAATGTTCTAAAATTTGATTTTGGTGATCACTGCAGAACTCTGTCATTATGTTAAAGATCATTTAACTGTATACTTTAAATGAATGAATTTTATGGTATGTGAACTACATCTCAATATAGCTGTGAATAATATACAAATGGAAACACAATAAAAAGTAGGGTTTTTTTCCCCCTTCTTCTTCTAGCTGCCAATTCCATTCCCCAGAAGCTACCACTTATCAACTTCTTAGATGTAGTTCCAAAGATATTTTATTTATATTCAAGCACATGTACATATGTGTGTTTATATAATTTATTGCATAAACCAAACACTGTTCTTTACCTTACTTTTTCATTTAAAAATGTATTTTGGAGACATAAACAGAGAGGAGAATGCCCTGTTAAGATAGGGGCAGATAGGAATAAAAGGTCTACAAGGCACAGAATGCAGAAGACTTACCAGTAACCACCAGAAGCTAGGAGAGAGACATGGAACAAAGTCTTCCCTGGAGCCTTCACAGGGACTATGGTCCTGCCAACACCTGGCCTTCAGAACTCTGGATAAACATCTGTTTTTAAGCCAAAAATCAAACAAAAATATACCTTGGAGATTATATCTAAAGTTGACTCCTCTTAAATAATCTAAGACATAATCTAAATTATATCTAAGTGACTCCTTTTAAATAATGGCATAGTGTTACGTTTCATGACCGTAAGAACCATCATTTATTAAATGAATTCCCAATTGGATATTTAGGGTGTTTCCAACTTTTCCTCTTTTAACAAACAATGGAACCTTGTCCAGTATTATTCCTTACGTTTGCAAATGCAAATCTGGGATAAAGTCTTCAAAATGGAATTATTGGATTAAAAGATAAGTGTATGTTAAATTTTGATAGAATTGCCAAACTCATCACTGTAGCATCTGTGGGAAATTACCCCCCAACTAGTAATATTTGAGTGTGCCTCTTTCCTGTGGCCCTGTTAACACTATGTATTATAAACTTTTTAATCTTCTCAATCTGATAGTTGAAAAATTTTATCTCACTGTGGTTTTTATTTGCATTTTTGTTATTATGAGCATGTGAACAGTCTTTTCCATATTTAATACCATCATCAATATCATTACATTCAGTAATGTTATATTCACTTCATTAAGTCAGTTGTAGTTTCTTTTCTGTAAATTATTTATAATATTTACCCATTTTTCTATATGCTATTTTTCTTTTATTGTTTTAGGAGTGCTTTATATATTAAGAAAAGTAGCTATTTGCTCCATTTTTTAGCAAATATTTTTCCAAGTTTTCTCATTTGCTTTGATTGTATGATTTTTTTCCTTGACTATGAGGGCTTCCCTCATAGCTCAGTTGGTAAAGAATCCGCCTGCAGTGGAGATGCTGGTTTGATTCCTGGGTCAGGAAGATCCACTGGAGAAGGGATAGGCTACTCACTCCAGTATTCTTGGGCTTCCCTTTTGGCTCAGCTGGTAAAGAATCTGCCCGCAATGCGGGAGACCTGGGTTCAATCCCTGGGTTGGGGGAAGGCTAACCACTCCAGTATTCTGGCCTGGAGAATACCATGGACTGTATAGTCCACGCGGTCACAAAGAGTCGGACATGACTAAGCAACTTTCATTTTCACTATGAGGAAAATTTTATATTTGTGTAGTCAAATATATTATTATTTAATTTCATAGCTCCTGGATTTTGTGTTATAGAGGTCCTCTCCATTTGAAACCGTAAAAATAATTATTTGTTTAGTTCTAGTGCATTTATGGTTTCACTATTTTACATGTCTGTATTTATAAAATTTATCTTGCTTTATGGTATGAGTAGGGATCTGATTAACTTTTTACTAGATGCCCTTTTATTGCTTCTAACCTCATTACTGAGTGGTCTACTTTTCTCTATTATTTAATAAGCCACAAGAAGTACCAACTTCTTGTTTGTATTTGGGTCTCTTTCTAGATATTCTGCACCACACTACATTTCTGTAACAAACATTTCTTGATCATGGTGTATATTTAATTTATATATAATAATAATAATATTTACATTGTTGTTGTGGTTCAGTCACCAAGTCGTGTCCAACTATCTGCAACCCCATGAACAGCGCACACCAGGCTTCCCTGTCCTTCATCTCCCAGAGCTTGCTCAAACTCATATCCATTGAGTATTTAAATATNGGCAATCTTGATTCCAGCTTGTGCTTCTTCCAGCCCAGCGTTTCTCATGATGCACTCTGCATATAGGTTAAATAAGCAGGGTGACAATATACAGCCTTGACATACCTTTTCCTATTTGGAACCAGTCTGTTGTTCCATGTCCAGTTCTAACTGTTGCTTCCTGACCTACATATAGGTTTCTCAAGAGGCAGGGCAGGTGGTATGGTATTCCCATCTCTTTCAGTTATGGGGTGACAAAAGTACTTTTTGCAGTGAAAAAATACTCTAATGTTGTTGTGGCTGCAGTTGTCTCAACTCTCTTTGTTGTCTCATGTCCAGATTTATTTGACACCAGCTGCTGTCCTGGATGGGGAAGTGATTCAATGTCTGCCCTGACCCACAACTTGGGTATACTAAAAAAACACTGAATTGTATACTTTAAATAGGTTCTAAATGAGCATGAGTTTGAGCAAACTCCAGAAGATTAGTGAAGGACAGGGAAGCCTGGAGTGCTGCAGTCCATGGGGTCACAAAGATCTAAATACAACTTACCGACTGAACAAAAACAAAAATGGGTTTCCCAGGTGGCTTAGCAGTAAAGAATCCGCCTGCCAATGCAGGAAACGTGGGTTTGAGCCCCAGGTTGGGAAGATCCCCTGGAGAAGGAAATGGCAAACCATTCCAGTATTCTTGCTCAGGAAATCCCATGGACAGAGCGGCCTGGTGAGCTACAGTCCATGAGGTCCCAAAGAATCAGACAAGACTAAACAAACAATGCTTAAAATGGATGAATTGTGTGGTGAATGTCAATAAAGTGAAACTGAAGGCGCTCAGTCGTGTTCGACTCTTATTGTGACCCCATGGACTATAGCTTACCAGGCTCCTCAGTCCATGGAATTTTCCAGGCAATAGTACTGGAGTGGGTTGCCATTTCCTTTTCCAGGGGATCTTCCCAACCCAGGTAATGAACCCAGGTCTCCTGCATTGCAGGCAGACGCTTTACTGTCTGAGCCACCAGGGAAGCCCTAAATGGATGAACTGTGTGGTGAATGTCAATAAAGCTATTATAAAAGTATACAGGCATAATTCATGCAAAAGGAACCCAAGAATCCACAATGATATAAAGAAATGAACAAATAAACAAATATATTAATGGGGAAGAACAGACAAATCTTGCATGCAGAAGAATTCCAAATAATTTATATAAATACGTTGCTCTCTGGGAAGTGGCTAACTCCCAGTCTGTAAGTACAGGCTACACAGAATAACTTCCAACCACAGAGCACAGTAAGAAAAGGAGGAAGGAAGGTCACTTTATAGGGAAGAAGCCTACAAACACTACCTAGGCCAGTTGATCAAAGTTAACACTCACAGTGCTATCACGCTGATAACATACACCCTTGGTATGAATGGCTGTTTACTTGTGTGGTTCTCCTCGGTAAAACCAAGGAAGGTGAGGGAGGAACTGACAAATCCCAATTGAGGGACATTCTACAAAATAGCTAAGTCATGTTCGACTCTTGCAACCCCGCGGATGGAGCCTGCCAGGCTCCTCTGTCCATGGGATTTCTAGGCAAGAATACTGAAGCGGGTTGCCATTTCCTTCTGCAGGGGATCTTCCCGACCCAGGAATCGAACCCCTGTCTCCTGCATTACAGGCAGATTCTTTACCAACTGAGTTATGAGGGAAGGCTGCAGGCTCCAGAGCCTGGGAGCCACAACTACTGCAGCCCACGCAGCTTTAGAGCCTGTGCTTCGCAAGAGAAGCCACCACAATGAGAAGCCTGCACACCCCAACTAGAAAGTATCCCCCGCTCGCCACAGCTGGAAAAAAGCCAGCGCAGCCACGAAGGCCCAGCACAGCCGAAAATAAAAACCAGTGAATAAAATTATTTGTAAAACTGTCAAAGGCATCCAAAACAAGGAAAATGTGAGAAGCTATCACAGCCAAGAGAAGCTTAAGGAGATACGGTAACTAATAAAACATGGTTTCCAATACGGGATTCTGGAAGAGAGAAATGCACATTTGGTAAAAACAAAGGAAATCTGAATAAAGTATGAACTTTAGTTAGTGATAAAGTGTCAATCATTGTTCAGGCAGTGTGACAAATGTGTAACACACTAATGTAAGGTGTTAACATTTGGGGAAACTGGCTGTGCGTACATGGGAACTCAATTATTTTGGCAATTTTGCTGTAAATCTTAAGCTGCTCTAAATTTTGTGTGTTTTTTGGCTGTGCTGGGTCTTCATTGCTGTTGTTATTGTTGTGGCTTTTCCTGATGTGGAGCACAGGCTCTAGGAGTGTGAGCTTTAGTAGTTGTGGCACACAGGCTTAGTAGTTGCAGCTTGCAGGCTTATCTGCCCCGCAGTATGTGGGATCTTTCCGGATCAGGGATCAAACCAGTGTCCCCTGCATTGTAAGGCAGATTCTTAACCACTGAACCAGCAGGGAAGCCCTGCTCTAAAATTTTTTTTTAAGATCTTTTTAATATTTCCTTTTTTGAAAAGGAAAGACAGAGAGCTCTCCTCTTCAGACTTGCAGAAGGCAAAGCGTTCGCTTTCTTTGGTTGTCTCACATCCAGGTTTCTCTGACAGCTGCTACTGTTGACATGAATGGGGAACTGACCCCGTGTCTGTTATAGCCCCAAAGACTGGCCTCAAGTCCACCTCCTAAAGAGTCGGTGACCACATCATCAACTGGTAACAGAAGGAACTACGGCCCGTGAAACTGACCCTTCTGAATGGACAGAATGGATTACAGCGGTCGTCTTTAACCGCTCCTCTGGTGATCAGAGCTCTCAAAGAGCCAGCCGGGGGACAAAGAGAGGCAGGAAAACTTGGAGAAGGGTGGAAGCCATCATATCGATGAGACGATCAGCGTCGTCCCACACGTGGGGCACAGGACTGTGGCCAAAGATCTCTCTGGAACGTTAATGAGAACCTGGAACCTGTCTGCTCTGTGAGTACAGCACCCATAGCCCCCATCCTCTCTACAGCACAAAGGTGTCAGCTGTGTGGCAGAACGCCAGGTAGAGAACAGGGCAGAGAGGAGGACTTTTCAATAATCAATTGATCACCACCATCACAAAAGTAAGGTCAACACATTTTTTAAAACCTATATCTCTTCTCAGTCCTGGAGGAAGTGAGGTGAATCAGCTTTCAGCAAAGCAATCTGACATTATGTATTCAAGAAACTTTCAAAGTTCAGCCCATGTGAACCAGTAATTTCACTTCTAGGAATAAACCCTGAGGAAATCATCCAAAATGAGGTCAAAACCCAGAAAATGTTCTTTATTGTTAATAATAAAAAATTGCTAACAATTTCAATAACCATTAGAGGTTAACCAAGTACATATAATTACAGCCATATGATACACCTCTCGTCATTGTTAAAAAAAATATTTGTGAAGGGTTTTCAACGACATGCAAAAATATGGTGGAAAAGCAGGATGGAAGATCAAATTTAAGATATGAGCTCAAAATTGGGCAGCAGGGGGAGGGAACATTTATATACACAGCTAATAATAGTTAACTCTAAGAAGCAGGATAGTGTCACCGATAGTGGTTCTGTTTTTGAAAATTGCCAACATTTTTCAGATTTTCATCCATGAGCATGTATGGAATTTTAATAAAAAAAGTAAACAAAAAGAGTGTCTTGTCCAAAGTTAAGTAAGGATGTTGCAGCAGACTGTTAGTTCCTTCCCAGTATCCTCCCAGTGGGCTTCCCAGGGGACCCTAGTGGTAAAAAAAACCCGTCTGCCAATGCAGGAGACATAAGAGACACAGGTTTGATCCTTGTGATGGATCCTGATCCCTAGAGGAGGGCATGGCAACCCACTCACTATTCTTACCTGGAGAATGCCATGGACAGAGGAGCCTGGCGGGCTACAGTCCAGATGGTGGCAAAGAATCAGACACGACTGAAGCAGCTTAGCATGCACATATCCTCCCAGTATCCCCATCTTTTTTCTTAAGACAGCACTGATTTTTCAGGCAGACACAAGGGCACACAGGTAANCAGAGGAGCCTGGCAGGCTACAGTCCATATGGTGGCAAAGAATCAGACACGACTGAAGCAGCTTAGCATGCACATATCCTCCCAGTATCCCCATCTTTTTTCTTAAGACAGCACTGATTTTTCAGGCAGACACAAGGGCACACAGGTAAAAGACTCATTTTTCTGCCTCCTTCGCAGCTTGGAGAGACATGTGGACTGAATTGCCAAGAGACATGAGGAGAGGAATTGTAAAGAATGACTTAAAGAAGACTTCCGGGGGGTGCAAAGGTTAGGAAACTGCCTGCCAGTGCAGAGGACATGGGTTCGATCCCTGGTCCAAGAAGATTCCACACGCCAGGGGGAAACGAAGTCCATGCGTCACAGTTGCTGAGCCCGCGCTGTAGAGCCTGTGCTCCACAACTCGAGAAGCCCCCACAGTGAGAAGCCTGAGCGCCACAACTAGAGAGGAGCTCCTACTTGCTGCGACTGGAGAAAGCTCGCACACGGCAACAAAGACCCGGTGCAGCCAAAAATAAACAGATAAAAATAAGCTAGTCAACAAAAAAGAATGACTTCGAGGTAGAACCCAAGGCTGATAAATTTTGCCTGGGTTCCCGAGGCTTGATGGGTGGGGGTTTACCAGGCAGAGTCTGCTGGTGGGGCTTAGTGGCAGAGAAATAAGGAGCCTGAAGGTGACAGCTTCAGGAACAGGCCATCTCCAGCCCCTAGACCCAGGAAGCCCTCTCTGTGTTCCAGCACTTTAGCTGGAACTTTCTCTGAAAATGAGATTTGGGCCTGGAGGTCCTGGAACCTCCTGGACTCCTGGAGGTGGGAGTCCATGTGGGGAAGCTGGACTCTTGCCCTGCTCCCATCCCTTCCTATCTGGGCAGTCTGTAGGCTGCCTTCAGGAATCTCTGACCCGTCGCCTTACAGGTGACTTCGTTCAGATAGGCTCAGGGCCCAGTTTCTTTCCTCCCATAGCCCTTTCTTTAGCCTTGTCATCTAATAACCAAAAATCCCAGACTGTGCAGCCAGCCATTTCTAATCAGGGCTAGAGCCCTCCTGAAACCTACAAAAATATCTAGAATTTGGTGGGGGGACAGTACTCATCAGAAAGCATGATGTGTTTTCCCAGTGCTGGGCTCTATGCCTTGCTAGTCCCCCCCCCCAAAAAAAAGAGGTGGGAGGAGGTGGTTTTTCTCCGCCCAAATACATCTGGGAAATACTCCATGCTCTATACTCATTGAGGAAATCCATACTTCATATTAACAAGAGTAAAGGCTCTGGGAATTCCTGCTGCAGAGAAAACTTTAATACTTGAATATTTTTCCAAACTGTTTAACCAGAAACTCTTTTTTCACAGAACACCTGTTAATATTAACTGCTTTTAGTACACACACAATTGGAAATGCTACCCTAGATGTTGGAAAAATATCTTACTTTGCTCCTTAATTACGTAAATGCTACATCTATTGGGATAACCATTGAAGTTTGTCATTATTACTATTTCTGGAATTACCACTTACTAATCTTGGAGGGAATTCCCTTTTGACTGAGAAAACTGCATAGGTTATTGCATTGCAGGGCCAAGAAGCATCTTTCTTGGAGTATTCTATCACCTTCTTTTCTGATTTCTTCAGTGTAGTTTGGATACTATTATTTGCACTTCAACTATTTAGCCTATTTTAGCTGGAAGTGATTCCAAGTTCAGACTAGTTCATGCATCATTTATTCACCAGATATTTATTAAGACTCTACTTCATGCCAGCACTGTGCCGGGCACTTTACACACAGTATTTCAAGTTCTCACAACATTGAAGGGAACTATTATTATACCCATTTCACAGGTGTTAAACTGAGGCTAGCTAAAACTGAGTTACTCATCCAAGACCACAGAGGGATCAGAGCAGGAGATGTATGGCTTGCTTGGTCTGGGAGCCTACACCCTCCCTCCTTGTCCTATGTCCCAGGGCTCTCAGTCACCTGATCTGCAGCTTCCCTGGTGGCTCAGACAATAAAGAATCTGCCTGCAACGCAGGAAACCTGAGTTTGATCCCTGGGTCTGGAAGATCCCCTGGAGAAGGGAACAGCTACCCACTCCAGTATTCTTGCTTGGAGAATTCCATGGACAGAGGAGCCTGGAGGGTTACAGTCCATGCGGTTGCAGAGAGTCAAACACAATTTAGCAACTAACACACACACACACTGCCTTTTTGATGCTGCGTGGGTCTCAATTTGCTGTCCCTGCTGCTGCTGCTGCTGCTGCTAAGTCATTTCAGACGTGTCCGACTCTGTGCGACCCCATAGATGGCAGCCCACTAGGCTGCTCTGTCCCTGGGATTCTCCAGGCAAGAATACTGGAGTTGGTTATCATTTCCTTCTCCAAAGCATGAAAGTGAAAAGTCAAAGTGAAGTCGCTCAGTCATGTCCAACTCTTAGCAACCCCATGGACTGCAGCCTACAAGGCTCCTCTGTCCACGGGATTTTCCAGGCAAGAGTACTGGAGTGGGGTGCCATTGCCTTTTTGGAATCAAATATTTGTGACTCTGGAGGTAAATACTGTTAACCAGTAGTTCATGCATAGAATAAATGAGTGTGCATCATGAAGAAGGCGTTAGGAAGGAGCTGGGAAAAGAGGAAGCAGAGGCCCTGTGACGGCTCCACCTGAACTAAAGCAGGGTTTGGGCAGGTGAAGAACTGAGCAAGGCACCTGGTACCTGGAGAGGGCAGACCTGGGAAAAGGCCAGCTGTCCCTCTGACCGGCCTAGTGCAGACCACCAGGGCCAGATCTGATAGTTCAAGAGAAAGCAGAAACTCTATATTTGGTGAAATCTATAAGACTTCATCACTGGCAACTGTAGTGGGTTGACTAGCCTCCTCCAAAAATTCGTATCTACCTAGGAACTCAAAATGTGACCTTATCTTGAAATAGGGTCCCTGCAGAGGTAATTAAGGATGACGATGAGATGGTGCTGAATTGGATTGGCCCCCAAAGCCAGTGAGAGTGTCCTTGTAAGAGACATAATTTTTAGTGTTAACTAATCTGATTTAATACTCTGTCTTCGAAGATCAAAGATTAAATCTGATTTAATACTCTGTACTCAAAAATCAGTTGTGAATCCCTCTTCTCCAAGAAGGCTCCCCAGATGCCCCGGGGTAGAATCCATCTCTTCCTCCCACACATTCTCCTGGCACTTTGTTTCTGCCTCTGCTCTGGCACTTGGACCGTCTGCCAGTTCTCGAGCAACATCGGTGCTTGACTGGCTGAGACCCTGCTGGCCAAGACCCCTCTGGAGGACTGGCTGTCTTCTGGCTTTGGGTCCCCTGAGGTGCCTGAGCCGAGATAGCAAACACTGAATTCTCACATGCTGAAATGTGTGTTGGTTTTACTTCACTTCATCAACCTGAATGCAATTGTCTAACGAATGCACCTTCTGCCAATTACCAGATTTCTGTGAACGGTGTTGCATGGGTGGTGTGCATGCTAAGTTGCTTCAGTCTGGTCCTATTCTTTGTGACCCTATGGACTGTAGGCCACCAGGCTCCTCTGTACATGGGGTTTCTCCAGGCAAGAATACTGAAGTGGGTTGCCATGCCCTTCTTCAGGGGATCTTCCCGACCCAGGGATCAAACCCGTGTCTCTTGCAGCTCCTGCACCCAGGTGGGGGGTGGGGAGGTTACAACAGTGAAGTTGCCCAGAGCCAGGGCCACAGTTCATAGAACCCCACACTTTGAGCCCTGAATTGAGCATCACACCCCATAGATAAGCCTCAGGTCCTTCCTCTGGCCCAGCTCCAAAAAAACGAGGGCCTAGATCCAGAAAGGACTGGGGGCAGCAAGCTCCCAGCCCTGGGAAGGAGGTCCTCTTTCGGTGGGAAAACCCCTAGAAGCGTTCCCCTGTGGGGTGGCTGTGCCAAGCGGGGTTTGGTTGTTTCCAGGTGGTGACTTTTTTGCACTTGACTCTGCTTGGTGCCTCCGGCACATTAGAGCCACAATTACACCGTGACATAACAGGATTCGTCATGCACAGTCCATCCAAAGGAAATCAACCCTGAATATTCATTGGAAGGACTGATGCTGAAGCTGAAGCTCCAATACTTTGGTCACCGGATGCAAAAAGCCGACTCATTGGAAAAGTCCCTGATGCTGGGAAAGATTGAGGGCAGGAAAATGGGGCAACAGAGGATGAAATGGTTGGATGGCATCATTGGCTCAATGGACACGCGTTTGAGCGAACTCTGGGAGATGGTCAAGGACAAGAAAGCCTGGCGTGCTGCAGACCATGGGGTCACAAAGAGTCAGACACGATTGAGTGACTGAACAGTAACAGGCACACACATCCCATGCACAGGTTTCTCATTCACCTGTTAAAGGAATCACAGGTCTGAGGCTGGCAGAGGAGGTCCGAGAATTACCTCTTCACCTCCTTGGAACCCCCAGACACAGGAAGACAGATTTCATATAGGACACCCGGTTAAATTTGCATTTCAGATAAGCAATGAATAACTTCAGCATATTTCATGAAATATTTGGGGCATAATTACGCTTTAAAAAGTATTCAAATTTAAAAGTGTTCACATTTAATTCAAATTTAATGCATCCTGCATTTCTGTTTGATAAATATGGTANAAAGCAGAAACTCTATATTTGGTGAAATCTATAAGACTTCATCACTGGCAACTGTAGTGGGTTGACTAGCCTCCTCCAAAAATTCGTATCTACCTAGGAACTCAAAATGTGACCTTATCTTGAAATAGGGTCCCTGCAGAGGTAATTAAGGATGACGATGAGATGGTGCTGAATTGGATTGGCCCCCAAAGCCAGTGAGAGTGTCCTTGTAAGAGACATAATTTTTAGTGTTAACTAATCTGATTTAATACTCTGTCTTCGAAGATCAAAGATTAAATCTGATTTAATACTCTGTACTCAAAAATCAGTTGTGAATCCCTCTTCTCCAAGAAGGCTCCCCAGATGCCCCGGGGTAGAATCCATCTCTTCCTCCCACACATTCTCCTGGCACTTTGTTTCTGCCTCTGCTCTGGCACTTGGACCGTCTGCCAGTTCTCGAGCAACATCGGTGCTTGACTGGCTGAGACCCTGCTGGCCAAGACCCCTCTGGAGGACTGGCTGTCTTCTGGCTTTGGGTCCCCTGAGGTGCCTGAGCCGAGATAGCAAACACTGAATTCTCACATGCTGAAATGTGTGTTGGTTTTACTTCACTTCATCAACCTGAATGCAATTGTCTAACGAATGCATCTTCTGCCAATTACCAGATTTCTGTGAACGGTGTTGCATGGGTGGTGTGCATGCTAAGTTGCTTCAGTCTGGTCCTATTCTTTGCGACCCTATGGACTGTAGGCCACCAGGCTCCTCTGTACATGGGGTTTCTCCAGGCAAGAATACTCAAGTGGGTTGCCATGCCCTTCTTCAGGGGATCTTCCCGACCCAGGGATCAAACCCGTGTCTCTTGCAGCTCCTGCACCCAGGTGGGGGGTGGGGAGGTTACAACAGTGAAGTTGCCCAGAGCCAGGGCCACAGTTCATAGAACCCCACACTTTGAGCCCTGAATTGAGCATCACACCCCATAGATAAGCCTCAGGTCCTTCCTCTGGCCCAGCTCCAAAAAAACGAGGGCCTAGATCCAGAAAGGACTGGGGGCAGCAAGCTCCCAGCCCTGGGAAGGAGGTCCTCTTTTGGTGGGAAAACCCCTAGAAGCGTTCCCCTGTGGGGTGGCTGTGCCAAGCGGGGTTTGGTTGTTTCCAGGTGGTGACTTTTTTGCACTTGACTCTGCTTGGTGCCTCCGGCACATTAGAGCCACAATTACACCGTGACATAACAGGATTCGTCATGCACAGTCCATCCAAAGGAAATCAACCCTGAATATTCATTGGAAGGACTGATGCTGAAGCTGAAGCTCCAATACTTTGGTCACCGGATGCAAAAAGCCGACTCATTGGAAAAGTCCCTGATGCTGGGAAAGATTGAGGGCAGGAAAATGGGGCAACAGAGGATGAAATGGTTGGATGGCATCATTGGCTCAATGGACACGCGTTTGAGCGAACTCTGGGAGATGGTCAAGGACAAGAAAGCCTGGCGTGCTGCAGACCATGGGGTCACAAAGAGTCAGACACGATTGAGTGACTGAACAGTAACAGGCACACACATCCCATGCACAGGTTTCTCATTCACCTGTTAAAGGAATCACAGGTCTGAGGCTGGCAGAGGAGGTCCGAGAATTACCTCTTCACCTCCTTGGAACCCCCAGACACAGGAAGACAGATTTCATATAGGACACCCGGTTAAATTTGCATTTCAGATAAGCAATGAATAACTTCAGCATATTTCATGAAATATTTGGGGCATAATTACGCTTTAAAAAGTATTCAAATTTAAAAGTGTTCACATTTAATTCAAATTTAATGCATCCTGCATTTCTGTTTGATAAATATGGTAAAGCTACTCAAGCAGGGTCTTAAAATGCTTGAGCCCAGAATCTCTGAACTGCTTCCAGGGAGGGTCTTTATAAATGAGGAGAGGAAGATCAGAAAAACCATACTGTGTAATCATTTCAGCTATGTGAGGCTGGCAAATGAATATCCAGATATATGGCACAAAAAAGCCTAATCAGGCACTTGATGCAAATTATACAAAATATTTTTCAAGGGTATATTAGCTTGCATAAAGCCCATTAGCACACTTAAATTAATTCTGTACTTGGCATAATAACACATCGACTCTCCCTTACTTGTTCTTCCCAGGGGAAATATTCGACCACTTCCACCAGTCACCTGCTAGAATGCCCCGGTATCCCAACTGCCTGACAGTTATTGACTTTTGATGAATGACATAGCTCTCTCTTCTAGGTTATCACTGCTTTGTTTTCAAACCTTACTTAATTGTTCGATGATTTCTGATGTGGGTTTTTTTTTTTTTTCCCCTTTCCAGAGAAATAAATGCAAAGTGTTTATTCTCCAAAGGCCGTAAACAGAGCTTGCGGGTCTGGTTTCTATGACAACCCCACTTGATACAGCAAACCTAGATTATCTCTAATGACAGACATGAAGTTTAAATTGCACATTCTGAACAAACAGTGCTCTGCTGACCTTTTATTGAAAAATGGAATACAGGGTGATTAGCATAATGTGTTATATAAAAAGGAAAAACGTTGTATTTGCAGGCATTATGCACCAGCGATTAGCTGCACTGCTAGTCTTTAACAAACTGCTTGCCAGGATGGAGAGCTTGGGAAATTAAGATTTACCATCTATCATTTTCAAATTCAGTAAAGTCTGCAGAGGTAATTGCACTAAACAGTTTTCAAATAACACATGCTGCTGTTTCTCTTACTTATTCCATTGAGTGGTTTAGCAGGGGAGTAAGAATAGAGAGAGAAATTTTACCCATTACACACAAAAAATAATAATAATTGTTGGCTCCAATAGCTATTCTGAAACATTCTCTGCCTCTTAAGCCTTTAATGTAATTCCTGTAGGAAACCTGGGGTCTTGCATTTCCTGGCAGCAACCGACTAGAAACTGCTCGTTAGCGGTGTGGTGCAGTGGGGCGCCTGGGTTGGTTAACCAGAGACGGAGTCCAGGGGTGGCCTGCCCACTGGATACCTGGGACCAAGTTCTCTACCACCATTAGCTGCAAAAGGCAAGGCTAGAACATTTGGGTGCTGGAGTAAGCCACCTGGTTCAAATCCTGGCTTGGTCTCTTACCTCCTTGGAAACGGGCAAGTCACTTGGCCTTTTCAAGACTTGGTCCTTTTGCTGTGCAACGGGAATGATATTCAGTGGGAACTGGGTTCTAGTCATAGGACCCACTTCATGGGATCATTACGAGGATTAAAGAAAGCAACATGTAGTAGGTTTGCGGCCAGTTCTCAGTGACCATCAGGTGCCTTCATTGCTCAGAGCTCAGGTTCTGCTTGTTTCTGCCGGAGTGTGTTCGTAACAGGACTTCTCCAAATAGCACTTCGGACTCTAATGGGACACTGTGGAATATGGGAACAGCATTCACTTCACCTGCTGAGCATCGGCTATTCGGGGATACGTCGCTTATGACAACACAAACAGAATCGGACCCCGATGCTCAGCTGTGTGACTTTGTNTTCTCCAAATAGCACTTCGGACTCTAATGGGACACTGTGGAATATGGGAACAGCATTCACTTCACCTGCTGAGCATCGGCTATTCGGGGATACGTCGCTTATGACAACACAAACAGAATCGGACCCCGATGCTCAGCTGTGTGACTTTGTGCCTGTCATTCAGCCTCAGAGAAGAAGTCATATTTATGTCACTTCATCCTCATAATCGATTCCCAGGTGGCTCAGTGGTAAAGGATCCGCCTGCCAGTGCAGGAGGCGCAAGAGACACGGGTTTGATCCCTGGTTCGGGAAGATCCCCTGGAGAAGGAAATGGCAACCCACTCCAGTATTCTTGCCTNATTCCAGCAGGAGCATGAAGAATTAACAGCTCGGATGGACAAGCACATGGCAGCTTCCAGGCAACTTTCCACGGAGCAGGCGGTCCTGCAGGAGTCGCTAGAGAAGGAGCGCAAGGGCAACAAGCACCTCTCCCTGGAGAATTTGGAGCTGCTCTGGGAGCTCCAACATGGGACCCTGTGCAGCCCCAAGAGGACCCCCACGTCCCCCGCCATCCCATTCCAGTCACCTCGGAGCTCGGGCTCCTTCCCCAGCCCCAGCGTGTCTAATTCAGATGACCTTCCTGGGAGCCAGAGGCAGGCTGACGGAGTCTCTGCAGGACTGACCCTTCCCGCAACTGCACACCACCTGTCCTAGAAGTGGGAAGTCACGGCCCCAACCGGCTCCTTCTACGTGAGGCTGGACTCCGGAGGAAGGCTTTCGACCCAGTCCAAAGATGCTATGGGAACGGATCTACACGGGCACTGTCGCACAAAGCACTTAACAGAGCGGGAAAACTTTGGTCACTGCCTTTTTCACCTATGGGTAAAGGGGAAAACTCTCAGGGCCTGTTAAGATAAAGATTTATATAACCTTTATAATTTATATAACCTTCACCACAAAAAAGAATCCACCTTCCAACGCAGGGGATGCAGACTCAATCTCTGGTCAGGGGTCTAAGCTCCTACACGCCACAGAGCAACTAAGCCAGCGTGCACAACTAGAGAGTCCTGGGCTCTGCAAGAAAGTCACCGAAATTGTCCCTTTTCCTGCTGCCTTCCTGTCCCGGCTGTTCTGTTCTTTGTCCCTCGCCAACCCAACCTACCCGTCCTCATCTGTTGATTCCACTTTCCTGTCCCTTCTTCATAGAGAATGGCCCATCTTTGCAGAGAGAGACAAGGCCTCCCATCTTAGGAGGCTGAGCTCACTCCACCTGGCTTCGAGGACTGGTTCAGACTTTGGTCTTTCACGGGACTTTAATGAGTGAGAGTTGGGGCTGGGACATTCCCTAAAATTACTGGAGGAGAGGAAGACTCTTTCCAATGGGGTTGTTAAGCTGCTGCTGCTGCTAAGTCGCTTCAGTTGTGTCCGACTCTGTGTGACCACATAGACGGTTGTTAAGCTAGCAGAGTATAAACCTGGGGCTAGAGAACAGCCCCTCTTCCAGAATGAAACCAACCACAAGTGAAGCAGGTGAGCCATGGAGAGAGAACTGCTGATTGAGCCCCTGGGCTCAGCCATGTCTCAGGTTACTGCCCTCATCAGACTAGTACCATGATCAGAGTTTTTCAGCTCTGTAAGTCAGTACTGTGGGCTCCCCTGGGTGGCTCACATGGTAAAGAACCTGCAATACAGAAGACCTGGGTTCGATCCCTGGGTCAGGAAGATCCCCTGGAGAAGGGAATGGCTACCCACTCCAGTATTCTTGCCTAGAGAATACCATGGACAGAGGAGCCTGGTTTGGGTTAAACTAGTTAGAATGGAGTTTCTGTTGNAACCTGCAATACAGAAGACCTGGGTTCGATCCCTGGGTCAGGAAGATCCCCTGGAGAAGGGAATGGCTACCCACTCCAGTATTCTTGCCTAGAGAATACCATGGACAGAGGAGCCTGGTTTGGGTTAAACTAGTTAGAATGGAGTTTCTGTTGCTCACAACCTCCAATGCTAAGCCTTCCCTGGGGGCAAACTCTGCAAGCCTCTCCTCCCTTCCCCAGAGGCTCATGCTCCCCTCCCCCATACCCTGGGACCGACTGTGCCTGAAGCCGGAGGGATGAGATGGTTCCACCAGCCCTCTGGGGTGCTGACCTAACATTGGAGTTTGGGTTGCCCCAGCAGCAGCCTCTGAGATAAGGATGCGAGTGCCAGAAGTTGATCTGGGAGGTGGTCCCTGGAAATTCAGGTAGGGGAGTGAGGGAAAGAAAGAGGGAAAGGTGTGTTCCCAAGATCATTGCCATGGGCAACTGGAGTTGAGTCCTGGTGAGGATCTCTGGGGAGAGTGCAGACCACTGCTCAGAGTTGCCCATCTAAGGACCAAACAAGCTGGGGGTTTGTACACCAAATCTCACCCATCCTGCATTGAGGTCTGCTCCTGAAGACATTAGTTAATTAATTACCGTTTCTGGACTGCCCCACGCACAGGGCAAGCACATGCCCATACAAAGTAGGAGATGCTTTCAGGAAGAATCCATTGGCATCCTCGGAAGGTGAGTGCTGCAGTGAGGTGGGGTGGGGAGGAGGGGGTGTGTGCAGGATACAGCGGTGGATGCTGCATCCATGGCCAGCATCAAGGAAACTCCTGGGCTCCTGCTGTTTTCCAGCCTCTGAGGAATCCCTCTGGCCTGTCTCCTCAAGTCCCAGGCCATGTGCCTCTGCCTTCTCATCAACACCCCAGACCGCCACGCCTCTGGGACCACACCCTGTGGACAAGGGCATGCTGCTCCCACACAGGCTCCCCTGTCCCAGGAGCGCTGGCCTCGCCGCAGCTGGAAGCTCTGGTTCCGGGGTGGCTCCTCCAGGGGTGACAGTGGAGCCCCTGATATTGTTCAGCTCTCTGACCCCATAACCTCTTATCCTCAGTCGAGCCCTTCTGACCTCAACTCCTTTCCCTCCTTCCAGAGGCTCCTCCCTCATCAAAGCACCTCATCCCCACACTCCTGCAGTTCCCAAAACCATACCTCCTCCATGACAGCTTCCCAGCCTTGTCCTCCCTGGAGAAAATTCAACAGGAACGAGTGGAAATCCAGCGGGAAAGGATGGCTTAACAGATGGTAGTAGCCCGAGTGGGTATCTTTCTGGATGAAAATAATGTTGTATCCCTACCTCAGACTCTTAAGTTCTGTTGGCAAAAGTTAAGTTCCAGCTGGAATAAATGTTTACATGCAAAAAAAGTAACACAAGAAAAATGATTTAATTCAGGAGACGAAAAAATATGAAGTCCGTATTGGCGAATCTTTTTTCATAGAGGTAGGAAATTCAAAGCATACAGAAGAAAATAAAGACATCTTGGCAAAAGCATATTGAATTCTTGAATAGCAAAATATATAATAAATTAAGGAAACAAACTGTGGAGTGGGAAAATATTTACATTTGTGAGAGAAAGTGTTAGTAGCTGTCCTAGATAAAGAGCTCTCACAAACTGGGGCTTCCCTGGAGGCTCAGTGGTGAAGAATCTGCCTGTCAGCCCAGGAGACTCGGGTTCAATCCCTGATCCGGGAAGATCCCACATGCCTCTGGGCAACTAAGCCCACGTTACACAACTGCTGAGCCTCAACTAGAGAACAGTCACCACTCCCTGCAACTAGAGAAAGCCCGCACAGCAACAGAATCCCAGCACAGCCAAAAATAAATTACACACACACCCAAAGAGTTCTCACAAACTGATAATAGGAAGACAAAGGGAAAGCGTGCAAAGGATAGGGGCATAAATTCAACATAAATTCACTACATGTCCAATCTAAACAGCCAATTAACATATGAAGGCAAAAAAAAAAAAAAAAAAGGGAGCAAGTGGAAGAAGCATCTGGGAGACAAGCGGACTTGACCTGAAGCCATCTATTGATTTCGACCAGAAACTGCACAGCACAGAACCTAAAAGCCAGGATCGTGCCAACACACGGACCCGGCATCAAACTCCAGCTCACCTGTGGTGAGGTTCAGCGAGACGCTGTTTGTGTTCATAATACAATCTGCATAGTGACCGGCAGGCAGTAACTCTATCCACACTAACTCTGCACGTGACAACATCATTGCCAAGGTCTCCGAAGATGGAGAAAGCACCTTTCTGGATGGTTACAGTGAATTCCCAGCCCAGAACCACCTGTTGCGAACGCATTGTATTATGGGTTGGATTGCATCCCCCATGAAGATATACTGAAGTCAACTCCCAACACCTGAAAATGTGACCTAGTGTGAAACCAGGGTCCTTGCAGATGTGATTGGTTAAGATGAGGTCATGCTAGGCTAGGATGAGATCCTAATCCAATCCAGCTGGCTTTTCCTTTCCCTTTTTTGAACTGCTCCAGGTCTTAGTTGCAACAGGCAGGATCTTCTTATCTTGGTTGCAACATGCAAACTCTTAGTTTTGGCATGTGGGATCTGGTTCCCTGACCAGGGGTCAAACCCAGGCTCCCTGCATTGGGAGAGTGGAGTCTTAGACACTGGACCAGGAAGTCCCTGGCATTCTTACAAGAAGGGAAGAGATACAGAGACAGCCCACAGAGGGAGGATGGTCACGTAAACACAGAGGAAGAGATGCATGCTTCTGCCACGAGGCAGCATCCACCAGAAGCTACCAGAGACCTGGATGGAGCCTCCCCTACAGGCATCAGGGGGAGCCAGACCCTGCTGATACCATGGCTACAGGCTTGTGGCCTCCAGAATTCTGAGACAACAGATGTCTGTTGTTTGAAACCACCCTGTTTACAGTACCTATTACAGCAGCCCTGAGAAACTAAGACAGATTTTAACTGACTTTTCATGTTGAAGTTTGCAAATAAAAATCAGTTCAATCACAATGCTATGAACAGTGTACCAGTCCCCTTCCAGGGAAGGGGTTCCTAGAAATGCAGGACGTTAATGAGGGTAACATGTGAAATCAAGCCTGAATATTCATTGGAAAGACTGATGCTGAAGCTGAAGCTCCAACATTTTGGCCACCTGATGGGAAGAGCTGACTCGCTGAGAAAGACCCTGATGCTGGGAAAGATTGAAGGCAAGAGGAGAAGGGGGCGACAGAGGATGAGATGGTTGGANAGAAGCCCGCAGAAAAGGAAAACAGCACAGCACCTGCCTCTCATCTGGCCAGGGGGACAAGATGGCAGGAGGCGGACGTGGCACTCCCCCCACCTCCACGGTGGGGTGGGCTGAGGGCAGAGGGGGCCGTGACAGGGGTCATCTCTCCCCGAGCCTGGAGTATTTGGAAGGGATGCAGTTGGTTCAGCCTGTAATAATACCCAGACAGATCCCGGCTAGGGCTGCACCGTTTCCCGCAGAGAGTCCCGGTAACCTCCCTGGAGAACTTTAAGGGTACAGTGAGCCAGCCAAGGCTAGTGCTCTGATCCTTTAACACAGGCTCCCAGAACTGATCATGTCCACTCTGGATGAGACATGCCACAGATGCAGGAGCTGTAGTTCATGACCTGTGACCTCGGTGTCCCCTCTGTCTTTCAGACTCAGTCATCAGGGGCTCTTGTATAAGTACCGGCCCCCATGAAGAGAAAGCACACATTATTCTGATTTATAGAACGCTCTGGAGCCCCCACTTCCAAGCGCCGATCCTTTAAAATGACTCTGATCACACTAAATCATATAAAAGGAACTTTGCACTTAAAAAAAAAGTTTTAATCTTCTTTGATGAAATAAAACAGCTTGCTGACTCATGAATGTCACCAACTGCATTGGGTAGCGCCTTGTTTTGGCGTGGTGCCTCTCCTATCAGAAGGGAAGGGCGGGCTGCTGAGCTGAAAGATGAGACATGTCTAGACTGGGGCCCTGAGCCCCTCAGGCTGGACTCTGTTGCCCCAACTGGGCTTGTGTCTGCCTCTGGCATCTGTCCCATCCAGTGATGATGAAGCTCACTGCATGCTCACCCCGTTTGCCTGCCAGTCCCTGCATCTCCTCAACCTTGAGGGGCAAGGAGGACAAGTCACATCTGCCTCAAAACCCCCCTTGCCTGGCCTCGCCCAGCAGCTCTTCTCTGAGATTAACACCTACGAAGTGAGGGACGCTCACCACCCTAGTTCATGCCTTATGCTGGAACCCAAGGGCATCTGCTCCAGGGGCCATCACTGCCACTCCCCTGTCTCACAGTGCTCTGGGGACAGGGCTGAGCCCTTTAGGTAAATTTCCTAATTTATCCTCAAAGCCATTTCATGGAGCAGATACTATTATTCCCATTTTCCAGATGAGGAGGCAGAGGCTCAGAGGGGTTAAGTCACAGATACAAGGCCATACGCCATAGTAAGGGTCCAAGTGCTGCAACACAGGATACTCCCAAACCCACTGTTCTCTCCATGTTCCCTGAGCCAAATGAGCAGCCCTGCCCTAGACTGCTCTTTTTCTGATGGTCTGGAAGGGTCCCCTCCTTCATTTTTGCCTTGTCCCATTACGGTCCCTTCAGCACCTAGCATCCTGGGCTGGGCTTTTGTTACGAAATGAACTATGATCCCCCAACTCAAAGCCCTAACTCCCAATGTGACTATATTTGGACAAAAGACCTGTAAAGAAATCTTTCAAGTTAAATAAGGTCAAGCAGGTGAGGCCCTAATCTAATAGGACTCGTGTCCTTACAGGAAGAGGAAGTCCTCTTGGCCTCCCTCCCTCTCCATCCCTCCGTCTCTCCTCTCCTACCCCCTCTCTCCCTCCCTCCTTCCCTCTCTCTACAAACCTACTAAGCGAAGTCCACAGAAGGACATAGCGAGGCAGTGGCTGCCTCCGTTCAGTTCAGTTCAGTCGCTCTGTCGTGTCTGACTCTTTGCAACCCCATGGACTGCAGCACGCCAGGCTTCCCTGTCCATCACCAACTCCTGGAGCTTGCTCAAACTCATGTCCATCGAGTCGGTGGCTGAGTACAAGCCAGGAAAAGAGACCTCACCAGAAGCGATCCCTGTCGACGCCTCAATCTCAGATTTCCAGCCTCCAGAAAAACTGAGAACACAAGCCTGTGTGGTTGAAGCCTCCTGGTCTGCATGGTTCTGTTGCGGCAGCTGGAGCTGACCCAGCAAAGCAGGGGACGCGAGGACACCTTGCTCCCTCACTCACTGCTGCCCCTTCACCCAGACAGCTCAGGATGGAGGGCACATCAATGAGGAATAAACGAGTGTATTCGTGAACAGTAGAGCCCTGCAAATCTGAAAACCGGAAGCTTCTCGGGGGCAACCGGTGTCTCTGGGGCTTTCTTTGCCTGTGTCTGCCCTGGGGTCTGTGACAGCAGGTCAGTATTCTGAGACCACATCATTTTTGTGAGTCTTTGAGATTACTGGGTTTTGTTCTAGGGACTTCTATTGCTGTTACTTTTTCCTCCAAAAAATATCCCAGCAGTTCCTGGGGGCAGCGAGCAGACAAGGTCACCCCTGCTCCCTACCCCATGCTTTAAGGGCCAGAGCACGGCTCCCACACAGGCGGCGCACCGACCCCAAGCCCTGGATGTGCAGGGAGCCGCACGCAGTTCTCTGGATCGGATCTGGAGAACCCCGTGGGTAACTGGACCTCGGCTCAACTAAACCATCAGTGCCCATCCCCAGGTAGGTGGTGTCCATTGGTGCCCTTTCTCACTTGCCTGCTCTGAGTGCANCCCTTCAGCACCTAGCATCCTGGGCTGGGCTTTTGTTACGAAATGAACTATGATCCCCCAACTCAAAGCCCTAACTCCCAATGTGACTATATTTGGACAAAAGACCTGTAAAGAAATCTTTCAAGTTAAATAAGGTCAAGCAGGTGAGGCCCTAATCTAATAGGACTCGTGTCCTTACAGGAAGAGGAAGTCCTCTTGGCCTCCCTCCCTCTCCATCCCTCCGTCTCTCCTCTCCTACCCCCTCTCTCCCTCCCTCCTTCCCTCTCTCTACAAACCTACTAAGCGAAGTCCACAGAAGGACATAGCGAGGCAGTGGCTGCCTCCGTTCAGTTCAGTTCAGTCGCTCTGTCGTGTCTGACTCTTTGCAACCCCATGGACTGCAGCACGCCAGGCTTCCCTGTCCATCACCAACTCCTGGAGCTTGCTCAAACTCATGTCCATCGAGTCGGTGGCTGAGTACAAGCCAGGAAAAGAGACCTCACCAGAAGCGATCCCTGTCGACGCCTCAATCTCAGATTTCCAGCCTCCAGAAAAACTGAGAACACAAGCCTGTGTGGTTGAAGCCTCCTGGTCTGCATGGTTCTGTTGCGGCAGCTGGAGCTGACCCAGCAAAGCAGGGGACGCGAGGACACCTTGCTCCCTCACTCACTGCTGCCCCTTCACCCAGACAGCTCAGGATGGAGGGCACATCAATGAGGAATAAACGAGTGTATTCGTGAACAGTAGAGCCCTGCAAATCTGAAAACCGGAAGCTTCTCGGGGGCAACCGGTGTCTCTGGGGCTTTCTTTGCCTGTGTCTGCCCTGGGGTCTGTGACAGCAGGTCAGTATTCTGAGACCACATCATTTTTGTGAGTCTTTGAGATTACTGGGTTTTGTTCTAGGGACTTCTATTGCTGTTACTTTTTCCTCCAAAAAATATCCCAGCAGTTCCTGGGGGCAGCGAGCAGACAAGGTCACCCCTGCTCCCTACCCCATGCTTTAAGGGCCAGAGCACGGCTCCCACACAGGCGGCGCACCGACCCCAAGCCCTGGATGTGCAGGGAGCCGCACGCAGTTCTCTGGATCGGATCTGGAGAACCCCGTGGGTAACTGGACCTCGGCTCAACTAAACCATCAGTGCCCATCCCCAGGTAGGTGGTGTCCATTGGTGCCCTTTCTCACTTGCCTGCTCTGAGTGCATCTGTATGGAGGGAGCTCTGAGCTCTCTGAATTCTCACTGCTGACTCCAGGAGGCGGTACTATTACTATCCTCACTTTGCCTGTGTGCATACTAAGTCACATCAGTCATGTCCAACTCTTTGCCACCCCATGGACTGTAGCCCACCAGGGTCCTCTGTCCATGGGATTCTCCAGGCAAGAATGCTGGAGTAGATCGCCATACCCTCCTCCAGGAAATCTTCATGACCCAAGGATGGAACTGGCATCTCTTACATCTCCTGCATTGGCAGGTGGGTTCTTCACCACTAGCACCACCGGGAAAGCCCTATGCCCACTTTGCAGGTGGAGAAACTGGGGTCTGAGAAAGTAAAGCAGTTCATTCCAAGACCCCAGAGTGGCAAAGGATGGAGCAGGATTCAAACCACACTCTGCTTCCCTCCAGAGCCCACCCTCTGAACCTCCACCCTAAACCACAGGAGACATGAACACACCCACCCAGACACACTCAGGACAGTGGTGCACAGCCAGCGTGCGGTGATGACACCAAGCAGAGCGCTACCTGGGCCTCAGGAAGCAGTAGCCAGATGGGACCCCAAGCCCCGGGCACTCAGACACCACCCAGTCAGCTTCCCCAGCTGCTCTCAGCTGCACAGTCCCCGGAAGCAGGGCACTGTGTAGAAGGCTCTGCTCTGCGGCCCCTCTGGAGTCCTCTGAGATTCCCCCTAAAGCCCTCAACATCCACCCACGTAGAGCTGGGTCTCATACTGGCTCCAGTCCCCAGAAAGGCCCAGAAAACCAAAACCTCACGCAGAAGCAGTGACTGTGCCCACGCCTCTCCCAGGGACAGCAGTGATGTGGAAGACCCCTAACCCATACTTGGTGCCCGCTCCAGGGCATACAAAGCTAAGCAATAACTTGCCCATTCTGCTCAGCAGCTTACAAAGATTCCACATGCCCCAGCTCACATAATCCTCTATAACTCTGTGCAGCAAGTGAGGCTTGTCAAATGAATCCTGTGTTTACGATGCAGCAACAGAGGCTCCAAGGCGGCTCTGCCCGAGGTTCTGAGCTTCAGTGGTAGACCTGGTTACAAACTACCTACTCTGCCCACAGACGGCCAGCGTTCCCCTCCACTCCTCACTGCTTTCCTCAGTGTTTCCAAGTGTCTGGGGCTTTGCCTGGAAATGCTAATCCACAAACCAGGACCCTGGACAGGGAAGCCATGCACGGCCACACAGGTTACACACTGCACAACCCCAGGGAGTGCCATTCACGTGAACTATGTCTGGAGCTGTGCTCTGAGCCCAGACCCCACCCGGGCCTGGCCCAGCATCTCCTCGATTCCACAGAGCCTGATGCTACCCTGCCCTGTCTTCAACTGGGCCACAGTAGCCTAGAGAGAGTGACTAGCTAGACACGGTAGTCTAGCCACTCGAGTCCATCCTAACCTGTCCTCACACTAAGCCAGGTCCCGGTGGAGGCCAGGGCACACCCCCATGGAGGCTTTTCCAGAAGATTGAAAGGTCCCAGAGCCTGGGAGGCTGTCTTGATGTCGAGTTGGTGGGAAAGCCACACCCACAGCCGCACATCGCCTGCACACCTATTGGCTCTGCCTTCTAAACGACCTGCAGACCCATTATTCCACATCCGCTGCATAAACATCTGACATGAATGAATCCAGCCTGAGTCCCCAGCAAGAAGACTTGAGGACACCATAGCACCGTCAGCAGCCAGTGAAATCCCGACAGCAGACTGGAACAAGTTCCCACCAGTGATTTATCCCAGCTCGGTCAATTCCTCAGCACCACTGATCCGAAAAGAGGCTTGTAACTAGGGGGCTGGTTAGCAAGGGGGACAGTGGGAGCATGAGCCTTGCAGACCCACCATCCAGAAGAAGAGTTCAGCTTGGAGCCACACAACTGGCATATTCCTTGGCAGCACCCCCAGAATGTCTGACCATCACTACTGAGGGCCAGCTGTATGTGTCAGGTGCCTTTAGAAATCCCTTCCTTCCATGCAGCACATCCTTCAGAGCTCAGGACCACCTAGGGAGGAGGGTACTATTATTGCACCCATTTTAAAGATGGAAAGTTGGAGGGAATTCCCCGGTGATCCAGTGGTTAGGACAAGGCAGTCTTGCTGCCAAGGACCCTGGTTTGATACCTGGTTGGGGAACTAAGATCCCTCGGGCCACACAGCATGGTGGAGGCAGGTAGTGTTGGTCCTTCAGTCATGTCTGACTTTGCAATGCCATGAACTGTAGCTCCTCTGTCCATGGGATTTCCCAGGCAAGAATTCTGGAGTGGGTTGCCATTTCCTACTCCAAGGGAATCTTCCCAACCCAGGGATCGAACCCATGCCTCCTGCACTGAGAGGCAGATCCTTTACCTTCTGAGCCATCAGGGGTGCCCAAATGCTTCCCAGGGGTTAGGGGGTAGAGAAGATGGGAGACTGGAGGGCATTCCCTGGTGGTCCAGTGGTTAGGATGATGCCCTCTCACTGCCAAGGACCCAGGTTCAATCTCTGGTCAGGGAACTTAGATCCCTCCAGTCACGCAGTGCGGTGGAGGTGGGGGAAGAGAAGGTGGGAAACTGGAGCGGGAGGAAGGCAGGCTTGATGATCTTGCCCAAGATCACTGGCGAGTTGACTTCAGAGACTCAGCTCCATACATAGCCCCATACTTTTGCCTATCCCATCACAGGCATGCATCACTTCCTCTGTTCACTCCTTTACCAGGAGCCAGGGATGAAGGTGAGTGAGCAGAATCCATCACAGGCCTGTCCCTGTCAAGACCGGTGGGCAAGATAGGCATGAACCTGTCGCACAGGTGATGTAAAACAGCCTTGCGCTGTGTCCAGAGGCGGACGCAGGGCTAGCAAACTGTGTTAAATGGGGGCCTTCTGGTCTGGGGGCTCAGGAAGGCTTCTCTGATAAACTGAAGAGAATGGGGGGATGTTAACAAGGGGTGAATCCTAAAGGAAATCAGTCCTGAATATTCATTGGAAGGATTGATGCTGAAGCTGAAACTCCCAATACTCTGGCCGCCTGATGCGAAGAACTGACTCATTGGAAAAGACCCTGATGCTGGGAACGATTGAAGGCAGGAAGAGAAGGGGATGACNCAGTCCTGAATATTCATTGGAAGGATTGATGCTGAAGCTGAAACTCCCAATACTCTGGCCGCCTGATGCGAAGAACTGACTCATTGGAAAAGACCCTGATGCTGGGAACGATTGAAGGCAGGAAGAGAAGGGGATGACAGAGGATAAGATGGTGGAGTGGCATCACCAACTCGATGGACGTGAGTTTGAGCAAGTTCCAGGTGTTGGTGCTGGACAGGGAAGCCTGGTGTGCTGCAGTCCATGGGGTCTCAGAGTTGGACATGACTGAACGACTGAACAAGGGGTGAGGAGGAGGACAAGAAGAGGAAGGTCAGACCACGAGGCAGGAGGGCAGTAGGAGTTCTAAGAAACTGGGAAAAGCCCAGTATGCAAAACAAAAGGAACACTTACCAGAAGATTCCCTTTGCGTGAAATTCTAGAAAATGCAAGCTAATCTATGGTGACAGTTGTCTCCTGGGCTAGGAGGTGGGGCGGGGTGGAGAGGTTGCCCAGGGTGACTGATCTGTTCATTATCTTGACAGTGGTGACAGCTGCAGGGGTATATACATATGTCCAAACTTGTCAAACCCCACACTACACTGTGTGTCCATTATATCCTAGCACCACTGTTAAGAAGGGAATACGTGGAAAGCCTGTGTGACTGCAGCTCACAGAGAGGCAGGAAGGGAGGGGAGGGAGAAGAGGTTGGAGGCCTGGGAGGGGTCAGTTCAGACAGGCTTCAACATCTCTGAGGCCTGGGCTTGCATCAGCAGGCAGTGTCATCAATTCTCAAGGCTGCCGAAACAAAGTACCACAAACTGGATGCCTTCAGCAACAGAAATGTATTTTCTCATAGTTCTGGGGGCTAGTAATTCAAGGCAGAGGTGTCAGATGATTTGATTCCTTTTAGACAAATGTGAGACAGAGTCTGCTCCAAGCCTTTCCCCTGGCTGCGGGTGGTATGCTGGCCATCTTTGGTGTTCCTTGGCTTCTAGGAGCATCATCCCAATCTCTGCCTTTATCTTCACAGAGCCTCCTCTGTGTGTGTGAGAGAGTCTTCTTCCAGATTTCCCCCTTCTAGAAGGACCTCAGTCATACTGGATCGGGGGCCCACCCTAACCCAGTATGACCTCATTGTAACTCATGATACCCGCAATGATCTTGCTCCCACATAAGGTCATATCCTGAAGCCCTAGTGATTAGAACTTGAATCTCTAAATCTCTGTGGATCACAACTCAACCCATAACAGACGATTTGAAAAATAAATAATAACTGAGATGGGGGAGAGATAACAAGACCTGAGTTAGAATTCAGCTCCGTCACTTTCCCCAGGGAATCCAGGCAGTCACTTAACCTCTCAGAGCCTCTTTTTCTTTATTATTTTTAATTCTGGCTGCACTGGGGCTTCACTGCTGTGTGCAGGCTTTCTCTGGCCGCAGTGAGCCAGGCCTGCTCTTCGTTGCGGTGTGCAGGCTTCTCCTTGCAGTTGCTTCTCTTGTTGCAGAGCATGGGCTCTAGAGCACAGGCTCAATAGTTGTGGCGCACGGGCTTAGTTGCTCTGAGGCCTGTGGAATCTTCCCGGACCAGGGATTGAACCTGTGTCCCTTGCATTGGCAGATTCTTCACCACTGAACTACCAGGGTGAAGTCCTGAGCCTCTCTTTTCTCCCTTGTAAAATAGATATTATGACCCATGCTTCACTTTGCCACCAAGAGATCCCAGGATTGAAGAAAAGGATCAGTTTCCACTGGGTTGCTTGTGTTCCAGAGGCCGTGGGAAAGCTCTCCATCCCGCCCAGCACTTGCTCCCCAGACTGGCCCTATGTGTTTGGCGTGGCCAGCCACCAGGGACCCAGGGAGAAGAAGGTCAGGTCCCTGCCCACACAGCCTCAGTTAGGGAGCGAGACCTACCGTGAGCACTGTCACGTGCGTGGGGCCTTGGGAGTGCGGCCTAGAGAGCAGCCACCTCTGCCTGGTGCAGTCAGGGAGGGCTCTAATGAAGAGGTGTCTCTTCACACAGGGAAACTGCTGTGGGTCAAGCCCCGAGCCTCAGAGGGAGGCAGGGTGAAAGGAAGAATCATGCCTGCCCCAGAGACATCTACACCCTAATCCCCAGAAGCTGAGAATGTTACCTTAAATGGCCACAGGATTTACAGATGTGAATGAGGTTAAGGACATTTAGAAAGAGACATTATCCAGATGGGTTCAATCTAATCATGAGTCCTTAAAAAGGGGGAAGAGGAGAAAGAGTGGGTCAGAGATGTGAGAAAGGAAGAGGTAGAAGAGGTTCCAAGCAATTGTGAGAGAGAGACTAAACCTCAGGAAGGGGCCACAAGCCAAGGACTGTGGGCAACATCTAGACAAAGGCCTGGGGCTGGGGGGGTGTCCCCAACCTCCAGAATCTAATGCCTGATGATCTGAGGTGGAGCTGATGCAATAATAATAGAAATAAAGTGCACAGTAAATGTAATGCACTTGAATCATCCCCAAACCATCACTGCTCCCTGTCCATGGAAAAGCTGTCTTCCACAAGACTGGTCCCTGGTGCCAAACGTGTTGGGGACCACTGCTCCAGAAGCTGGAAAAGAGGCTCCGGAAGCAAAGCGGGTCTGCCAACACCCCGATTCCAGCCCAGGGAGACCTGTCTCAAACTCCCGCCCTCAAAACTGTTACAAAATACATCTGTATTGTTTTAAGCCACTACATTTAAGGCAGCTTATAAAACTCAGAAAACTCACGAGGATCAGGTTGGACGCTTCTTTGGTTCTGGACGGGGACAGGCTCAGACAGGAGTGTGAGAAGTGAAATCCCAGTGAGGTTTATGTCAGAAGCTCTGACCTTGGTTCCCATTGTCTGACCAGGGGACCTCAGAGAAGGTCAAAGATCCTCTCTGTGTCTCTCCTGGTGAGGGAGGAGCCCATAGTGTCCACACCAGGGGACTGCCAGAGCCATGAACTCATGGTGGATGAGGACTCAGGCACTTGGAGCTGCAGTTACCGGGCTGGGGCTGTGACATGCACAGAGGGATCCTGGTGACAGCAAAGCTGGGCTGTCCAAGCCAAAAGGGATATCACATCACTGCCCGACGCCTGGTTTTGCAGATGAGAAAGCTGGAAGAGAAAGGATGCTTGTCCAGGGCCTCACCAGAAGTCGAGGCCAGAGCCAGGGCGAGAACCAAGGCCTCCTAATGTCCAGCCTGGGAGTCGGGGACCTGCCTCACAGGAGGCTCCTGCATCACAGCTGAACCTGCTCTTCTGCCTAAGCCTAGAGCTCAGACCCCACAAGAACTGCCCATCCTGCCCTGCACCCTCTGGAGATCTGGCTTAGAGGTGGCTCATGACTCCACCAGGCACCCCCCACCAAGGGCCACCCCATCCCAGGGAAGTCACCTGCCTCTGCCAGATGGTAGTTAGACCACTGCCAGGGCCACCAGCCCATCAGTCTCTGGTTCCCAGGTCGGGCTGGAGCCTGGTCCTGCTCGAGGATTTGTTTCTATCCTCCAGCCAGCAGAGGGTGAGCAGGGTCAGCTGGGGGTCTGAATATTAGGCCCTCGGGCCTGACTCACTGGGAAAGACCCTGACGTTAGGAATGACTGGGGGCAGGAGGAGAAAGGGACAACAGAGGATGAGATGATTGGATGGCATCACTGACTCAATGGACACGAGTTTGAGCAAGCTCCGGGAGACGGCGAAGGATAGGGAAGCCTGGTGTGCTGTAGTCCATGGGGTCACAGAGAGTCAGACTCCACTGAGAAACTGAACAACAAGCAGCAAAAAGGCAGGCAATGAGTCCTGAAGTGGGCTGCAAGCCGGAAGCAGAGGAAAGAACAAATATTGAGAGCCCTGATCTACTTTCCCAGGCTAAGTCATCTTTCAGTTCTCAGAAAACTCACAGAACATTCCAAAATCAGCTACTGGCAGGATCCCTCCCTCTCGGTAGGTGTTTAAGAGGCCAGTAAGCCTTCGGCTCTTGGTGTTTGGTGTCTGGTCGGCCTTCCCGGGGTGTCAGCTGTTGGCCATGACATTGCTCAGTGGAGAAGATGGAATTTTCACAGAGAACACGGTGTCATTTCCAGCATCAGAGGAACTAGGCCAACACGGCCAAGGCAGGGTGGGAGCGCAGCGGGGAATCAGCACTGTGGCCGTCTCACAAGATGACATCGGGGAACGCAAGGAGTCACTCAAGACAGCATCTCCTTTCTTTTCTCTGAGCGCTGGGATATTTTATTGTCATCACGTGAAGGTCCATTAGTGACAGTCCTGGAAAATGGCTCTTTCAAGGTCAGGGAAATACAAGCAAAGGAACAAGGAACAATTACTCCAAATGTGGGGCTGTTCAGATGCTTCACGTTTAGAGAAAAAGAGGCATCCAGTTGGAAATAAAGCCACACACCAAGATGTCCAGGACAGGGACATTTTCTGATTAAACAGAAGCAGCAGGATCATGAAAACAGGCTGCTGGGCTTCGTACCAGGCATGGCTCGGAGGGAAATGCAGGCTGCATCCACAGAAGCCCCACTAGCTGGTTACTTTCTTCAGCCTCTCCACCTAGTCCAGCATCTCTGTTTCCGGTTGGGCTCATCGAATGGAAGATCCCAGCAAGGGGTTGGGGCAGGGAGAGAAGAGAGTGATGGGAGAACCAAGTCCTTAAGCACACATTAGCAGGGCCGAAGTCACCGCCTGTTGCCAACAGCTCTAGCTGGGGCGTTCTGCTCTGGCTCCAGGCTGCCATCCCCTCCTTTCTTGCCCCTTCTAGCCAGCAAGCATAAGTGTCCCCTCCTAGAGGGACTTTCTTCTTCCCCGCCCTCCCCTTTGTGAGCACTCCCAGAGCTCTCTCCTCAGGGACCCCACTTAGGGTCCCCTCTGTTGCCTACCAGGACCTAAGTGATCCCCATACCTTCTCCAGAAATTGTCCCTGGACAACTCCAGCATCCTTTCTTGAACTGCCATAAACACAATTGTTCTCTGGAGGCTGGTCTGGTTTGTCAAGCCAGTTTCGAGCCTCCACGGCAGGGACCAGAGCCTCTACACCGTACACATCACCTACATCCATGCCTTGCCTGCTAAGCAGTTCTCTGGTTAGGCTGGTCACACCTTCAGAAGATCCCCGTCTCCCTGCCAAATTCATGGAACCCAAGGGCAGTGCCAAGAGGCCAGGTCAGGCTGGGGCAAGCCAGGGAAAGAGATACAGAGCTTAAGCAACCAGAGGCGAGGTAGGGGGGTGACAACCCCTACATTCTCCTCTCCACTCCCTGCTCCTTCTCCCCCAGCTTCAGTCAACAACCAGCCCCAAGACAGGGACATCATTCTCCTCAAGCTCCAGCTTCCTGGAAGAAAGCACGTTCAATCAGCAAGCATCCACTGAAAGGTTATCCAGGCCATGCTAAAATCAGGCATCAGGGCCTTAAACAAACAGCATCTGGACCCTGGCTGGGCTTCTGGCCTCAACCCCACAACTTGTGCAGAGCAAACACCACCCCTATGGGGAAGGGAATGCAGAGTCAGCCAGACATAGTCAAATCTTGGCTTTACCACTTAGCAGGTCCTCAAAAGTCGATATGAGGTGAGGATTTGGGTGCAGTTTATAGATGATCTGGGATAGTATTTCAGGAAGAACTGGCTCCTGGAAGTGGGTAGGTGTGGCAGGAACGGGACGAAAGCCAACCAAAGGTGCCTTAATGAGCCTGGACCCCTGCAGGGGAGCCCCCCAAAAACCAGGCAGAGCAGCCTCAAGGTGTCCCACTATGGCTCAAAAGCTGGGAATTTCCCCCACTCGAGGGTGTCAACTCCCTGACCCTTCAGACTGGCTGTGCACGTGGGCCAGCCCCAATAGACATCCCTAGAAGACAGGCAGGAGCTGTCTGTTGGTGACCACAGGGGTGGGCCCCAGAGCACACTCTCCACTGTTTCCTCAGCCTCTCTGGTGCTCACTGTGAAATGGGCACAGAGTGTGGGACGGCTGAGCAGCAGAAGACGTTCGGTGCTGGCACTCAGCAAAGGCTCGTACAGACAGTCTGGTTCTAGGACTACATCCCGTGATGTTGCAGTAGAGGGATCTGACAGCTAGGGGACTTCCCAGAGGAGGAGGCATTTAGAGAATGGGTCGTATTTGATAAAGGATCCAATCTGATAACACAATACTTCTTTCATGGTACCCCTGACACTTTACCTCCGGAAGGGACCTCAGAGGGAACCTAGTGATCCCTTAGGAAAATAAGCGAGGGAACCAGGGCCCAGAGATGTGAGAGGACTCCTGGTAAGAGGCTGTGCCCACCCCCTCAGCCTCTCAGCTCCC
>SJYV01037328.1:0-20685 GCA_006410875.1 Neotragus pygmaeus | reverse complement strand
CAGCCTCTCAGCTCCCCCACCCCCGCAGATGCCCACCCTGGGACACCAGTGATGTCCTGGGACTCCACTAGGATAGGCTCTTGTTGTTTAGTCACAACATTGTGTCTGACTCTTTGTGGCCCCATGGACGATAGCCCACTAGGCTTCTCTGTCAATGGGGCTTTGCAGGCAAGAATACTGGAACAGGTTGCCATTTCCTTTTGCAGGGGATCTTCTTGACTCAGGGATCTAACCTGCCTTAGAACAAGTGCCAATTCTTAAAGACCCAGCTGCCCAATTTATTCGCTGTGTAAAAGCCTCACAAAAATGCCCACTTGCAACAGTGATGAAGCCAACTGCCCAAACCCAGTAGATGATTCATGGTCTAAAATCCATCATACAAGTTTCATTCCTCTGATTTCAATCCCTTTTCATTCTGTGAATATTTTCTGAGGCTTTTAGGAGCCAGACATTGAGAACTGAGTCCAGAGGGGAGACAAACCCAAGTCCAGAACAATAATGCCACTGAAGTGCTACAGGCATGAAGGAAAGGGAGCAAGTAAGTGTGCCTGGGGGCCGAGGAGCAGATAGCTGAGTTGGGTCATAAAGGATGTATAACAGTTTGCCAGGCAAAGGAAATGGAACTCAGGGCAGTTCACTCCAGGTGCAAGAAAAAGCCTGAACAAAGAAGGGCAGTGTGGAATGCTCATGCCCAGGTGGAGAATCGTGGGGGCTAGGCTGAGTGGGGAGGCAGAGAGAAGAGCAGGACATGTTGCCATGGCAACTCCCACTGTTTGCATCCAACACCTGCCCCGACTGGTCAGCATCTGTGCTTGTATCAGTTGTTACATAATGGGACTATCAAGTCTGATAGACAAGGGCTGGAGCAGCAAACTGTCAACAGAGGATCAATAGGATGAGAGTCACTTTCAGAGGAAAATCCTGCTTCAAGCACAGGCCGGACTGACCCGATGTCTGCGGAAGGCTGCAGGTGATAGGCAAGAGTCACCCTCAGCTCCTCGGACCTATCTGCTTTACCGCTGTCCTGCACACAGGAGCAGGCGGAGACAGCTGGAGTATCCACATACAGCTATAATGTGAACACAAATCCCACACTGCTCGGTGAATTCGAATCTCAGAGCTTGAACTCTGGAAGCTCCCTCAGGGACCCCCAAGGTCTCGTCCCTTGTTTTACAGATGAGTTACCAGAGATGAAATTAGAACTCACAATGCATTCAATCATTCAACCAATGCTAGAGCAACCCTTCCGTGCCAGGCACAGCCCTAGGCCTTCAAGCCAGAGCAGAGAATAAAGTAGCCACCTCCTTAGCCCTCATGAAGTTCATAGTAGAGGAAAGAGAAGATAAACAAAATAGTTCAAATTGTGGGAGGTTTCATGAGAGAAGTAAACAGAGTGATGTGATTCAGGGCTCCACAAACTACAGCCGGTGGGCCAAAGCCTGCCTTCGGCCTCTGTAAGCCAGCAAGCTAAGAACGGTTTGACATTTTTGAAGACACACACACACACACACACAAAACGAAAAGAATTATGCACCGGAGACCGACCAGCCCACAAAGCCTAAAATGTTTGCTCTCTGGCCTTGCACAAGAGAAGTTTGCCAACTCCTGTTGAGATTTAGCTGGACTCGGGGGCCTGTCTCAACCAACAAAGTCTGGGTTTCTTCTTTGTAATATGGACACTTTCTGCTCCCCAGAGCTGCCTCCACCTTGGGAGGATAAAACATTNGTGATGTCCTGGGACTCCACTAGGATAGGCTCTTGTTGTTTAGTCACAACATTGTGTCTGACTCTTTGTGGCCCCATGGACGATAGCCCACTAGGCTTCTCTGTCAATGGGGCTTTGCAGGCAAGAATACTGGAACAGGTTGCCATTTCCTTTTGCAGGGGATCTTCTTGACTCAGGGATCTAACCTGCCTTAGAACAAGTGCCAATTCTTAAAGACCCAGCTGCCCAATTTATTCGCTGTGTAAAAGCCTCACAAAAATGCCCACTTGCAACAGTGATGAAGCCAACTGCCCAAACCCAGTAGATGATTCATGGTCTAAAATCCATCATACAAGTTTCATTCCTCTGATTTCAATCCCTTTTCATTCTGTGAATATTTTCTGAGGCTTTTAGGAGCCAGACATTGAGAACTGAGTCCAGAGGGGAGACAAACCCAAGTCCAGAACAATAATGCCACTGAAGTGCTACAGGCATGAAGGAAAGGGAGCAAGTAAGTGTGCCTGGGGGCCGAGGAGCAGATAGCTGAGTTGGGTCATAAAGGATGTATAACAGTTTGCCAGGCAAAGGAAATGGAACTCAGGGCAGTTCACTCCAGGTGCAAGAAAAAGCCTGAACAAAGAAGGGCAGTGTGGAATGCTCATGCCCAGGTGGAGAATCGTGGGGGCTAGGCTGAGTGGGGAGGCAGAGAGAAGAGCAGGACATGTTGCCATGGCAACTCCCACTGTTTGCATCCAACACCTGCCCCGACTGGTCAGCATCTGTGCTTGTATCAGTTGTTACATAATGGGACTATCAAGTCTGATAGACAAGGGCTGGAGCAGCAAACTGTCAACAGAGGATCAATAGGATGAGAGTCACTTTCAGAGGAAAATCCTGCTTCAAGCACAGGCCGGACTGACCCGATGTCTGCGGAAGGCTGCAGGTGATAGGCAAGAGTCACCCTCAGCTCCTCGGACCTATCTGCTTTACCGCTGTCCTGCACACAGGAGCAGGCGGAGACAGCTGGAGTATCCACATACAGCTATAATGTGAACACAAATCCCACACTGCTCGGTGAATTCGAATCTCAGAGCTTGAACTCTGGAAGCTCCCTCAGGGACCCCCAAGGTCTCGTCCCTTGTTTTACAGATGAGTTACCAGAGATGAAATTAGAACTCACAATGCATTCAATCATTCAACCAATGCTAGAGCAACCCTTCCGTGCCAGGCACAGCCCTAGGCCTTCAAGCCAGAGCAGAGAATAAAGTAGCCACCTCCTTAGCCCTCATGAAGTTCATAGTAGAGGAAAGAGAAGATAAACAAAATAGTTCAAATTGTGGGAGGTTTCATGAGAGAAGTAAACAGAGTGATGTGATTCAGGGCTCCCTCCACAAACTACAGCCGGTGGGCCAAAGCCTGCCTTCGGCCTCTGTAAGCCAGCAAGCTAAGAACGGTTTGACATTTTTGAAGACACACACACACACACACAAAACGAAAAGAATTATGCACCGGAGACCGACCAGCCCACAAAGCCTAAAATGTTTGCTCTCTGGCCTTGCACAAGAGAAGTTTGCCAACTCCTGTTGAGATTTAGCTGGACTCGGGGGCCTGTCTCAACCAACAAAGTCTGGGTTTCTTCTTTGTAATATGGACACTTTCTGCTCCCCAGAGCTGCCTCCACCTTGGGAGGATAAAACATTGAAACAGTTCGTCAGAAGTTCAGTGGAGCTGGCAACCTGCCTGCAGCCCAGAGTCCAGATTTCCAGACGTCTCCTTCCCCACCTGCTGTCTGGGGTCTGACTCAAGTAGCCTGGTCCCTCCCCAACTAGCAGACAAACCACAGCGTCTCCCAGTGACCCCTAACGCCTCAGCTCACCTCCAACTCCTGCCTGAACTACCTGGTCAAAAATAGAACCTCATGGATCCCTAATTCAAGACCTCTCCCTGGAAATCCAACACCTAGAAATGCTGACTTCCTGTATTTCGGTTCACAGCTCAGAGTTCAACTTTACAAATCCTGGCATTTGGCAACAAAGGCAGAAATGTTACTATCCAAACAAAATCAAACACACAAGTCTAGCTCTTGGGAAAGAAAGTCTGTAGAACATTCCAGCAGCAATTGAGAATGGAAACCCACACAAAGTCAGAAATGCAGCATAAATTCCCAAGCTCGGCGCTCGGCAGTATCTGTGATACACATCACCACATTGCTGTGCAAAACGGGAACCAGCTCGTCTCTGAAAAAAAAAAGTTTGTCCCATCAATGTTCAACACAGAGCCTTTCCTCTCACGCAGCCCTTCACCCCAGAAGGTTCCAGAACACCTATTGTTCACAGTGAAATCTGTGCCTCATGGAAAATAACTTACATTTGAACAGTTAACATTGCAATTGTTAAACTAGCCATCCCCTAAAGTTAAAATAACTCACCTGTCCTCACAAAGCCATACAATAAATTCCCATTATGGCAGTGGTGAAGACCTCTGACGGAAGATGATAAATGGGACACATTCACCTGGGATTCCTCCCCGCACCTCGTTAAGACTGAAGTAAAGGGCGACTTTAAAGGAATAAGCACACAGGAACAAAGAAGAATGAGAAGCAGCACGAACAGGATTTTGGAAGATGCGAAGCAAAGGGATAAGCTCTGAGAGAGCAGAACCCAGAGAGTCACGTTGAGGCCCGGGGCTCAGCCTGGTTTCCACGGAAGAAGCCCACCCAGGCAGGCGCAGCACCCCAGCAGCGGGGATGACGAGATGATGGTTAGCTGAACGACTACCTTAGGAGCAGGCAGACCCTGATCACCTCTCCTTCTCCTCACAGTCGGCCAAACGCCCCTTCTGCCCTGGTGGAAGACTGACAGCTGATGCTCTAGAAAAAGTGAAACAGGACCTCAACCCTGGGGGACACCAAGGACCTCTGCAGAGGAAGGACCCGTGCCCAAAACAGGAAGTTAAATCCAAGTTTACCTGTCAGATATCAAGACCCCCCCTCCCCCACCGTCTTCTTCCCCGACTCAGACCTCACTCAGGATGCTGGCAAGGAAAAAAAACAGGAGAATGGAAAATTCTTCATGAGGGAGTCTGACTAACTCAAGAGAAAAAGAGCTCCAGGTGCAGACACGGTTGTTTTGTGTCCTCGAAGGAGGCATGACAGGTAAAAATGTTTTCCCTGCTTCTCTTTCAGGGGTACTTAATTTAGAATTAACTTCTGTCAGAGAAAACACGATTTCCTGCACCTCCTCTCCATTATCTCCCACCATCTCTGTTGTAGAGGAGGGCACTGTGTTCAGGGTTTGATGTGAATGATTACAAGTTGACAGAACCTACTTACATGTCAGCTATGACTATTTCTCAAGACAGCTGAACTAAATCACTCTACAGCAGGGTCCTCCAGAACCTACAATTAGAAGTACCTGGGGAGCCTTAAAAAAACACCAACCCCAGAGCCCCACCCTCCCGTGATTTAATTAGTTAGGGAGGGGTCAAACAGCTTCCTTGTAAAAGCTCCCTGGTGACTCTAATGTGCAACAAAAATTGAAAACCGCTGAAGTGAAAACCACTAAAAGAGTGGAGCCTGCAGTTGACAAGCCCACTCATTCAATCAGAGAATCCAGCTAGCGATGACCCACTACAGCGAGGAAGCAGAGGGTCCAGGACAGAAGAGAGGCAAGGGAGAAATCCAGAAAGAGGTGGTGAGGAGTTTCAGGATGCCGCAGATCCANAGCCGGTGGGCCAAAGCCTGCCTTCGGCCTCTGTAAGCCAGCAAGCTAAGAACGGTTTGACATTTTTGAAGACACACACACACACACACAAAACGAAAAGAATTATGCACCGGAGACCGACCAGCCCACAAAGCCTAAAATGTTTGCTCTCTGGCCTTGCACAAGAGAAGTTTGCCAACTCCTGTTGAGATTTAGCTGGACTCGGGGGCCTGTCTCAACCAACAAAGTCTGGGTTTCTTCTTTGTAATATGGACACTTTCTGCTCCCCAGAGCTGCCTCCACCTTGGGAGGATAAAACATTGAAACAGTTCGTCAGAAGTTCAGTGGAGCTGGCAACCTGCCTGCAGCCCAGAGTCCAGATTTCCAGACGTCTCCTTCCCCACCTGCTGTCTGGGGTCTGACTCAAGTAGCCTGGTCCCTCCCCAACTAGCAGACAAACCACAGCGTCTCCCAGTGACCCCTAACGCCTCAGCTCACCTCCAACTCCTGCCTGAACTACCTGGTCAAAAATAGAACCTCATGGATCCCTAATTCAAGACCTCTCCCTGGAAATCCAACACCTAGAAATGCTGACTTCCTGTATTTCGGTTCACAGCTCAGAGTTCAACTTTACAAATCCTGGCATTTGGCAACAAAGGCAGAAATGTTACTATCCAAACAAAATCAAACACACAAGTCTAGCTCTTGGGAAAGAAAGTCTGTAGAACATTCCAGCAGCAATTGAGAATGGAAACCCACACAAAGTCAGAAATGCAGCATAAATTCCCAAGCTCGGCGCTCGGCAGTATCTGTGATACACATCACCACATTGCTGTGCAAAACGGGAACCAGCTCGTCTCTGAAAAAAAAAAGTTTGTCCCATCAATGTTCAACACAGAGCCTTTCCTCTCACGCAGCCCTTCACCCCAGAAGGTTCCAGAACACCTATTGTTCACAGTGAAATCTGTGCCTCATGGAAAATAACTTACATTTGAACAGTTAACATTGCAATTGTTAAACTAGCCATCCCCTAAAGTTAAAATAACTCACCTGTCCTCACAAAGCCATACAATAAATTCCCATTATGGCAGTGGTGAAGACCTCTGACGGAAGATGATAAATGGGACACATTCACCTGGGATTCCTCCCCGCACCTCGTTAAGACTGAAGTAAAGGGCGACTTTAAAGGAATAAGCACACAGGAACAAAGAAGAATGAGAAGCAGCACGAACAGGATTTTGGAAGATGCGAAGCAAAGGGATAAGCTCTGAGAGAGCAGAACCCAGAGAGTCACGTTGAGGCCCGGGGCTCAGCCTGGTTTCCACGGAAGAAGCCCACCCAGGCAGGCGCAGCACCCCAGCAGCGGGGATGACGAGATGATGGTTAGCTGAACGACTACCTTAGGAGCAGGCAGACCCTGATCACCTCTCCTTCTCCTCACAGTCGACCAAACGCCCCTTCTGCCCTGGTGGAAGACTGACAGCTGATGCTCTAGAAAAAGTGAAACAGGACCTCAACCCTGGGGGACACCAAGGACCTCTGCAGAGGAAGGACCCGTGCCCAAAACAGGAAGTTAAATCCAAGTTTACCTGTCAGATATCAAGACCCCCCCTCCCCCACCGTCTTCTTCCCCGACTCAGACCTCACTCAGGATGCTGGCAAGGAAAAAAAACAGGAGAATGGAAAATTCTTCATGAGGGAGTCTGACTAACTCAAGAGAAAAAGAGCTCCAGGTGCAGACACGGTTGTTTTGTGTCCTCGAAGGAGGCATGACAGGTAAAAATGTTTTCCCTGCTTCTCTTTCAGGGGTACTTAATTTAGAATTAACTTCTGTCAGAGAAAACACGATTTCCTGCACCTCCTCTCCATTATCTCCCACCATCTCTGTTGTAGAGGAGGGCACTGTGTTCAGGGTTTGATGTGAATGATTACAAGTTGACAGAACCTACTTACATGTCAGCTATGACTATTTCTCAAGACAGCTGAACTAAATCACTCTACAGCAGGGTCCTCCAGAACCTACAATTAGAAGTACCTGGGGAGCCTTAAAAAAACACCAACCCCAGAGCCCCACCCTCCCGTGATTTAATTAGTTAGGGAGGGGTCAAACAGCTTCCTTGTAAAAGCTCCCTGGTGACTCTAATGTGCAACAAAAATTGAAAACCGCTGAAGTGAAAACCACTAAAAGAGTGGAGCCTGCAGTTGACAAGCCCACTCATTCAATCAGAGAATCCAGCTAGCGATGACCCACTACAGCGAGGAAGCAGAGGGTCCAGGACAGAAGAGAGGCAAGGGAGAAATCCAGAAAGAGGTGGTGAGGAGTTTCAGGATGCCGCAGATCCAGAGAGCAGCTAACCCAGATGACCTTGGAGCTTTCCAGCCTCCTTCGCAGCTAGGGTGTAGACATGTGACCTCAGCCCTGGCAACCAGCGGATCCATGTGACATTTCATTTCTGGGGAAAGTAAAAAGTAGGTGTCAATAACAGACATCTGCTTTACAAGAGCAGGTAGAGGGGAAGGCATCTAACCTTCAGGGACAGCAGAGGTGAAAGACTGACCTCTCCCTGACCTCCAGCCCTGTGGTCTGAGCTCTGTCCCTGCATGTGAACATCCTGTAACAACTTCTGGCTAGAGTGTGATCTATTTTTTGCAACTAAGCACCTGACATCGAGTGTTATCAAATATTTAGGGCTGAATTCACAAATATATAGGAAATTTAACCAAAAAAAAAAAAAGGCAATTATTAACTTCAAGAAAACAAAAAATGACAAACATAATTCTGGTACTCTACATAGATCAGCTGGGAACAATGTTTCGTCTTACACAAACACTGAACTTTGAATTATAGTTATTAATATATCAGAAGGAAAGGTGATGAGGAAGTATGTGTGTCAGAGTGGGAGGTATATTTTCTCTTGCTATTTGCTGAACAAACTTATTGGCCTGAAGCAACATAAATTTATTTTTTTTTTTGCCACACCATGAGCTTTGTGAGATCTTAGTTCCCTGACCAAGGATTGATCACACCCTCGGCAGTGAAAGTGCAGAGTCTGAACCAGGGAATTCCCCAGATATTTATTATCTTAACACTCTGGGTCCTTGGGCTTCCCTGGTGGCTCAGACAGTAAATAATGCACCTGCAATGCAGGAGACCCAGGTTCGACCCTCTTCAGTATTCTTGCCTGGAAAATCCCATGGACAGAGGAGCTGGTGGTCCCAAAGAGGCAGATACGACTGAGCGACTAATGCTTTCACTTTCTAGGTTTTAAGTCAGATGTGGGTCTCGCTCAGCTAAGTCACGTTGTGCGCAAAGCAGCATGCCTTCCGGGGCTCCAGGGAGAATCTATTGCCCTGCCCACTGCAGTTGTTGGCAGAATTCAGCCCCCTGCCACGGCCAGGACTGAAGGTGCCATTTCCTTGCGGGCTATCGCTGGAGAACGAGTCGCCTTCCGCAGTCACCCACATTCCTTGACTCGTGGCCCCCTTCCTCCACCTTCAAAGCCTACAACAGGGCTTCCGCCGTCTCCTGCCTCACCTTCCCAGTCACCTCTCTGACCTACTCGACTGCCTTTCACTTTTAAGGACTCGTGATTGAACTGAGCCCACCCAGATAATCCACGATAATCTCATTTCAAGGTTCTTAACTTTAATCACATCTGCAGAGTCTCTTTTGCCATATAAGGTAACATTCACAGGTTTGGGGGGGGGTTGGCTGGTGACGTGTTNTAAGGACTCGTGATTGAACTGAGCCCACCCAGATAATCCACGATAATCTCATTTCAAGGTTCTTAACTTTAATCACATCTGCAGAGTCTCTTTTGCCATATAAGGTAACATTCACAGGTTTGGGGGGGGGGGTTCGGGCAGGGACATCTGGGGGAGGGGTGCAGTATTAAGCCTACTGTGGCAAGGAAGATGTAAGAATGGTAAATCTCCATCTTCCAGCGTAGGAAGTCATTAGTGTCTAAAATGGAAAAATCATGAAAGAACAGCGTAAACACTGGAACGTGGAAGTAGGAACCAGAAGACATTTCCAGAAGAACAAAGAAAATGTTATCACTGAGCAGCGAGATGGGGAATGGGAGACAGTTTTTACAGTGGAAGCCTCACAGGGCACTATTTAATGTTTAACTTTTAAAACCTTTTTAAGTTACGCACATGTATGACCTCCTGCACAGAAACACCCCCGTGTTCTGTCCACTTAGACTTTTCTACTTAAAGGACGCTTGGGACACTTCTGACAGCGGCAGGGGTGGTCTCCCGCACCAAGCGAGCCTGTAACATCAGCTGGGTGGCCTACACTTGAACTCGATACTGATACTGTCTACCTGGAGGTAGCCTCACACCCCACAGGTGAAGGGATCAGTCCCACAGGACGCCCCCACTTCAGACACCACTTCCAAGTCCAGGTTGCCGCACATCCTTCTAACAGACCAGCTGTAAACAGGAGGTCCCCATGGCCTGGAGGAGGGCATGGTGACCCACACCAGTGTTCTTACCCGGAGAATCCCATGGACTGGGAGTCTGATGGACCACAGTCCACAAGGTCGCAGAGTCGGACACAACTGAAGCGTCGCGGCGCACGCATGCTACAGTAGTTCACAGAACTCAGGAGAAGAGTTCACTTATTAGACTATTGGCTTATTACGAAGGATACAAACGAACAGCCAGATAAAGACATGCACAGGGTGAGTTCCAGAAGGGTCCTGAGTACAGCAGCTTCTATCTCAGGGGAGTTTGAGATGTGAAACCCTCTGACACAAGCTGTGTTCTTTTTATTTTTTTATTTTGGTCATGAAACACAGCCTGTGGGATCTTACTTCCCCGACCAGCGATTGAACCTGCAGCCCCTGCATTGGAAGTGCAGAATCTTCACCACTGGACTGCCAGGGAAGTCCCAAACCTGCTGTGTTCTTGTTCACCAACCCCAAAGCTCTCAGAACCCTAGTATTTAGGAGTTTTATAGACATGGGCATGATTGATTAAGTCACTGGCCATTGGTAACTATTTCAACCTCCATCCCCCTCTTCCCTCCCCAGGAGAAACAGGTGTGGGCTATGGGAGAGACTCAAAATTCCAACCCTCTGATTGGTTCCCCTGGCAACCCCCACCTCCATCCTTAGGGGCTTTCCAATAGGCCCCCTCATTAACATAAACTCAGCTGCAGTTGAAAGGGGCTTGTTATAAATAACAAAAGACACCTTTATCCTCTTACCACTTAAGAAATTCCAAGGGTTTTAGGAGGTGCCAGGAACAGGCTGAAGACTAACTGTATATTTCTTAATATAAATCTTGCTGGCTCCTCCGCTGGGAACACTCACTCCTCTAGCCCTCCCATTAACTGTTCCTGACCCCTCTCCCAGCCAGTAACCATGATCTCAGGTGACCTCAGCCCACAACGGCTGAGAGCAGGGCTTGGATTCCCAGCCGGAGACCGAAGCTGGCTCGCAGTGGTGAAAAAACCAGATCTTAGCCACTAGACCAGTGGTCGGTGACAAGGGCCCTGGCCCTTTGGCTTTGCTGAAGAGAATTTCCACAGGATGGAAAGTAGTGAATCAAGTATTAAGAGGGAAAGAGTACAGAGCGTGTGGACAGGCACACGGCAGACTCAGAGGGAAAGTCCCTGAGTCGTGCCCCCGTGGCAGTTTGAATCATATTTATGGGCCATTTCGTCTGGGTTTCCTTTGGGCAATCTTTTTGACTTTCCTGGTTCACAGTCCAGTGTATATCTCAGGATTCTCCCATGTGTGCACACGCACCTCTTAGCCAAGGTAGATTTTACCTAAAAGGCGTCTAGGTAAGGAACATCTCTTGACATAACTCCCCTTGGGCCGCCAAGGAGCCTTTTCTGCGCATGTGTGATCAGGAAGGTCTCCTGAGTTGCAGAACAGAAATATGTGGTCTGGGTAGGGCCCGGTCTCCTTCCTTGCTGCTGCTGCTAAGTCACTTCGGTCGTGTCCAACTCTGTGCAATCCTCAAAACGGCAGCCCACCAGGTTCCCCCGTCCCTGGGATTCTCCAGCAAGAACACTGGAGTGGGTTGCCATTTCCTTCTCCAATGCATGAAANTTTTTTTTTTGTCCTCACACCTTCAACTTTATATATATTATGTGAGCATTTACCAAAAAACTTAAATACGGGGAGAGATGATGTATTTGTGGTTAAAAAAGGCAAAAAAAAAAAAAGTAAATGTTCTTTGGTTCAAAGACATAACCATGGTGATTTTGCGCCCATGTGGCTTTTTGGCAGGAAGCTGGGGAGTAATTGGAATGTCGCACCCATTTACTATATAGTTATCTAAGAACAAGCATGCTGAACAGTGAAGCAGCTTAAATGGACGAGACTGCAAACAAAGATGGGTCAAAGAATTTTACACATACATATATAGGGCAGTGTCATAGAAGAGTGTGCTTTCAGAAATCATTTGAACCACTAAAGGGAAAGCAACATATGTTCCCAAAAACAATGAATCAGTTTCTCAGTTTTAGTGTATCTATCTTTGATGCTTTAACAGAACTTCATAACCTTTCAATGAGTATTGCAGTTTACGTTTTAAAATAATTCCAAATTGCCTGAATTTATCAGTTACGTTTAATGACTGCAAGTAAGTAGTTTTGAGGACATTACACAAGAGATGATAATAGCACCTTCCTTTAGCTCTCAAATTACCTTATAAACAAGCTTTCTTATCCCCAAAATAGTGTTCCAGGAAAGAATTGTTGTGAATTTTAAATTCCCTGACTCAAGAGCGAGTTGCTCTAATATTCATTGTTACTGTGAATGAATAATCTATGGGTCTGTCTTGTTAAGAATGTGTGCTGCCATCAAATTCATGTAAGGACTTGTAAACTGTAAGTACACTGGGTTTCTTTTTTATATGAATACCTGGAGAAGCTGGAATTCAGGAATGCATCCACAATTTGTTCAAAGATAAAACTGATACTAGGTTTGGAGATATTACAGGTTTGCTTTGAGTANTGCATGAAAGTGAAAAGTGAAAGTGAAGTTGCTCAGTCATGTCCGACTTAGCGACCCCATGGGCTATAGCCTACCAGGCTCCTCCGTCCATGGGATTTTCCAGGCAAGAGTACTGGAGTGGGGTGAAAATATAGCAGGACACAAAAATACAGCTGGACTTCAGAACAAGCAGTAGGTGTTATTTACCCATCCACCCTGGTGGCTCCACCCTGCCTGCCATGTGGGAGACCCAGGTTCAACCCCTGGGTTGGGAAGATCCCCTGGAGAAGCAAATGGCAACCCAGTCCAGTACTTTTGCCTGGAAAATCCCATGGATTTCCAGGAGCCTGGTAGGCTACAGTCCATGGGGTCACAAAGTTCGACATGACTGAGCGACTTCACTTTCCTGTGTATATACTATCTCGGTAGGCAGGGAAGGTGAGAGGCTACTGCCGAAGAGCTTGTTCGGCAGATGCAGCCACACTTCACATTTCAGTTTGGAATTCCGCCTGGGAAAGAGGAGGTTATAACCTCAAGGAAGGAAGAACCATCACTAGGACATTCCCAAACAGGGCCCCAGGCGCCACGGTGATGGACACCAGGGGGCGCCCTTCAGACGGTGGNTTCGGCAGATGCAGCCACACTTCACATTTCAGTTTGGAATTCCGCCTGGGAAAGAGCAGGTTATAACCTCAAGGAAGGAAGAACCATCACTAGGACATTCCCAAACAGGGCCCCAGGCGCCGCGGTGATGGACACCAGGGGGCGCCCTTCAGACGGTGGGTCCAGGGGCGCAGGCTGGAGTGAATGAAGCCTCTCGCTTCTAATCAGAACTCCCCAGAGAGGTCAGCAACTAGGAAGAAAGGCTGAGGGTCCACTGTGCCCCCACAACACTCCATGGTTTACAGAATGCCTTCACCCACACTCTATCCTCACGCCTGCTGTGTGGGGTCGGGGCGGGGAGGGGGCTGCCCGCACGTGGGGCTACCCCCGCACTGTGGATAAGGCAGTGATTGAAAAGGGTTAATCGCTCAGTCGTGTTGAATTCTTTAGGATCCCATGAACTGTGGCCCTCCAGGGTCCTTTGTCCATGGGATTCTCCAAGCAAGAATACTGGAGTTGGGTTGCCATGCACTCCTCCAGGGGATCGTCCCGCCCAGAGACTGAACCCAGGTCTCCTGCCTTGCAGGCAGACTCTTTATCCTCTGAGAAGGGAAGCCCAAGGCAGTAGTTAAGTAAAATGAAGCTTCTTAGCCAGTGACTAGCAGAGCCAGTGCCAGGCTTGGTGCCCAGGAGGCCCTCCTGCTCTGTCCACCTTATCTCATGCAACTCATGGGATCCCAGCTTCCAGGAGTTTCGGTGGGAGCATGATTACATCATTTAAAGTCATAAGTGTGGACACATACATGAACCTGAGGTGGGAGAGGGGTGGGGAGTGAAAGGGATCAGAAAATGCCACCCCCAAATTTGCCACTTGGCGCTAAGAGAACTTTAAGCTGAAGGCAATTGAACAGCAAAAACAAAGACGCTTCTGCCCTCCCCCATCTGCCTAAAAGCAGCACAGAAGTTTCCTTTTGTGAAGGTGTTTCCTTCCCAGTTCCTGTACCAGGAGATCAAGTCTATCACTGGAGACACTCATCGCTGAGATACATCTGCACAAACAAACCTTACCAAAATAACCCTTAACTTCCCTTCATTTCAATAAAATTTATCTTTCTACAATTCATCTTCTACACAATTTATGTAAATGGGATAGAAGTCATCAGGTCTGACTGTTTCTTGGGCCTTCTTTTCTATGAACAGCCTGTGGCTAAAAAGAGAGAGATGCCACCAGGGTGGACACAGGTCTCACCCTGCTCCTCCCAGACGTTGATTCTTCACACAAAAAATTAAAATATTAACATTGAATCATATTTGTATGAATTCTCTCTTGTTCATAAGGCAGTTGTCAGTTTAGTTTGCAGGCCTCAGGTACTGAACCTAAGAGGATAGAAGAAAACTTCTTTTCCTCCCCTACAGCAGTATTGCACTCTGAAAGAGAGACGTCAGCAGAGCCCAGCTGAGCTGACTAGGGGCCCCAGCTGAAGGGTAAAGCGGAGATACCTAGCTGCCAGAGGGGAAGGGTAGATGCTCAAGCTTCACCACCATGTAACTGTGAGAACATGGAGCCAGGCAGGCCTCCCCTGGGACTTCATCATCCCCTATCTCCCACTGCAGCTGAAGCTGTCGCCTCTTTGCAAGGCTTCACCAAGGTGTCCTGTCTTTACTTACCCAGGAGGTGAGGGTCTCTTGGTCACAGCAGGCTGTGTGGGACCTCTGACACAGCAGAATCAAGTCTGGAAGGATCAGGGGGAGACCTGTGTCCTCCCTGATGGTATCTCTCTCTCTTTAGCCACAGCCTCTCAGAAGTCCCTGGCCTGGGTTCAGACCATGAGGCAGCCCACACACTGCTCCTAAAATGCCTCTGGGGCTGTTAACTCACCCCCAGGGACTTTTATGTACATAACCAAGGTGCTTTCTTTAAGAAACCAAGTAAGAAATGGCACTGTGTGGAGGCTGGGAATGCTGACCCTTGTCTCGTTTACCTGCAGGTCAGAGCCCAGAACACCTGCAACAGGTGGGACCAGCCAGTGGGCATGGTGCCTAGAGGGGCACTGACTTCTTCCACAGTTGCCCGGTGCCTGGGACCCGACCCAGCTCCAGAGAACAGAACTGCAGGCTCAGAATCTCCTGGCCGGCTGTGGAGGTTTGATGAGGGATTTGTCCTCACTGTTCAGAAACTCGTCTACATTTTCTTCTGTAAACCAGGGCTGGTTGCAGCGAAACTCCAGTGAGAGGAAAGTCATTTACATTAACCAAGGGAAAAGGCTCTTGACCGCAGAAGGCCCTAGACGTTAAAACCCTTGAAGGACAACAGCACTGTCCTTCAAGAAGAAATGCCCAGCTTCCAAGCCTCCTGTCTACATTTGGGGAAAACCCTACAATTGTGTGCTGAACTGTGTCCACCCAAAATTCATATCGTGAAATCCTACCCCTTGAGTACCTGAGACGATGCATGTATGCATGCTAAGTCACTTCAGTCATGTCAGATTCTTCGTGACCTCATGGATTGTAGCCTACCAGGCTCCCCTGTCCATTAGATTCTCCAGACAAGAATACTGGAGTGGGTTGCCATGCCCTCCTTCGGGAAATCTTCCTGACCCAGGGACTGAACCTGCATCTTTTATGTCTCCTGCATTGACAGGCAGGTTCTTTACCACTAGCGCCACCTGGGAAGCCCCATATTTGGAGGTAAGGTCCTTTTAAAGAGGGGATTCATGTTATGGGGGTGGGTCCCAATCCAATCTGACCGGTGTCCTTATAAGAAGAGGAGAGTAAGACACAGACACGCAGGGAAGACAGCTGTCTACAAGCCGAGGAGAGAGGCCTCAGAAGAATCCATCCCTGTAGACACTTTGATCTCAGACTTCCAGCCTCCAGAACTGAGGGACTTTCTACTGTCTAAGCCACGCAGCCTGTAGGACCCATTGTGGCAGCCTGAGCAAGTGGGTACACCAATCTGTGAGCCTTGATCAGACACCGAGATCAACCCCCACTGCGGAAGCAGAACATGCCAGATCCAAGTCCTCAATTGGTCTAACAGAGGCCTCCCCGGGGACTTTAGGTGACACAGAGAAGCAGGTCGGTGCGGGTCGGTGCGGTCACAGGAACGCTGCCCAGTATACAGCTGCTATGAACATCTTTCTGCTGGGGACGCAAGTGCGCTGATGTACCTGGTCACACTTCGGTGCTTCCCCCAGAACACCAATGACACAGCGCATCATCAAGGTCAAGCCGGCTCGTGTCGCCATGGGGCAGGAGGCTGCTACCTTTACAAAGGCCTTGGCAGTTTCCATGGCTCCCTGAGAAGAGGACCTCAGCAGCTTACAATTAGGGAATGACCACGATGCTTGTACAGACTGGCGTATACCGAACACCTGCTTTCCTTCTGAAGGTTTGGGATTTGGGTGTGTGCTGGGCCCGGGGTGCCCATGCAACTGACCCCCCAAAAAAACCCTGGACTCCCAGGCTCAGACAAGTGCCCCTGATGGACAGCGCTCGAGATTTGAGGCTGGCAGACTCAAGCGTGTCCCAGTCTCTCAGCTGGGAGAGACTCTTGGACCTTGGTACCCGGCTTCCTCTGGACTTCATCCCACAGAGCTTCATCCTTTCCTTCTGCCGCTCTACTTTGTATGTTTCTGCTGTGATAGATCTCAGCCACGAGGACGACTATATGCCACATCCTATGAGTTCTTCTGGGCTTCGCAGGTGGGGCTAGAGTTAAATAACCTGCCTGCCAATGTAGGAAATGCAAGGGATATGGGTTCGATCCCTGGGTCAGGAAGATCCCCTAAAGGAGGAAATGGCAACCCACTCCAGTATTCTTGCCTGGAGAATCCCATGGACAGAATCCCAAGTCCATGGGGTCGAAAAGAGTTGGACACAACTGAAGTGACTTAACACACACGCATGCATAAGTCCCTCTAGTCAGTCTCCAAACTTGAGGGTGGTCTTGGAAACTCCAGCCACCTACCCAACCCTGTCAAAGGTGTCCCCTTGATCCTCCACGCATCTGAGGTTTGTTCTTCCCAAGCTGTGGCCCGGGCTTTCATCACTGTGCCAGGTCTGGGCAGCCTGCAGGAGACCCATATGGGAACCTGCCGAGCATGCAGCTTCCGGGGGCTCAGCTGTCCTACTTTGGGGTCTGGAACCAGCCCAGGGCACTTGACAAGACTTCCAAAGGTTCTGATCCCCAGTCAGCTTGGAGAACCCCTGCTTTGATGAAAGATTCCCCCGCCCCTGGCCTTCCCTGGTGGCTCAGTGGTAAGAATCTGCCTGCCAATGCAGGAGATGCGGGTTCCATCCCTGGGTCGGGAAAATCCTCTGGAGAAGGAAATGGCAACCCACTCCAGTATTCTTGCCTGGAGACTCTCATGGACAGAGAAGCCTGGTGGACTACTGTCCATGAGGTCGCAAAGAGTCGGACACGACTTAGTGACTAAGCAACTACATCCCCCCTGCCCCCAGGCCAGTATCTGAACATCTAAGCTTCAATAGCAGCTCGGACCCTGACCTGTGGGGCTCTGGGAAATATGTTGCCCAGGGCTCCGTTCTTCTCCATGGTCACAGGAGGACTGGGGCCCCAGCTGAAAGCTCTTAGTTTTTAGTGGTCACAGGTCCTTTTGCAAACCTGATGAGAGCTATGAACGCTCTCTCTCTCACACACACACACACACAGAGGCACAATTCTGTCTCCACATTAGAAGACTTCACAGCCTCTGCATGAAGCATCCCTGGTCTGAATCACCTCTCAGGCTTCCATCTCTCACATTCTGTGATTCTATCAGCAACCCAACCAGTCTCTTCTGTCACTTCAGGCCCATGAATACAGGAACTAGTACTTTTTTTGCACCAGTTCCCTAATGACTATAAAATTGCAAACACCAAGACTAATTTTCTTTGTGGAATGGTACAGACAGAGATGAGCGTTATATCAAGTATGGTTATTAAATTTCCATATTCAGACGCGCGAAGCCAGGGTCCTCAAGGAGTGCTTAGAAGCCACTTGGCTCCCAATAATCAGATTTGCAACGCTGCCACCAATTCCCTCAGGTGGCAGGAGGCTCGGATCCTGTGCCAGGGTCAGCCCTGAGTCACCACCTGTCTGGGCTGCCCACAGTGCAGGCAGAAAGTAAAGGAAAGGGAGAGATGCAGGACAGATAAATGTCAACTCCTCTGAGAAGCCTTCCTGGGCCCCCCCAGCACAGTTAATGCCTGCCTCATTTGAACTCTGGCAGCACATCACGTGGGCTGCAATTATAGCCTTTGAAACGGCCTGGCTGGTATTACGGTTTGCTGTGTACTTCTCTGCCTTCCCCAGAGTGTGAGAGATTTAAGAACCAAATCCATGTCAGCATCCCAGCCCAAGTGGAAAGTAACCACTGTGTGGAAGGGGAGGAGGGTAGCCCCATCGCCTACCTCGGTGGGGGTAGGGGGCAGGAGAGGGGAGGATGCTGCTTTGCTGAAATCCTGGAAGTCTTGGGAAGTCACTCCTTATCAGCTTAAGCACTCAGCCCATGACCAAGCCCTGGTCCACTAGGGTGTCCACCGGTCTGGCTAGTGATTGGTTCTGGGATGGGCATGTGACCTAAGTCAGACCAATGAGATTCAATCTTGAGATTTGTGTTGAAACTGTTGAAAAAGAGGTATGATCTTCCCACAGGGGCTTTGAAGCTGATTGGATGGAAGCCTGGATCTGCAGCTGGCCATCTCTGCTAAGAACAGAGAGCAGTGCCTGAGGTTGAAGCCAGTTCAGAGGAAACCAGTGATAAGCAAAGCAGACAAAGGCAAAGTACTGATGATCTTGTTTGAAGTTCTGGGTCCAGCCACACATGAAGAACCCCCCCCTTCTTGAGCTTTTATCAATTAAGTCCCTTTTTCTTTGAGCCAGTTTGAAATGGGCTTCTGAGCCAGTTTGCGCCAGTCTGAGTCCTGGTTGGACTCACTCACATCAAGGAGTCCTCGATAAAACTTCCAGATTCCAAACTTCCCTCTGGTTGATTGAGTACTTCAAAAAGAGACATACTGGGGTTCAAGGCGGTGGTAACTTGCTTGAGATTATGGAGCTGCTTAGTGAAAGAGCCGAGACCAGCTGCCTGACTCATAGACCGTCCTCCATCTGACACACTGCCTTGTTCTTCTCCTTCATCTGGGGTCCCAACTTTGGACCAGACCCAAAGCCACCCGAAAGCCAACATACGGACTAAGATGCTCCTTCTGCAATTCCCCGCCCCCTTCACAAGGACTGGTAGGGTCCAGTTCACAGACAGACACAGGTGAAAACAGAGCCACCCACATAGCACTCAGGCCAAAGGCCGCTTCCAGCCTGAAGATGGGTTTTTCATTCAGACCTGAATCCGGAGTCAGTGGGCAACCAGGGAGAAAGCCAAAGAGAAGACTCCTGAGGTGTCACCTCCAGTCTGTCCCTTAACTCAGCTGCTGCTGCTGCAGGGTCAGCCTCAAAAACTAACACACCAACAAGTGCGCCTGCTCAGTTATGCTGACAATGCAGTCTCTGTCCTTGGACCCACACACTAGCCCGGGGAGGGATGGTTTGCCTCATAATAACAGAGGGTATCAACCCACAGCACTAACGATCAGCCCGGCTCCCATGCCTGATGTCACGAGATTGTGAGTGTGGTTGGAAATCCTGAGAATAATCTTTCTCCTTGTTTGACTCGCTTTTCACTATTAATTTGTCATTTTCTTGATTGTGGCTTGCAAATGTGGTCTGTATGATGGTAGTTTGTTGAGACTTGCTCTGGGTTAGTAACTGATCAATTTCTGTAAATGTCTCACATTGGCTTGAAAATACATGTTTAAATGATAAATACAGGGTTAGGGTTCTCGATGTATTCATCCAATCAAGATTGATAACGATGTTGTTCTGATGTTCTGCCCACCAGAGCTTTCCCTTTCCAGAAAGCTGTGTTAAAATCTCCCTCCAAGACTGTAAATATTTCCATTTCTTCTCCTAATTCTGTCTTACTTTCTGTGTATCCTTGAAATAATGTTGGTTGAGGATCCTCATCCAAGTACCTTCCTGGTGAATTGTTCCCTTTGCATGAGGTATAAGGCTCTGTTTTTCACTAATTTGGTCTGAGGATGGACTTGCGTGGGGGTCCAGTGGTGAAGAATCCACCTGCCAATCCAGGAGACAGAGGTTTAATCCCTGGTCTGGAAAGATTCCACATGCCACGGGGAAGCTAAGCCTGTGTGCCACAACTACTGAAGCCCAAGTGCTCAGACCCCATACTCCATAACAAAAGAAACCACCACAGTGAGAAGGCTGTGCCCCAGAACTAGAGAGCAGCCTCCACTTGCCGCAACTAGAGAAAGTCCAGGCGCTGCAATGAAGGCCCAGCCCAACCAAAATCAAATTTTTAAAATGGTCTGATAGTGACATTGCCACACTGTCTTTCTTTGGGTTCGTAGTTGTTGGACGTATCTTTTCCCATCTCTTTCAACCTTTCAGATGTCCTTATGCTTTAGAGGCACCACTGGTAGCTGCACAAAGCTGGATCCAAGTTGTGGTTGTTTTATTCTTTAATTCAGTTAGAGAATTTCTTCACGATGTCAAGTGCAAGCCCTTTACCTATGCTTTGGCGACTAAAATACTCAGATTTTCTCCTGTCACCCTATTTTGTGTTTTCTATTTACTCTGCTTTCTCTTTGCTACTTTTTTCTCTTTTCCTGCTTTCTATTGGATTAATCATTTTTTTTT
>SJYV01037326.1:628877-645438 GCA_006410875.1 Neotragus pygmaeus | reverse complement strand
AGTCTTTTCCAGTGAGTCAGCTCTTCTCATGAGGTGGCCAAAGTACTGGAGTTTCAGCTTTAGTTTATCTTTGCTATCAGTTTTATCAGTTTTTCTTTTTCTCTCTCTTATTGGTTGATCTACACTTCTAATATAATCCATCTTTAATTCATTAATTTTATACTACCTCACTTATTATATAAGAAGCTTACAACAACATACTTCAATCCATCCATCCCGTTCTGTGTGCTACTGTTCTTAGATATTTTACCTCTACATATTCTGTAAGCCCCATGCTACACTGAATTTTTTTAATATAAAAAGTTAATAAACATGTTTCAAGATTAATAAGTGAGAAAAGCCATTAAACTTAGTTATACTTTATCCAATTTCATTCCTTCATGAAGATTTTAATTTCCTTCTTATATAATTTTGCTTCAGCCTGAAAGACTTCCTGAATATGCTTTCAGTGTAGGTCTCCTGATGACAAAATCTCCCAGCTTTTGTATGTCCAAAAATGTTTTATTTTGCCTTTCCTTTAAAAATCATCTTTGGTGAATAGAGAATTTTAGTTTATATATATATATTTTTTTCTTTCAGTAAATTCAAAATATATCTTTATTTTGTTCTTACAGTTTTTCTTAACAGAAATCATCTACTACCCTTATTCTTCTGTATGTAATGAGTATTTTTCCCTCTGGTTTTCTTTATGGTTGCCTCTCACAAGTTTTCAGAAATTTCATCCTGCTTTTGCATAGTTTTGTTTATGTTTATTCTACGTTTGTTCACCAAATTTGTTGGATATATATCCTGTCTCTGGAAAACCAATTCTGCCCATGTATGACTATCTAATACTGTCTCACAGATCTGTACCACTCTGTTCAATTTTTAAATTCTTTTTTTGGGGAAGGAAAACTTTGATAATTTCTATTGCTATTAATTCAAGTATTTTGCTTTTTAGTTTTGTATCAACAAATCTTCCATTAATCTCACCCGAGGGTTTTGTTTTTTTTTTCAGATACTATATTTTTTGTATTTAGAAGTTTGTCTTTATATTTTCTACTGGTGATTGGTGAGTGACTGACTCTTTGTGACCCCATGGATTGCAGCACTCCAGGCTTGGGCAAATAGTTAAGTTAGTTTGAATTGATTGGATCTCTTTTTAGGTTTGTTTCCAAGATTGGTCATGTTCACCCAGGTAACATAGCCTTAGAAGGTTTACCCAATCTGCCTTGTGTGGACACAAGCTCCTCCCAGCACTATGAGGACTCTAGACATTGTCTCTCCATCAGTTGGTGGTGGTTCTCTCCCCAGCTTCAATCAATTTCTTCTCATGCAAGCACAGATCAATTCTCAGCTGAAGAACTGCGGGAAGCCCTCTGCAGATCCCTGGGGCTCTGTGCCCTGCGTAGCCCCTCCCTCTGTTCCAGGTGACCCACCCTGCCTGAAATCAGCAAGGTCAGCAATGTCAGCAATGGTCAGCAATGTCCCTCAGGGGCCCTCCTCCCCATCCTGCAGACGGAACCTGAACTTGGAGCTACTGCTGAACTGATCTGTCTCTTTCCCTTCCCTGGGGAAACAGTGGTATGCTGTCTTTTGTCTAATGCCTAAAAGTCAATGTTTCATACATTTTGTCAAATCATTTAGTGCATTATTCCATAATCTTCACAACTGGTTGTCTCTNTTGGAGCTACTGCTGAACTGATCTGTCTCTTTCCCTTCCCTGGGGAAACAGTGGTATGCTGTCTTTTGTCTAATGCCTAAAAGTCAATGTTTCATACATTTTGTCAAATCATTTAGTGCATTATTCCATAATCTTCACAACTGGTTGTCTCTTAATCTCTCTGCTTAGAAAGTTTTACAGTTGACCCTGTATTCATTTTATCTTCCCTTTTAGCCATTTTTCCATTCTGTTTATTTGTTTTTTGTGTTCCTTTTAATTTTTTTTCTTCATCTTTGTTTTTTATTTCCAATTCTGTCTGACATATTTTAATTTATTCCTCAGTTTTTCTATTTTGCTGTCATTTTAATTTCTTCCGTCATTTTCTAAGTGTGCTCTATCACATTTGGAAGCAGTAGGTGACATGTAATCTGTTTTATGGGAATGTCTTTCTGGCATCCTCTCATTGTCGCTGGGGTTCTGTGCTGCTTCTCTGTCACTCCTAATGACCGTGTGGAATCAGAAGCTGACACTTTTTGAGGCTCACAGTTTTTGCAAGATCAGTTTTTCTGAAGTCAACATGGGGCAATATATTGTAACTTTTTACTCTGAGAGTACTCTCTACTGTTGTTTTAAGATTTTTTTTTTTAATGTGGAACTTTTTTTTTTAAGTTTTTATGCAATTTGTTACAATGTTGCTTCTGCTCTATGTTTCAGCTTTCTGGCAGTGAGGCATGTGGGATCTTTGCTTCCCAACTAGGGATTGAACCCATACCCCCTGCACTGGAAGGTAAAGTCTTAACCACTGGACCATCAGGGAAGTCACTGCTGTCATTCTCTTGTGTGTTGGTTTTCAAGGTTCCCTAGTCCTGTTTCTCCCATTAGTTCTGGCCAGGATTTTGCTTCCCTTTGCTTTGATATCCTGGTTTGCTCAATTTTGTTTCCACCTTGAGTCCTGCCCCTCAGTGTGGGACCTGAAGGTGATCAGCCTTGACTGATCAGTTTACAGAAATCACAGAAATTTGATAGTTCAGATCCCTCAATCCTTGATACATCGGACCATAGGTCTCAACTCTAAGACTGAGCAATAGTCAACCCAGTTTCAGCCGCTACCCTTGCCCCATTTTACTGAGGGCTATCTTGTTCTAGGTGCATGACTTACCTTATGTATTCCTTGTGAGTCTTTCTACATAGATACTGATAGCCTGCAGCTCTTAAGGATTTTCTCCATCCACTTGTACTTTGGGGTCTGGGAGGATATCTAATTTTTTTGTTTCTAATTCTACTGAATTAGAGATTCAGGGAAATTACACAAAAACATTTCACCACTACTGCTGTCCTCTACAGATAACACCCTTCAGGCCCATCATCTCTCTGTTTGCCTTTGCTTTATTTTTAAAATAGGAAAATTAGCTTGGATTGTGGATAACCTTCACCCCAAATCACTTTCTAAATTGTTGCCTCAATCCCCGTGTGCCTCTGCTTCTTCTGTAGTTGCAAATGTATTTTATATTATCTTGCTGCTCTTATTCAAGTGCATTTATACTCGATATTCTTACTTTTACCTGTGCATGTGTGGTCAGTCGTGTCCAACTCTTTTGTGATCCCATGGACTATAGTTTGCCAGGCTCCTCTGTCCATGAAATTCTCCAGGCAAGAATAATAGAGTGGGTTGCCATTTCCTCCTCCAGGGGATCTTCCCACCCCAGGGATCAAACTTGGGTCTCCTGCATTGGCAGGTGGATTCTTTACCACTGAGCCACTTGGGAATCTACCCTTACTTTCATGAGAACTTCACTAATGCTGACCCAGCCAGTGTGGTTCTGAGATATTAAGTTTGTGCACAGAGCATCAGTAGTCATGAAAATCTAGAGTGTATGTGAAGTGGCAAGTTAGTGCAAAGAAACACATGAAGTAAAACAATGAGTTTAGCAAAATAGAGAAGGTAATCTTAAAAAAGTCCTGAAGATACCATCGTTCTGTGTGGTAGAAAAGGAAGCATTAGGATTCAGATTTCTCTGGGGAACACTTTTTGGCTGCCACCCTAGAGTTGATTTGAAGCCCTGTTTTAAACTGGCTTGTGTTACTTGGACATCCTTGGGCTGATGGTTACGCCTAAACATCCCACTAACATTAGGCATATAAGTAGTTTTGCTTAAAAATATTCTCAAGGTTTTTTTTTTTAATATATCTGTGTAAAATTTAAAAATGATGAAGTATATATATTAAAACTTATGCATCCCTGAGGCTTTTATAGACCCTTTAGTTAGCTCTGTCACAAAAACTAAAAGTACTCTATTAAAATCATCTGTGTTTATGTCTGTCTCTCTCCTGCTAGGCAGGCACCATGTCTTTTCCACAATTTTATATCTAGTGCCCAGTAAAATAGGATATAATTTAAAAGTCTCATATAGAAATCCCAGACTAATGCACTAGATCAGTCCATAAGTTCAATTAATTTGTCTGACAGTATGAAAATGGAGGAGCTCACTTAAAATTGAGAGCCGTAATCTAGTCAGTTAGTAGAATGTGATTACCTCATTGAGGCTGACTTTGCTTGAGGGGAACTTTTCACTGATTTCTACAAGAGAGTTATGGAAAAGATCAGTGAACCTGGGGATGGCTACAGAGTCCTGGAAACGGTTAGCAGGTGTCAGCTAGAAGTAACAGGAAGGAAAAAACTCACCAAATTCGCACTAATTATATATCATTCATCTGGACTGCTCACAACTTCGGTCACCTTTACAAACCAGGACCAATATTAGTAACAGTAATTAAAGGTATTAATTGATCTCTTTAATTCTCTTTGTCCTTTTGAATTTTCCCCTCGTATTTTTAAATCACTAATTCTGTTCTCTAAAAAAAATTCAATGTCTGCAAGATATCCAAAGCTAACCTATTATATTAATTTATATTATCAATGATTGACTCCTTTTAAAGTATTAAATGACCTCTTGGATTCCCACATAAACATTTCTGGGAAACGAGGGGAAAAAAAAAAAAAAACCCTCTGATGAGAATAAGAATGAAAACCGAGATTTCCTAAACAAGTATTACAATGCAGGGTGAAGTTTCTACAAATTGAAAGGCATATGAGAATAAAATGGAAAATATAATTGCTTGATTTTGACATACATTTTTCTGTGTAAAAAATACACAAATGATGGAAAGCTTTGAGGAGATACTTCACCACTTAAGCCCTCTGTTCTCTGGTCAAAGTTCAGGGTTTATTCCCAGCAGACATCTCTGTCCCTACGGATGGGATGTGGTCTTATGTATATCTCCTCAGACTGTACCCTTCTGGTATAATTTTAATTCCCCTGAAAATTACAAACAGAAATTAGAAAAAAAAAGTGCTATGTTCTAAATTTTCTTGATTCCACTGGACCCAAAAAGCTATGCTGCTGAAGGCTCCCATTTGTCATGAGCTCCCCTAGACTTGACATCAGAGGTGCAGTTTCATTTCCATTCTTTGAGGGGGCCGTTCCAGATGAATGGCTGAGCAGCTCATCCTCCAGCTGTGAGCTTTAATTACCACCAAACAGCATGGCAGCCGTGCATGCGTGTTCTTGTTTGGAGAGTTGAATGCTAGTGGCTTCTCTACTGGAAGTAAGAATAAGGTCAAAATTACAAAATTGTGTGGACAGTTACTCATCAGGCTGCTAACTAAGGAGGAGAAGATGAGTCAGAGTGCCCAGTATTTTCTCAAATCTAAGAGGCTTACAGAAAGAGTCAACCAAAGGAATCTGCAATGAGTAGTTAGTAAACATTTAGGGCTTGTGGGCTGTTTCTGTTACAACTTGTGACTCTGTTGCCGTATGACACTGTTGTATGACAATATGCAAATAAATGAGCCTGGTCGTGTTCTAATAAAACATTATTTGTGGTCCCTAAAATTTGGATTTCAAGCAACTTCTGCGTACCGTGAAATATATTCTTCTTTTGATTTTTTTCAGTGAATTTTAAATGTTAAAAAACCTTCTCAGCTGGTGGACCATACCAAAACAAAAATGTATCCAGTGCTGTTAATATTTACAAAGTCTTACTATGTAAATATCTTTACATCACAACCTAAGAATGCAATCTTAGTCTCAATTTTAGTTCATGAAAATATATTCAGAAAAAAATCCTGGAAACACATATAAACACATTAGTATTTTAATCTCTAAAACTAGGATTTTTGAATTCATTCCATTTAGTCATTTATGCATTTTAATGGATTTTTCCAAACTAGCTGATGTGAATTATAATTTTAATTCCAAAACAGTGTGATCTCAGTCACTCCGATGTGAAAGATAGAAACAATTTATAATTCCCAGTATATAAAACCATATGTTCCCACACGAGCTTTGGTTTTGTATAGTAAACACATATTCACTTTCTAATTATAAAAATGATAACATTTACAAACAGTGAGAACGGTTTGTTCTACCTTCTAACATTTTGGGCACTACTGTTTTTAATGAGCAAATATTCTAGCTGGAGCACCGTTCTAGCTCAGCTATTGGCATTTACTGGGACCCAGTCTGGAAATCTGCAGTCCTTGAGGTTTCAGACCCACGGCACTGGCCTCAGCATCCCAGGTGTTCAGCAGCTCCTTCCAAATAGTGTCAGCACGCCTCTAACTGGCTTGTACTTGTGTTGCGGCTGGAAGAGGTCCTGCCCCTATCAGCCCCCTCCCTGCTCTTGTCTCAGATTCAGAGGATTCCTGTGCCTCCCACTCTGTCCTACACCAAAGTCACTGATGCTGGGAGTGGGGGCCTCTAGGCTGAGCTCGTGTTTTCTCTCTCTCTCTGATTCACTCTTGTTCTCACCTCAAAGCTTCTCTATCTCTTCTCCAGACAAGTGGGTTTTCTTGTTTTCACATCCTGAGCTCTGTGATTGCACCCTGCAGGAAAGGTTGAGTTACAGATGTCCAGACGTCGTGTTGCTATGTAAGAGATGAGCATTTTTTTAGGAGACAAGCTTTGAAGACACAAGGACTTGATATCACCCTTCGTTCTAATGCTGTCCAGGTCCTCCCAAATGGATGAGACTCCCTGGGCCGTGTGGTTCGAGCCAAAACGACAACAGCCTGGGAAAACATCTGTCTGCCCTTGCATCTTCTCACATCATCACTTTGCAACCTCAGGCCCGTGAAACTTGGATGATTCCTGTCATCTTTTCTATGTTAGGTGGGGACTGTCCTGAGTATTTCAGGAGATGGTGACCTCGGTATGAGCGGAAGCCATGACCTCAGTGAGGATGGTCACGGGCGCAGAGCCGTAGTGGAGCAGCTGGGGCTCCTGGGGCTCCAGCAAAGTCCGTGGCTCCTGCTTTCTGCTCTGGGGTCAGACTTTGGGCCACATCGAGGCCACTCAGCATGCCTCACAGTGTTGTCTGCCTCCTTCCCCTCAGGACTCATCTCTTCAAATTCAGGACCACCTCCCGACACCCTCTTAGTCAATATAACCAGGATCATAGACAAGTTGCTGGTTCTCTCTCCCGACCCCACCTGGGTCTTCCCTCCAACTGTTGTTTGGAATCTCATTCCAAAAACTGTTCTACATGGCTCATTTCTCCCTGAAAAATTCTAGCATGGGACAAATAATAGCAATGGAGAATTTGCTTCTGAATGTGTTTTTTATACTGAAATGCTAGCTTTCTGTGCGTACCTGGTGAACATCTGTTCTCTCTTCCTATTCAGAGATAAAATGAGGTCAGGTAATTTTTGGTGATGTGATCACAGGTGACACAAGTTCAGAGCGTCTCGCAGCTGATATTTGAAAACACCTAAAGTGTCCCATAGGGCTTCCGAGGTGGTGCTAGTGGTAAAGAACCTGCCTGCCAGTACAGGAGACGCAGGTTGGATCCCTGGGTTGGGAAGATCCCCTGGAGAAGAGCTTGGCAATCCATTCCAATATACTTGCCTGGAGAATCCCACAGACAGAGGAGCCTGGTGGGCTGCAGTCCATGGGGTCACAAAAGAATCAGATACAACTGAGCAACTGAACAACAACAAAATGGTGAGGACATGTCTCTCTGAGATGATGAGTGAGAGTGAAGTCGCTCAGTCGTNCATTTTTTTCCCTTATAGATTTCTTTCTCTTTAGTGTTCACTGATACTACGAGGCTATACTTTTTATATAATATATTTCTTTTTCTCTGCCAAAATAATTTGGGGATTTGCATCAATAGTTTTCTATGCAATTCTCATCCAAAAAAATGACACTTTCTCAGAATTCTTATGATGTGCCTTTTTTTCTACATTTGATAGAAAAAAATAATACAAATTTCTGATTCCCAGCCATCCTGAAATCTATCACATCTGTTCATCCTTCACAGTGCAGACCTCACTGTACATGGGACAGACCTCAGCAAACAGTCAGAGAAGCAGGGGTTGTGTGAAATGAGAACTAGAACTTTGGCTACAGAAAGTTTGGCTGTTGTCTGGTTATGAGCATGCTCAGAAAGAAATGCTGGGTCTTAGTCCCCCTCACCAGAGTCTGACATCTCCCTGACAACGAGTTCTTAAGTGTCAGAAGTATATTAACTCTTCCAGGCTTCTGCACTCTTCCAGCACATATTATACAGTGCCTTCCATTATTACAACTCACTAAAGTAATGTGATACCATGGTTATTATATGTCCTTCAAAAGCTGATACACCATCACATGATGAAATAAACTAACTAGTGAGGTCATTGCAGACAAAATTTATACCTCAGTAATGTCTCCTGTTCGCTAGGAAGTCTGCCTTGGCATTTCAAAACCTATAAAACCACTGCTGCTGCTGCTAAGTCACTTCAGTCGTGTCCGACTCTGTGCGACCCCACAGACAGCAACCGACCAGGCTTCCCCATCCCTGGGATTCTCCAGGCAAGAACCCTGGAGTGGGTTGCCATTTCCTTGTGTGCCATTTCCAATGTGTGAAAGTGAAAAGTGAAAGTGAAGTTGCTCAGTCGTGTCCAACTCATAGCGACCCCATGGACTCCAGCCTACCAGGCTCCTCCGCCCATGAGATTTTCTAGGCAAGAGTACTGGAGTGGTTTGCTATGTTCCCCTTTTTTATTTAAGGAAAGTGAAAGTGTTCATCGCTCAGTCGTGTCTGACTCTTTGTGATCCCATGGCCTGTAGCCCACCAGGCTCCTCTGTCCATGGCATTCTCCAGGCAAGAATACTGGAGTGGGTAGCCATTCCTTCATCCAGGGGATCTTCCCAACCTAGAGATTCAACCCAGGTCTCCTGCATTGCAGGCAGATTCTTTACCATCTGAGCCACGGGGAAGCCCCTTTTTACATAAAGAGTCCCAGCAATTTGACAAAAATAAAGACATGAGTATAAATACAATAAACTTGCAATACTGTGAATTTAGGCATTTACTCTGCATAATGACCTTAAATATGTATATTAAAGATGCACACACATATACAGATCTTATAATTAGAAACAGATTTTTGCAAATTGCAATCTGCTGAAGGCTATCAGGCTATCGGGGTTCCCTCTATCTTATAATTTTTTCTAATCTTAGCAAAAAATAGTATAATAAATATGAAACTAACACTTTTGGTTCCCATGATAGCTATCTGGAAAAAAAAAAAAAAACTATGTTTTTGAAAAGTAAATAGGCTCAGAACCACCTAATTTTCATCCAAATGTAGCATGCCAGTTCTGTGCTTTGCCCAAATTAGTTAACTGCTTTGAGTCATTGATCTTCATATAAAAACAATAAGTCCATTGATCTCACAGGATTGTAAACACAAAATGACATGATGCACATGAAATCCTAGCAAAATCGTAGTTACACAGAATTCAATAAAAGCTGTCTTACATGTTATATGGACGATATACACTCTGAATTCCTGCATATCTGCCAATATCTCATTATTCCAACAGGGAAGATATCTTGCTTGTGCATGTCATTTTATTAATTTCAGTCCTTTATTTTTAATATTCCAATGATGTCCTTTCAATATTTCCAATGAGAACACTGATACAAGTCTAATTTATTTCCTTAATACATAGTATGTTCTTTCTAAGATTATCTGTAGATTTTTATCCTTCTCTCTGAAATTTAGAAACCTGGGGACATTTAGGAATTGTCCATGGTAGGCCGCTGTGTATTTCTCTTCTAATCAATCTACCCCAGGGCCTGGACTCTTTGAATCTAAAATTCTATATCCTTCCTTAGCTCAGGAAAATTGTATTTTATTGGTTTAAGTATTTCCTCCCTGTCAACCCCTTTTACAACTCTGGATATCTAATTATGCATATATAAGATATTCTGAATTTATTATCTGATCTTCACTGTTTTTCTTTTGGTTTTGCCCTGGGCTTAGAAATATGTCTTATTTTTGATCTTCCAGAACATTAATTTGCATGAAAATAATAACCATTGAATAAACCATATCTACTGAACTAGACATATTAAATTTTAAGTTCATTATGATTTAAAAAGGGCTTCCCAAATGGTTCAAGTGGTAAAGAATCCACCCGCCAAATCAGGCAACACAAGAGACTCTATCCCTGGATTGAGAAGATCCCTTGGAGGAGGAAATGATAACCCACTCTAGTATTCTTGCCTGGGAAATCCCATGGACAGAGGAGCCTATAGTCCATGGGATCACAAGGAGTTGGACATGACTTAGCAACCGAGCACACACATAATTTTTTTTTAAAAAGTATGCTTAGATCTCAAGAACTTTCATCATGTAGTGATGTTCTAAATTTATCATTCAAGATACATCCCTTCAGGAAGCTCTATTGCCTTTTGTGGGCATCTGTCCTGTTTGATCTTCTGCCTGGTTTACAGGTGTCCTCAGATATGCAAATGGTCATTTTCCTATTCTGTTTGCCCCTAGCAATGAGAGTCAATTCTTCCAGGGCCACATCAGCCTAAAGCACAAGTGAAGATAAAGAATCTTGTGTTGATCATGGTACCTGACAAGCAGATTTCAAGGTGAGATGCTGGATGTGAAGAGGGTGATCAGGGGAGATGCTCCTGGGGAAGTGGTAAACAAACCAGAGAATGGTGCAGCTAACCGCAGTGATGCCCATCTGGACGGGCGATGTCCAGACCACGGCACAGGTGTAAGGATGTTTGGTGAGGCCATTGCCAGTCCTCAGGCCAGTTTCCCACTAACTGAGACTCTCACAGGAACCACCTGCCGGAATCTCTCTGCTGGGATTCATATTTGTCTGGGAGCAGCCCCCGAGAGTTACTTGGCCTCTGAGAGGATCACGGTGATGCATTCCAAAACAGAGGAACCTTGCTCAGCTGGGCTTCCCAAAGAAGTCCTGAGAAGTGCCTGTTCATTACTCCCACAAGTCAGCTTCCTCCCAGATCATATACCCCCGGTTAGGCTTGCCAAGCCATTCTTTCTGGTCTCCATGCATTTAGTCACTCGTTCATTGTCACCTAGGCTTCTGGGGGTCAGGAAGCCCCACAGTGTCCACTGTCCAGGATGGTCCTACCTCTGAAGGGCCGTGGGGTTGCCTGGGGTCCTTAGGAGCCTTGACTTTGCACACACACAATCACTGCAGCCATCGAGTGTCCTAGACGTGGGAGCAGCAGAGACTTGAGCTAAGACTAATGAAAGTGAAGATGCACTCACGTTATCACCTTCTTAGAATCTCTAATGACAGGTTTCACTGTGTGTTCCTCTCTGCCATTTCAGAATATGAAATTTCTGAAGGTGGGAGCTGTGTGTTACCACTCATTAAATTGTTCACATCTATCACAGTGTTTCCATGTCAAGGCTGTTGAAGGCAGAATTAGCTATCTATAGGATGTAACTGAAGTTTGGGTTTACTTTGCTGAACATATATCCTGTTTATTTTAGTGCTTCTATTTTTTTCACTTTGCCAACAAAGGTCCGTATAGTCCAAGCTATGTTTTTTTCAGTAATCTTGTGCAGATGTGAGAGCAGGCTGAGTGCTGAAGAACAAATGCTTTTGAATTGTGGTGTTGGAGAAGACTCTTGAGAGTCCCTTAGACTGCAAGGAGATCAAATAAGTTGATTACAAAAGAAATCATCCCTGAATATTCATTGAAAGGACTGATGCTGAAGCTGAAGCTCCAGTCCTTTGGCCACCTGATGCGAAGAGCTGACTCACTGGAAAAGATCCTGATGCTGGGAAAGATTGAGGGCAGGAGGAGAAGGGGGTGACAGAGGATGAGATGATTGGATGGTATCACCAACTCAATGGACATGAGTTTGAGCAAACTCTGGGAGATAATGAAGGACAGGGAAGCCTGGTATTCTACGGTCCATAGAATCAAAAAAAGTCAAACATGACTTGGCAACTGAACAGCAACAACAATTTTTTTCCTGAGGTTCAATGACTACATTTTAATCTCCAATGCTAAGTAATTTATAGGAAAAAAGCATTGTCCCCAAAATGTACAATACAGTAGGATTTAAGAAACCTTCAGACAATTTTTATATCATTTTCCTTGAATTACAAAACAATAACTTTGGCTCTTCTCATAGAAAAGACTTGCTATTGCTTTAAAAATGAAAGTAGCTCAATCATGTCTGACTCTTTGCAACCCCATGGACTATACAGTCCATGGAATTATCCAGTCCAGAATACTAGAAGGGGCAGCCTTTTCCTTCTTCAGGGGATCTTCCCTACCCAGGGATGGAACCCAGATCTCCCTCATTGCAAGCTTATTCTTTACCAACTGAGCCACCAGGGAAGCCCAAGAACAGTGGACTGGGTAGCCTATCCCTTCTCCAGGGGTTCTTCCAACCCAGGAATTAAACCTGGGTCTCCGGCATTGTAGGCAGATTCTTTACCAGCTGAGCCATCAGGGAGATATATAGCTTTAAAAAGCAATATTTAAAATAAACAATTTCATTTTCTAAACTTTCCACTAACATACCCCCTTATTATCTAACAATTGTTGCCCTTATCAGCTGAGGGAAAGTGAACGTATATAAAAGTCAGTTACTTCAACCTAGAGCTCCGCCTAGGTATGTCAGAGCATAACAATGCCTTGAATTACTTTCTATGCCATGTAAAAAGAGCAAATGGATGTTTCTGGGCAAATTTTTCATAATTTTCTGGTAAACAGAAACATGAAAATAACTAAAAGTGACAAAGTTCTAGAATGACTCTGCAAAGCCCTTGATAACGTTTGTCTCAGCTTTTCCAGTAAAAATGGGAGCGTCTGTCCTCCGTGCAGGGCCAGGAGTGAGGGCCACCCCCTCGGTGTTGGGGGAAGCTCTGCAGGAAGGGGCCTCCACTCTGACCTCAGCCTCATTCAGAACAGGGTGAGTGGACTGCAACGGGTGTGGAGCCCAGTGATGTGCTGGGCTCAGTCTCAAAACAAGACTGAGGTGAACCCAAGCAGAGGAAGGCAGACATTTGTCAGAATTACAAGCCTCCTCTTCCCATTAAACCAGAACAGGATACAGATAGTAAGTCCAAAGGGCGTGGAGTGTAGACTACAGTTTAATATAATAGCATGCCCCAAAGGGTTGAGACTTCCTAAACAATGAAATGAGGAGCCTGGAGGACTCTCAGCAAATCAACCATTTAACTAAGGAAAATTATAAAAATAACTACAGTCTCAGGAAGTTTTCCTGAGTGCCTACAGCACATGGGTATATAATCATCCAGTTAAAACCATTCAGTGTAAGGAGTAAGGCGGTCTCTGGTGTTGGAGACACACCCACAGTTCTAACCCCACACACCTGACCTCTGGTCCGGAAACTCTGCCTTAGAACCTGAGACCCCAGGAGGGTGGCCTCTGGCTTTTCCCATCCTCTCAGCCCAGAGTTTCAGAAGCTCCCTTCTACTTTATGCAGCCAGAAGCACTGAGGTCCTGCTTGTAGGAGGGGACTTCTACCCCAGGAGTCAGCTTGGCGCAGGGTCCTCCCTGCCCCCACCCCAGCTCATCTGGAGCTGACTGGAGGGACTGAGGCATAACTTCTGACCAACACCAGCTCCAGGATTAGCAACTTCAGCAATTCAGCAGCTAGGTAGTACCAAAGGGCTTCCATGGTGGTTCAGACAGTTAAGAATCCACCTGTAATGCAGGAAAGGCAGGTTCAATTCCTGGATTGGGAAGATCCCCTGGAAGATGGCATGGCAACCCACTCCAGTATTCTTGCCGGGAGAATCCCAGGGACAGAGGAGCCTGGCAGGCTAGAGTCCATGGGGTCGTAAAGCATTGGACAGGACTTAGCAACTAGACAACAACAACAACTGCGTGCCGATAACAGACATGAAAGCACAAGTCCTTGAAAAGCTCTGGGTGAAATATTTATAGCAATATTTTTCCAGATAGCCCAAAAGTGGAAGCACCGAAATGTCTACTGAATGATGAAACGATAAACAAAATATGGCATATCTACACCAGAGAACATTATTTGGTAATAAAAATAATGATGTACTGATGGGTGCCTCTAGGTGGATGAACTCTGAAAGCATGCCACGTGAAAGAAACTGGTCACAGAGGGACTCATTTTATATGATTCTATTTTTGAAAATATCCAGATAGGCAAGTCTTTAGAGACACAAGGTAGGTTACTGGTTGCCTAGGCCTGAGATCTAGGGTTTATTTTGTCAATTAATTCAGTTCAGTTCAGTTCAGTCACTCAGTCGTGTCCGACTCTTTGCGACCGCATGAATTGCAGCATGCCAGGCCTCCCTGTTCCTTACCATCTCTCAGAGTTCACTCAGATTCACGTCCATCGAGTCCGTGATGCCATCCAGCCTTCTCATCCTCAGTCGTCCCCTTCTCCTCCTGCCCACAATTGCTCCCAGCATCAAGTCTTTTCCAATGAGTCCACTCTTCGTATGAGGTGGCCAAAGTACTGGAGCTTCAGCTTTAGCATCATTCCTTCCAAAGAAATCCTAGGGTTGATCTCCTTCAGAATGGACTGGTTGGATCTCCTTGCAGTCCAAGCGACTCTCAAGAGTCTTCTCCAACACCACAATTCAAAAGCATCAATTCTTCGGCGCTCAGCCTTCTTCACAGTCCAACTCTCACATCCATACATGACCACAGGAAAAACCATAGCCTTGACTAGACGGACCTTAGTCGGCAATGTAATGTCTCCTTTTGAATATGCTATCTAGGTTGGTCATAACTGTTCTTCCAAGGAGTAAGCGTCTTCTAATTTCATGGCTGCAGTCACCATCTGCAGTGATTTTGGANNAAAACTGTTGCAAGATATGCTCAAAATTTTCACCAAAAAAAAAAGCCATTTTATCAGTAAGACCCCATGTGGACCCTACCACCCTTGTTTACTGATCTGGCAGGAAATATTCCAGTTCTCAAAAGAGGTGAGGTTCAAAAGGTGGCCAGAGATGGAGGCTTTTGCAGCATCCTGAGCTGAGAAAATGCACAGGGCTTGGGGGTTTAGGGAGGGGGTTGCACAGAAGAAAATGTTGAGGGATAAAGGTTGCCCTTAGGGGACAAATCTCTGGTGAAATGTCACCTCCAGCAAAAGCCCCCTTTCTAGTGGAAATTTGTCTTATAAATGCAGATTTCCCTTACAAAGGTGCAATTGCTACTCCTTTGCAGTTACTCAAAGTAATTAACTCAGAATAATTTTGTGACAAGGAGACATTTCCTGGACTGTCCAAGTCTGCCACCCTTCAATGATGGGCTGTGGATTTTCAAAGCCTGGGCCAGAGATGGACATTGACCAGGACCAAAAACCACAAAAAATGCTGATCCCTCTAAGATTCAGCCTCTTTTTTTATCTGGGGTTAATTTTCAGAGCCTGAATNAAAAAAAAAAAAAGCTGCAGACTACAGAGGGCAACACTAGCGGCTAGTAGGCTGGTTTAAACTAGGGGTTTCGCATGCACGGGAACAGCAGTCAAGACGGGGAGGGGGACACCTGACCTTTACATTGACAGGCATGATTAAGCAGTTTGCAGGGACTGGGCAGTTGCAAAGAGAAGGACAAGGATGACTGAGATAAGCTCCAGTTTCTAGTATTGTAAGTCCCCACTTTCTAAGACAATGTCACCTACGTGATCCAGAATTTGCAAGGAGCAAGCTGAGTTACAGGGGCAGAATGAGCAGGAGGTTATGTAAAATTTTAACTTTTCCTCTTTAATCTTTTCATCTTAAGGATTTTTAAAAACCAAATAATTAAGAAAAAAATGATTCTGCATTATACCTTGAGGATTGAGGAGGTGCTCTAGGTATTTAGTACTATTTAGCTTCTTGAGTATAATTGACCAGCAGCACCCAATAAGTAGAGTATAAAAACAGAACTATAATATGCAATAATGATATAACATTATATTTTACTGTAATGTATATGCTTCCACAAAGCTTTCAGGTAAAACAAAATATTGCTCTCTTTAATTAATTCTTCTTTTATTACTTATCACTATTGTGTTCCAGAACACAAGGAAAGTATTTCCACCACCATGATGTCATTTTACCAAACAAGATAAATTAAAATGTGAATAAAACTCAGAACTTCCCTAAAAATGCTGTGTCCTACAGTGCTACTGTTAACTAGAACTCAGTTTCCTAATGAAAAACAAATTTTGCACCTTCTGGGAAATCATTTCTCATTTGCAAATTTGCTCAATATTTACAAAAAGCCTACAATGTATTAAGTACACTCCCAGGTACTGGATACAAAGATAAATGAAACACGGTTGCTATGTCCAAAGGAATTATGACTTGTTCCCTGGTGGCTCAGATGATAGAGACTGCCTGCAATGCAGGAGACCTGGGTTCAATCCCTGGGTCAGGAAGATCCCCTGGTTCTCCAGAAATGGCAACCCACTCCAGTATTTTTACCTGGAAAATCCCATGGACAGAGGAGCCTGGCTGGCTACACCCCATGGGGCCACAAAGAGTCAGACATGACTGAGCAACTAAGACACACACACACACAATATAAACATTAGCAATACAGTTGACTCTTGAACAACCTGAAGGTTAAGGGCATCAACTCCCT
>SJYV01037326.1:570578-628853 GCA_006410875.1 Neotragus pygmaeus | reverse complement strand
GCCTTTGCAGTTACTCAAAGTAATTAACTCAGAATAATTTTGTGACAAGGAGACATTTCCTGGACTGTCCAAGTCTGCCACCCTTCAATGATGGGCTGTGGATTTTCAAAGCCTGGGCCAGAGATGGACATTGACCAGGACCAAAAACCACAAAAAATGCTGATCCCTCTAAGATTCAGCCTCTTTTTTTATCTGGGGTTAATTTTCAGAGCCTGAAAATGTTGATTCCGACAATTTGGGCCAGTTTTTTTGTTCTTGTTGCTTTTATGGAGGAGATTTTCGAAGTTGTTACTACAGCATACATTTTTGCTGACACCTGAGAATGAATTGATTTTTGTATCGACTTTGTACCCTGTGTTCTCACTATATTTCGCTGTTACTTTTAATAGCTATTTTGCCGTTTTCTTAGTATTTTCTACATTGATTATTTCATCTGCAACTAATGACATTTTTAAATCTTTCTTTCTAATCTGTAATCCTCAATTCTCCTTTTTGCTTTACACTGATTTGGATCTCCAGAATCATTGGACAGAAATGATCAGAGAACATCTCTGCTTATTCTCTAAATTTAGGAAGAAAACATTAAACCATTCACCGTTATGAGCTAAGTTGCTTCAGTTGTGTCTGACTCTTTGCAATCCCCATGGACTGTAGCCCACCAGGCTCCTCTGTCCCCGAAATTTCCCAGGCAAGAATACTGGAGCGGGTTGCCATTTCCTACTCCATGAGATCTTCGACCCAGGGATCGAAGCCAAGTCTTCTGCATTGGCAGGAGGGTTCTTTACCCCTGAGCCACCAGAGAAGCCCTTAAATAAATATAGAGATTTTTAAAAATCTTGAGTAAATGATAAAAAATACAAATGACAAAATATTATGATGTAATTTATTTTACCATGTTTTTTCCTTAGTAGTCTCTTAGAAAGAGATAGATCTTATGATCTATGATGTTGTAGCCAGGCATTCTGGGAAACAGACTCACTCAGAAGGACAATGCAGATAGTGGAATGCAGTTTATTACACCGGCAGGTCCAAGGCAGAGTCTCCTCTTAGCAAAGGACTTCGACCAGTTTTTGTGAAAACCTTATATGCCTTAAGTGTACATGCTCAAACCCACCTCCCCAAATTCTCTGAAACTAGTCTGAACAAAGGAAAAGAAAGATACAATTAAAGTTAACCTGTGATTCATATGCCTTAAGCCTAGGTAGGAAACAGTGGACAATTATCAATAGGCCTGTGGTCATACCCCAATAAGCATAATAGAATTTATGATTCTATTTGGTTACACAGATAATTAGGGTTTCTTTTACACAACAGAGAGTCTAGGTGCAAGCCTTGGGGTTCTTCCATCCAGGGGGTCTGGTTTTCCAGTTGGTATGTCGTTTCCATAGATACTGGACATATAGCTCAAAGTCCACAGTCCGGCCCAAGATGGAGTCCTGCTTTCGAGATGGAGCCTGTTCTGTCTGTTTCCTCCTTCAATGGCACCTTATATTAAGCAGCATTGTGGTAATATTTTCATCCTGTTGCAGAAGCCAGTAATCGAGAAACCAAACACTACATTCGAAGAGTTGGAGAACCCAGGTTTATTATGCCGGTGGGCCCAGAGGAGTAAACACTCAAAGCTCTGAGCCCCAAACAAAGGGGTTACAGAGTTTTTATAGACAGGCTATAGTGGGCAATACTAGCTACTAATAAGCTGGTTTAAACTAGGGGTTTTGCACACATGGGAACAGCAATCAGGATGGGGAGGGGGATGCCTGACCTTTACATTGACAGGCACAAATAAGCAGGTTGGCAGGGAATGGGCAATTGAAAAGAGCGGGACTAGGGTGAGTGAGATAAGCTTCAGTTTCTAGTATTGTAAGTTCCCACTTTCTGAGACACATGACCTACGCGAACCAGACTTTGCAAGGAGCAAGTTGAGTTACAGAGGCAGAACGAACGAGCAGGAGGTTATGTAAAACTTCAACTTTTTGTCTTCATTCTCACCTCTTGATGCTTCTATCACTCATTGTAGAAAGCATCATCTCATGTTTGGTAGGACATTCAGAGCACCCCATCATTCAGGGGGCAATATTGAGCTATTACCATTTGTAACTTTACGGATTCAATCCGAGAAGTTATGAACCAGGTAATCGCATTGAGAATACAAGGGCCAAACAAAAATGCTACAATGACCAGGAAGACAGGATCTGTTAAAGGGAGAAGCCACAATGCCCAGATCCATATATTGTTCCAATTACCCCAGGAATTATCTAACTTCTTCTTTTTATGATTTATTTCCTTAGCTGCTGGGCCATGTCCCTGGCTATTTCTGACTGGTTTACATAAAAGCAGCACTCTTTATTCAAGACGAGGCACAGTCCCCTCTTTTCAGCTGTCAGTAGGTCTAGCACTCTCCTATTCTGTAAAACCAGCTCAGCCAGGGTGTCTAGTTGGTTCTGTAATGAAGAGCACAGCAATAATACCAATTAGGGATAGAGGGCAGGGTTGACAATGAAAATCCATCGTTATTTCAATATCCGGATCCTCAAGCTTCCGCCATGTGTTGACCAGCCCGCTGCTGGAGTGTGGCTGGAGCAAGGCTGAAGAATCCTCAATCTTCTNCACAGCAATAATACCAATTAGGGATAGAGGGCAGGGTTGACAATGAAAATCCATCGTTATTTCAATATCCGGATCCTCAAGCTTCCGCCATGTGTTGACCAGCCCGCTGCTGGAGTGTGGCTGGAGCAAGGCTGAAGAATCCTCAGTCTTCTGCCCTGCGTTGACTAGTCAGCTTCCAGAGTGGCTAGAGCAGGGCTCAGCGTTCTTCTTGGGTGAGAGCTAGTGTCTTTGGAATCGAAACTTGAGGAGGTTTACGGGATCCCGAACTGCTTTCCAGGTGTCCTCATCACAGGAAGCTGCTCCCTTCTTGACTCTGGCGTGATAACTTTAACAACAGTAGGGATTGCCAGGACGACCATGTGAGGGCCTGTCCAAACTGGTAGAAGTGGTTCCTTTTTTCAGTCTTTAACCCATATCTCATCTCCTGGCTGATAGGGATGAACCCAACTGCCCAGAGAAATGGGTGTCCTTCCTAAAGTTTCTCGGGCAACATGGCAGAAGACTTTTCCCAGGGCCTGGAGGTGTTGGGGAAGCTCCAGTTCAGCTAGTTGTTGGTGGTTTCCCCTGGGCTTTTCTATCACTGGGGGTGGTCTCCCATATAAGATCTCAAAGGGAGAACAGACTGAGGACCTCAGAGTGCATTTACAAAGGGAGGTGAGAGTCCACAGAATGATAAGGCAACTTGTTCCAGCATTGTCTGGGTATTGGCCAGGGGATATTCTTGTCATACTACTACTTGGAGAAACAAACTTAACAAGAAAGATATATGGCCCAAAGGTTAATAGAAGTAGGAAAGCTGTTGTGGGGCTAGCCAGGAGAACCAAGCCTAGACATTAGTTCATGACTTTAGTGTTTCTCTAAAGGTCTGTCTAGTGAAAGCTATGGTTTTTCCAGTAGTCATGTATGGGTGTGAGAGTTGGACTATAAAGAAAACTGAACACCAAAGAATTGCTGCTTTTGAACTGTGGTGTTGGAGAATATTCTTGAGAATCCCTTGGACTGCAAAGAGATACAACCAGTCCACCCTAAAGGAAATCAGCCCTGAAAATTCATTGGAAGGACTGATGTTGAAGCTGAAACACCAATACTTTGGTCATCTGATGCAAAGAACTGACTCATTTGAAAAGACCCTGATGCTGGGAAAGATTGAAGGCAGGAGGAGGAGGGGACAACAGAGGATGAGATGGTTGGATGGCATGACCAGCTCAGTGGACATGAGTTTGAGTAAGCTCCAGGCGCTGGTGACGGACAGGGAAATCTGGCCTGCTGCAGTCCATGGGGTTGCAAAGAGTCAGACACGACTGAGGGACTGAACTGAACTGACTTTACCAAAGTATCAAAAAAATTTTTTAAACAAATATATATCACTTAAAGGTAAAGAAATTCATAATCTGTTATCAAAAGCTTCATTCTAAGAGAACTTTGTTCTCTCAACAGAGAGAAGACCAAATTCTAGTCTGGTACCAGCTTACTATTAATAACAAAATCTGTTTATCTGCTTAATCTTAGAAAATCTTTCCCATAAATCTTGAAGAACTAGCAGTATTCTTCTAAAGGTATGAGAGTAAAACCATAGAAGGCAAGTTTAAAATCTGATTCTATGGCAATTGACAAATAAACCTGGTTATTATTACGATATGTAATATTTAATATGATAACTAGAATTATAGTTAACCATATTTTATCAGGGCATATCAGATTTATATGAATTTCACACAATTTTAGGCTATCTATATTAGTAACAACAACCACACAGTATAACCTGAAAAGATTTATCACCCCTTCAACAGTACTTCCCATGTAATTTAACATGTCCAATGAACCTAGGTATATTAATAGCTCTTTGGGACATCTTAGGGGCCCTCTGAAGCATTCCAAAGTTAGCTAGAAGTCAAGTTATTTGGAAGTTTCATTGATCAACATCAAAAGAGTTTATAACACTCAGTCAGGTAGGATTATATAAGTTACTGTGAAATAGTAGTTATTTACTTAGCCAAAGTTAACAACAGATTTCAAAGGTAAATATAGAACAGATCAATTAAGAGGTATAGAAACAAATCTATTATTAAAAGCAGTTCAGCATCTGAAAAAGTATGTTCTCTTAACAGAGAGAAAAGCCAAATTCAAGTTTTGAACCAGCTTACTTTCAACTCATTTAGGTAAACTTAATTAAATTTATTTTAAACTTAGTCGGTCCTCACCATGCATGAAACTTTTTTCAGGGTCCACTTTCCACAAACCTTCTAATCATTTTCTGTAACAGCCACCTATAAGTCAGACCTACTTTCTTTTCCCTTCATAAAATGGAATTTTATTTTTTTGTACTTTTTATATTAAAAATATACATCCTACTTTCTTATTAGATTAGCAAACAAACATTAATACTAGATATTTAATATAGAATATTTCTCAGTTCATGTGAATCTGGAATTTATTTAGGTTAATTTTTCTTGTATTTAGAATTGTTTTGATTTGTAAGTGCTTAGTTTTCTTTAGGAGAAGGAAATGGCAACCCACTCCAGTGTTGCCTGAAGAATCCCAGGGATGGGGGATCCTGGTGGGCTGCAGTCAATGGGGTCGCACAGAGTTGAACACGACTGAAGTGACTTAGCAGCATCAGCAGTTTTATTTAGGCCAATTAAATTAGAACTCATTTACAACTTTAATATTATCAGAAAAAAAAAAAAGACATACACTGAGACATACGTAAATCCAAACAGACAGACAGAGATCTTATAGTTTTCTGTTTGAGATTTAAAGTATCTCTTTGACCCCTTTTTCTTCTTTTTTTCTTCTTTGCTTGAAGTTCTAATCTGCCCAAGGCTGAGGTCTCAGACAAAATTGGCTGTGTATTTCAAGGACATGGAAAGGGTTAACTTCAAGCTTTTCCCTGGGCAGGCCTTTTAACAAACTAGTTGTTTTTAATTGCATATACAGGAAGAATTGGTTTCCCAGTTTTCAAAAAGAAAAAATTTCTCTCACTCCCTTCAATCAGTTATCATGCACTCACATTCAGAGGCTATCACAACGCCTCCCTTCTCCTGAGTCCCCAAGTCTCCTTAACTATTGCTCCCTTCCTGGGAGCTCCAAGGAGGTGATCAGTCTCCTCTTTTACCCATCGGAGTAGGACCTGACTGGGGACGGGGCCCTGGGGCCATAACTTATCCTGTGGCTGTTCCTGTTGAGTTGATCCATCCCTCCAATGAGTCCAGTCAAGGCTCGGCCATCTGGAGAGTCGGAACACTGGAACAAAAGAGAACCCAGAACACTGTCAGGTGGCACACCTCCTCGTTCATTTTTAGGTTCCTTTGCTCCAGCCAGGCCGAGCCACCAGTCTGGCGACTCAAGGGACTGGCGTGGTTGGAGTCTCGCTGGGACCTCCAGAAATGTTGCAGAAACCAGTATTGAGAAACCAAGCATCACACTTGGAGAGTTGGAGAATTCAGGTTTATTACACTGGTGGGCCAGATGAGTTAACACTTCAAGCTCTGAGCCCCAAACAAAGGGGTTACAGAGCTCTATAAAAGCCAATACAGTATTGTAGAGTAAAATAAAGTAAAAATAAAAATTTTTAAAAAAAAAAAAAAAGCTGCAGACTACAGAGGGCAACACTAGCGGCTAGTAGGCTGGTTTAAACTAGGGGTTTCGCATGCACGGGAACAGCAGTCAAGACGGGGAGGGGGACACCTGACCTTTACATTGACAGGCATGATTAAGCAGTTTGCAGGGACTGGGCAGTTGCAAAGAGAAGGACAAGGATGACTGAGATAAGCTCCAGTTTCTAGTATTGTAAGTCCCCACTTTCTAAGACAATGTCACCTACGTGATCCAGAATTTGCAAGGAGCAAGCTGAGTTACAGGGGCAGAATGAGCAGGAGGTTATGTAAAATTTTAACTTTTCCTCTTTAATCTTTTCATCTTAAGGATTTTTAAAAACCAAATAATTAAGAAAAAAATGATTCTGCATTATACCTTGAGGATTGAGGAGGTGCTCTAGGTATTTAGTACTATTTAGCTTCTTGAGTATAATTGACCAGCAGCACCCAATAAGTAGAGTATAAAAACAGAACTATAATATGCAATAATGATATAACATTATATTTTACTGTAATGTATATGCTTCCACAAAGCTTTCAGGTAAAACAAAATATTGCTCTCTTTAATTAATTCTTCTTTTATTACTTATCACTATTGTGTTCCAGAACACAAGGAAAGTATTTCCACCACCATGATGTCATTTTACCAAACAAGATAAATTAAAATGTGAATAAAACTCAGAACTTCCCTAAAAATGCTGTGTCCTACAGTGCTACTGTTAACTAGAACTCAGTTTCCTAATGAAAAACAAATTTTGCACCTTCTGGGAAATCATTTCTCATTTGCAAATTTGCTCAATATTTACAAAAAGCCTACAATGTATTAAGTACACTCCCAGGTACTGGATACAAAGATAAATGAAACACGGTTGCTATGTCCAAAGGAATTATGACTTGTTCCCTGGTGGCTCAGATGATAGAGACTGCCTGCAATGCAGGAGACCTGGGTTCAATCCCTGGGTCAGGAAGATCCCCTGGTTCTCCAGAAATGGCAACCCACTCCAGTATTTTTACCTGGAAAATCCCATGGACAGAGGAGCCTGGCTGGCTACACCCCATGGGGCCACAAAGAGTCAGACATGACTGAGCAACTAAGACACACACACACACAATATAAACATTAGCAATACAGTTGACTCTTGAACAACCTGAAGGTTAAGGGCATCAACTCCCTGCTCAGTCAAAAATCCACAGGTAACTTTTGACTCCCCCCAAAACTTAACTACTAATAGCCTCCTGTTAACCATAAGCTTTACTGACAATGCAAGAAGTTGATTAATAGGTATTTTGCATGTTATGTGCATCATGCACTGTATTCTTAGAGTAAAGCCAGCTAGAGAAAAGAAAATCATAAGGAAGAGAAAACACACTGAAGATACTGCTCTATATTTATCAGTACCAGAAGTTTGCAAGATGAATTATCAGTACCTATATCATATGTTTATAGTGCAAAAGAATGTAGATGATTTATGTATTACTAACGATTGACATCAAAAAATAAAAGACAATGTGAAAAAGAAATCCATGTCTATTTATGGACATAATGATCTGTGTGTTGATAATGAAGAGGTAACACTATGATTACTTCATGATAGACTAGAGTCACCAATATGATCGCTCAGAGCCCAACTGATACACTAATGAATAAACAGTTATAACCATTTTTTGCATGCAGTATCCCAGCTATAATCACAATACAGTATAGGAAATATTATTACCTTTTAATAAACCTTATATGCTATTAGACTGTTATGCAGTTTCTCCAGTTAGGAGAGAGAGAGGCATACTGTCCGGTAAGGTAATTCTTTAAAAGCAAAGTTATAAAACAATAAGAAAGCTAACACATTATCCATTACTCTGTTAATTACCACTGTTAATTACAGTTAATTATCAATTAACACACTGTCAATTATTTTGTATTAAATATCACTCCCCTTATGCCTGCATAAGGCTAGGCTATTCACTTCAGTACCAGTCTTGCACATGGTGTTCTAATACAATGAATATCAGGTGATGATGATGACACAGAAACGTCTTATTAAGTACTTGCCTCACAGGTACTGGATTTTCACATGAAGACATTCACATACCTAGCACACAAATCTCCTAAAATGCATTGGGAATTTTTGATCAGTATGCAATAGATGGATCAGATGCACCACATAAGAAGCTAAATCCTTACAAAATCTGTCATAACACTGCTTCTGTTTTATGTTTTGGTTTTTCGGCCACGAGGCATGTTGGATCTTAGCTCCCCAACCAGGAATCAAATCTGAATCCCTGCACTGGAAAGTGAAGTCCTAACCTGACAGGGAAGTCCCACACATTCTTTGATAATTTATTTTTTTCTTTCAAGGTTTTATTGTTTGCATATATTTACAACACTTTGAGTTTAAGTCTACCGCATTGCAGGCAGATTCTTTACCAACTGAGCTACAAGGGAATCCCTAAGTCTACTAAAAACAAAATTCAAGAGAGGAAGCATGAGATATCCAGAACCGGGATTAATTGTGAACATACTGGAAGAAAAGACCTATTAGAACAGAGAGGCAATAGGTGTGACTCACACACTCAGTGTAATTGATATTAACCGTCTAACCATCTCCTGTCGTTAGAGTTCAGATAGGGTGCTCACCTAGGCTTAGCGAGATCCAGCACGGGGCAGTGGGCACCACAGGCACACACCTGTGAGCAGGTCACCCTGATGCTAAACTCATCCTCTATGTGCTAAAGCACAAGATGATTTTCAGTTTTCTTCATTTTATGGGGGAAAATCTATATGTCAGACTTTTTCCTATGGAAGGGATTATAACTGGGCAATCTGGTTCTATAAGAAAACAACAGCCAACATGTTAGATATTTTGTATCAGCATATCATAAACAGAAATGCACAGCTCGCTTTTTGTATATTCGCATTTAAAATAAAACAGCTGTTGTTCATCTAAACTTGTTTTAAGAGAGGGATTTTAATATATTTTATATAACTTTCACAATACTATTCTTTCCAACAATTCAGCATTTAAGAGATGAAAATGATGGAGTGTTTGAACATATATATTTGTGTTGTTTTGAAAGTGGAACACAGAGTGTTGATTTTGCAATGTGGCATTTTTATGTGTAACTTGAGGCAACATCCTGACTTCGTTCTTCCTCTCAGCACAGTTGGTACAAGCTGGGGGCTTTGGCATTGTCAGTGGAGGGATAACCAGGGAGTCAGAGCATGAATAATAAGCACATTGACTATATTGGCTTGGGGCTTCCCTGATGGCTCAGTGGGTAAAGAATCTGCCTGCAATGCAGGAGGCACATGAGACATGGTTCAATCCCTGGGTCAGGAAGATCCCCTGGAGAAGGAAAATGGCAACCCACTTCAGTATTCTTACCTAGAAAATCCCGTGAATCAAGGAGCATTTGTGGGCTACAGTCACAAAGAGATCACAAGAGTCAGACATGACTGAGCAACTTTTCACACATATATTGATTATATATTCATGTGGGCCTTATATGAAATAAAATATTTAGAGGAAATACAAAGTAGATTTGCAAACCTTTAAAAATCAAGGTAAAATCCTTGAAAAAGAAAGTCTATAATAAAATTAAATTATCTGATTATAACTTGAAGGTCAGTGAATCCACAGGGAATGAAGTGTCAAGGATTTTTGACACTTACCAGTTCTTGCTTTCTTTTCTTGTTTTCAAGGAGATCACAAAATTTGTACGAGCATGTGTTATGCCCTAACCTGAGTGTCAATGTTATTAAAGTTGTTCATAATTCAGAAGTTAAATTCAATACCAGGAGAATAAATACTAATATTCACATTACAGAAACTAATAGGAAAATGATATTCTAATAGTCAGGAAATTCAAATGATCCAAAAGCTTAAATGTTTACAGAAAAGAAAAGGATGTCATTTTTTTGTTCAGAAAATAGTTCCTATGGTACCCTGACAGCAGCAGTAAGACGTAGTTGTAATCCTCAGATGATGTCTGTAACTCAGATCCAGACACACCATCACGCACTCTATCTTATCCTCAGTGCAGCAGTGAGGACACTTAAGAGATGACGCACGTGGAGATGGCCTTTGCCAGAGCAGACAAAAAGCATCTCTACGGAGACAGAGTAAGCCACTCGTGTGTGTGAGAGTGTGTGCATGTACTCTCAGGCAAGTTCAGCATTTTGCGACTCCATGGACTGTAGTCCGCTAAGCTCCTCTGTCCATGGGATTCTCCAGGCAAGAGTATAGGAGTGAGTAGCCGTACCCTTCTCTGGAGATATTCCTGATCCAGGGATCGAACCTGCATCTGCTGTACTGCAAGGGAGTTCTTTATATCGCTGAGCCATCAGGAATGCCCCCAAAATCATCACTACAAAGTCAGAATAAATAAGTCACTTGTACTACATTATAGACTTATATGTTTAAAAACATGCTTGTTTCTATCCATTGATGTAGACATTTTATAATGTATGCATTCAAACTCTGAATTGCTGGGGAAAATGTCATAAAACTTATATAACCAGCAGGTGAGATTCCACTTGTGTCAACAGGAGGGCAAACACAGAATAACCTATTTTTTTTAAATTCTAAGAAAGAATAATAATGATCTAAAATTTCCCCAAACCCCCCTCTAGTCAGGGAAGTGAACACAGCTGAAAACCCAATTCCTTTTGAATCCTTCTGAAAAATTTGCAGAATTTACATAAATCCAGCAGGGGACTGTACTGTGTGTTAGAACAGTGTCTATATTTTATGCTTTTCTCTTATGCAAAAATACTCTTCAGAAGATATATTTAAGTCACATTTATATTTAAAAAAAAATCACAAGTTCCATGTATATGTTAGAGGTACACATAAAGACTCCACCTGTAGGTTGAAAGTGAAAGTGAAAGCAAAAGTGAAAGTCACCCAGTTGTGTCCAACTCTTATGCAAGCCTGTGGACTGTTCAGTTCAGTTCAGTCACTCAGTCATGTCTGACTCTTTGCGACCCCATGAATCGCAGCATGCCAGGCNGGGAGGCCTTACAAATAGCTGTGAAAAGAAGAGAGGCGAAAAGCAAAGGAGAAAAGGAAAGATATAAGCATCTGAATGCAGAGTTCCAAAGAATAGCAAGAAGAGATAAGAAAGCCTTCTTCAGCGATCAATGCAAAGAAATAGAGGAAAAGAACAGAATGGGAAAGTACTTTTTCAAACAATTAAAAATTTCACAATAGTTAGTGGCTATAAAATATGTAATCTCTCAGGTGGGATGTCCTTAACTGTAAGTAAAATAAACCTCCATTTCATTTTGGCTTAAAACATAAGGTCATTAATTACTTCCCAAACAGAAAGTCTAGAAATATGACCACTCCACTGATGCTCAAACCCACTCCTCTGCACACTTTCGACTTTGTCCTCCCAGTGTGCTGGCCTCATCCTCCGTCTCCAATCATCAGATCTATTGGGAATGCAGGAAACAAGGCAGTTAGGAGACATTCATTTCCCAACATCTTACACCAAGAATTCGCTTCATAGTGCTGAATCGGCTGTTCATTCCTAATTAACCAGTCACTCTGGAGGGGAAAGAGATTATGAGGAAGGGCTTGATTTGAGGATCAATTTGAGGGCATTGAGGAGCCAACCTCCTGAAGCACTACATTTCAATCCTTGGATATGATGAGTGTACCAGGACTGGAGCTTCCCTGGGGAGAACCCAGGGGCTGTGAACATAGTGCTAATTAATAAACACCATGTTTTATCTTCAAATAGGTGATGGCTTTATTGTTCAATTATCAGTTGCTAAAATAAAAGATTCTCCTTTCCAGGCAAATGATAATCGTGGGCTGATAAGCAACAGCATTGGAAAGAACACCCTCTCACCTCTATCAAAATCTAGTTCTGGGTGTTTTTGTAAACTCGAGCATTCCAGATGGCGAGTGCACAGTGCAGCACTGGTGTTTAATGTCCCTCCAACTGTTGTCGTAAAAAGCTACCATCTAATACACTGCATCTTGCTCCCCTTAGCACACACTGCTCTCTGCGGTCCACGGACACACGGTTTCCACAATGGACACAGAAGCTTAGAGAGGTAGAAAATATACATTAAAGGACTTTCTATTCATAAAATTCCTTGGAACAAAACAGTGTAATCTGGGGTAGTCAGGGTGTACAGCCTTCAATCTATCAGGCAATGAGACCCTACCTATGTCAATAGTGGACCAAACACAGAATAACCTTTTTCTGAAATCACAGAACAAAATTATAATGATGGCCTGACTTTTCCCCAACTCCCCTCCCTAAGCAGTACTTGTGACTGAAATATAATTGTCCTCAGGCCCGTTTGAGAGATGTGTGGGATTTTCAGAAATTCAGCAGGAGATCACACTAAGTGTATTTCAATCAGCAGGAGCACTCTGTACTTCGTGGTTTTCTTCTATGCAAAAATGCCCCTCAGAAGATATACTTTAAGACATACTTAAAGGTGAATATTTCAAAAATACAAGTGCCTGTACATATTAGAGCTGAAGGTGGATGCATGAAAAATTGCTCATAATTTTAAAGGAAACCTTGCATTGATGGCCAGCTGCTCCCTTCTGCGGGAAGTAATGAGCTTTGATTATAACTTGGGTTTTGATTTAAACATCCTCCTTAAATATTAGTCTTGAAGCTGTATTTATAATATGTCACTTGAGGAGCAAAACGAGAAAAAATGAACAAGGCGGTGAAATAAGGAAGCTTTTTTTTACTGTGCGGCTTGATGTAGGAGCTGAAGTAGTATGGTAGGATGGAGTGGCAACAGCAGGTGGCACCGATGGAAAGCACCCATGTTCCTGGTATAGTCGAGCCTGTCCAGCACTCTTGATGCTGGGGGATAAGTGTCAGCACAGAATTAGAGAGAGAGAGGATAAAAGGTCTCCTCACATTTGCTGCTTAAACCTGAAAAAGATCAGGATATGCTTCTGTGTGGTGTGTGTGTGTCTGCTCAGTCGTGTCCAACTCTCTGTGATCCCACAGACTGTAGCCCGCCAGGCTCCTCTGTCCGTGGGATTCCCCAGGCAAGAACACTGGAGTGGGTTCCCATGCCCTTCTCCATGGGATCTTCTCAACGTGGTGGTCAAACCTGTGTTCTCTGCATTGCAGGCAGATTCTTTACCACTGAGCCACCTGGGAAGCCCATATGATTTTATGATCTCAAATCAAATAACAGCAATGCTAGACCCCTATGAGTTTACCAGCTGGGGTTACTGTCTAGCCCCCAATCTGGCTTTCATGTCACAGCCAACCTTTAATACCCCAAGGAATTGCAAATAGTGTAAAATAGATCTTTGCTTTGGAGAAGAGGATACTAAAGAGAACTGATCTAGTTTTTCTGAAGATTATCCCTCTATTGGTATCATGAATAGCAACTCCATGGGCGATAGCCCTCCAGGCTCCTCTGTCCATGGGATTCTCCAGGCAGGAATACTGGAATGGGTTGCTGTGCCCTCCTCCAGGGAATCTTTCTGACCCAGGAACTGAACCTGTGTCTCCTGCATTGCAGACAGATTATCACAGAGCCATCAGGGAAGCTGCTGCCTGTGTGTACATCCCTTGATTCTGTGTCTCCTTTTTTGTGCAAGAACATCTCTGCACAGTAATTGTGGGAATCCCCTCAGACCTCTGGAAACAGAAACTTTCCTGTTTGTAGAACTCATTGTAATTATGACCAGATGCTTGATATCTGCATGTCCTTTAAGAGCAGAAAATGCTTGTTTTGTTCAGTATTTGCCTTGTTTAATGTTTGTTGAATGAATACAAAGCTTACATCCTCTCCAAATGGCCCCTGCTGCTTCATCCATGCTCTTGGTCTCCCTCCCCAACCTGGGGAGCTGGGCTGGGAACACAACAGGACACCTCAGCAACTCCAAGCTTCCTACAAAAGATACAGGTATTTAAAACCCATCTGTAAGTACTACAAATGAGGATACATGAATACACACTGTGATTATGCTGGGCAGGCTAGACAGGCAGAGCTCCAGGCAGGATGGAAGTCTTGAGATAAGTTTTGCTGAAAGAGAGCAACTTGATTTGACAAGAAGTGTTAGAATAAGAAAATGCACCAAAAGGAAAACATTGGCTTCATCCACTCAGTGCACTTAGTTATAGGTGCACAAAGATAAACACCCATCAGCTCCTCATCGGATGCTGAAAACACACAGGAGAAGGTGACCAGTCAATCACACCCGTGAAATGTGAGCACATCTCTGCAGCTCTGAGTGTGAAAGATGGTTTTGGGCCTGGATAAAGAGTCCAACATAGTACGGGTTTATTTCTTCCCTGGGTGAGGGAATTCTAGTGCTGCTCTGAAACTCACATGAGAACCTGGGATCTGTCCCCAGTGACCCACAGGCTGCGGGGGTGGGACTGCAAGGCTGCCAGCACCTTGTTCTGTTGTGATGGGGCCCCAAGTGTGTCACCTGTACTGCCGGCTCAATTTTGTCCACAGAGCAGGTAAGAGGGAGGGTGCAGACCTCCCTCAGGGCCTGACACCCACATCTGCTCTTTCAGCAGCTTTGGCTGAATGGCCAGGTCTTCGAAGGAGCCTGGCCCGAAGGTGAGTGGTTGCACCCCTACCCTGGGAGCAAGAAAGGGACTGTCAGCAAGCCTGGGAGCGGGGACCCAGCCATGGTGTGCACATGCAGAATCAGATATTCATCCCAGCTCTGACTGCAGAGGAAGGTCTTCAGATAGAAGACAGTGAGTTAGTCCATCAACTCATGAGGCCTGAGCATCGACACCTCAGGTGGAAGTGGGAGGCCCTGAGGGAGAACATGGGGGCCAAAATAGACCCTTGAACATGATGGAGCATCTTCTCAAGACATGCACATGCTGACTGGGTCCAGTCCCTTGACACCTTCTCATGTGTCACACCATTGATACACCTGCATCTCCAGGGCAACCTTCTTCATTCTGATTTTTTCCCCCTCAACCTGAAATTATTTTTTTCTTTCCTCCTGTGAAGTTGGCATTATTTTAAAACATATAATCTGTGTTTTTTTAAATTTCCTCCAATATAATTTAATCCCAAGAAGGGAGGGAACTATCCACTGGTGAAATCACACATGGTGGCTCAGTGGTAAAGAATCCACCTACTAACGCAGGGGACACCAGAGACCTGGGTTCGTTCCCTGGGTTAGGAAGATCCCCTGGAGAAGGGAATGGCAACCCACTCCAGTATTCTTGTCTAGAAAATCCCATGGACTGGGGAGCCTGGTGGGCTACAGTCCATGGGATCACAAACAGTTGGACATGATTGAACATGTATGCACTATAATGTGCTGTTTAAATTATACAGTTAGTGCCTGCGATGGTGGTGAGACATATGGGAACAGACTAATAAAACTTGAAGGAAGATGAAATGAATGTCTAGATAAATGATAGAAATAGATGGATAGACATAGATACACATACATATTCTCCAGTTTTAATGATTATTTATATATTTTCTAATCTTAAGCCTTTGGCTTTCTAGTTGTGTTTTTCCTACCCTCTTATACTTTCAAGATCAGAATAAAATTGCAAGGATACAGTCTGAATTTTAATAAAAACAAAATGAATGAACACATGAGTAGAAAGAAACAACTAGATGCTTTCTAATTCTGATGGCTGGAAGTCATGCAAATGTTTGGACTTAATAAAACCAATGATGCCACTTTTTACATCTATTCCAAGTTCCATCTCTTAGAGAACAAGCTGGCCATAAACTGTCTCCTCATGCTTTGAGGCTCTCTAAAAACTGAACTAGAAAATATTCCACTTTCATTATTTTGCAGTTGTAAATAAATCCTTAATTGTTTTTGAAATTTGACATGTGTTATTTATTTGAAATTTGAACTACTCTACATCCTATCAGGGCTTCCCTGTTGGCTTAGCAGTAAAGAATCCACCTGCAATGCAGGAGTCGTAGGAGACACAGGTTCAATCCCTGGGTCAGGAACATCCCCTCGAGGAGAGCACGGTAACCCACTCCAGTGTTCTTGCTTGGAGAATCTCATGGACAGAGGAGCCTGGCAGGCTATAGCCCATAAGGTCACAAAGAGTTGGACATGACTGAAACAATTTAGCCTGCAACGCACACTCAATCAATGTATATAACTTTCTTCTACCCTGAAGAAAACATGCCTTTTATGAACAGCTTCCAAGTTTAATGCTATGCTGACAAAACAAAAATAAACTGCAAACTATTACACATTTATATACAGACAAAAATGGTAAATAAAATATAAACGAGTAGAATGACATTTCGTGAAGATAAAATATACCCTGACAGAGTGGCTTTGTTCTCAGAAAACAAAGATCAATTGCACAGACAAGATTCATTAATGTAATACATACAAAAATGTCCAAGGAGAAAACACATTATTTACTTGATTGTGTTTGAAATCCCCAGGAGTTGCGAATTTGATCCCTGGTTCCCTGGAGGAGAAAATGGTAACCCACTCCAGTATTCTTGCCTGGAGAATCCCATGGACAGAAGGATCTAGCAGGCTACAGTCCATGGGGTCGCAAAGAGTTGGAGACAACCGAGCGACTGAGCACAGCGCAGCACCACTTGAAATCCCATGTGAAATAATGCAACATTTTTTCTTAATAAAATCTCATAGTGAACCAAAAAAGAGAAAAATGTAGTTAACATTTCTTATTCAGTCATCAACATTGTGCCTCACCAGGAAGTCATCACAGGCATCATCTTCTTATAGAACATGAAGGCTACCTCAACAAAACCAACAGAATCAGCTACCGCCACCTGGGCGCTGCAGTGATGCTACACCAGTGCTCCTGGGGATCAGTCTTGGAATCCTCTCAAGGAGGAGCCAGTGTGTCTCTGCGTCTCCTGGAGAGGAGCTGATTAGGATGAGGGGAGAAAGCAGGGAGGGAGGCCCCCAGTAGACAGGAGGACGTGAAGGGAAAGGTAGTTAGGGGAGGGATCGTCAAGGTAAGGTTGGGTCTTAGGTTCAAACCCTCCTCCCACTTGAGGTGGAAGGAGAGGATAATAAGGTCAAATGAACGCCAAAGGGGGTGAGAATTCCCCTCTGGATTTCTAGGAAGAGATCCTTCTTCTCTTCTTTTCCCTCCATAGATTTCCCACTCCATGAGTGTGAAGAGTCCCCACAGACACACACACTCACTCCTGGAGAAGCACAGACAGAACAGAGGTAAGTGCCACCCTAGTTCCCTGGGGACCATTCTCCTCACCTGCCCTCTCCTGACCCTGAGGGATCCCCCCTCTCAGAAATACAGGCGCGAGAAGTCTGAGGCTCACCCAGACGTGAGGACGGAGGGCCTCACATGAGAGGAGCCTCTGTGTCGACGGCTAGGGTTTCCTGGACAAGTGGGGACCGGCAAGGGGCAGGGGGGCCAACATGGAGTCAGGGGGACAATCTGCTCAGCAGGGGGCAGGGGCATCCCCCCTAAAACCAGCTGGGGCACCCACGCCCCATTTCAGAGTCATCACTGCCCGTTTTTTTCATGTCACTGAAAACTCTGAATTGCCCCTTCAGCTTCATCTTAAGACCATCAGGAGTATGTTTTCCAAAAACTCTTTTAAAATAGGACGTGTGTATTCAGAGTCTTTCCATATCCAAGAATATTTTTCTGCTGACTTCGGTCATGAAATCCAAATTTCTAAAACCGAATGTCTCCAATTAAAATCTCTTCTCACTCAGCACTCTCTGAAGCCATTATGATTTGCTTAGATTTAGTCCTTTTCAGGCTGATTTCACATTAGTGAGCTCTTTTGTTCAGCATATTGCCAAGGCAGGACTGCTTTCCTTTGTAATATGCTGTGTTATTGCTTTCACTTTATTTATCAGAAGAGCTTCCTTGGGTCCACCTTTTGTTTTCACTCTGGTTCTCTTCAGTCCCACCGTCACTCCTGTGCTGGCTCCTGGCTTCGAGGATGGGCACAGCTGTGCTGTTCTGTGCAGAGGGGTGTTTTCCCATCACTCACCCTGGCTCCCATGCACCACCAGCGATGGAGCCAAACCACAAGGACACCCTCCCTGGGCCTTCAGTGCCACACGCAGCCTTCTCCGCAGTTCTGCAGTCCTTTATTTACAGGATCTGGGGTTCAGGTTCCTGAACTCCAGCTCGTCTCCGTTTGCCTAGAGTGTAATAGAAAGAGCTTACAAATCTTTAGGCTTCTATCCTGAAAGATAACTGTTTGGCAGTCCACCTTCCAATCCCAGTAAACAGTAAAAACCAGAATATGCATTCACTTTGTCCTCAAAAATTCAGATGACATTTTTACTCTTTAAAGGTCAGTGGGAGCAATAAATAAAATGGAGCTGGGAGTCAGCTTTTACTTGTTCTCTCAAAGCAGGTAGGGAGATCATTATCCCTTCACGGTCTGTTCTTGGGCTCAGGGACTGAGGATGATTTTAATCAGAAAATTGAGCAGCCGTCTCCTTACGTGTTTTCAGCCTTTTCAAGCAGCCAGAGGATGTTTTACCCATGCCCAGAGCTATCTGACAATCAGTAAAGACCAAACCCTCCCCTTCTCCAGGAGCAGCTGAAGTATGTTACTTAAGTACTAAGCTGAACTCCATGGACTTACAGATCCCCGATCACCTCTTTTCCCACAGAACGCAGTTCTGTTTAAATGATTGCAGTTCAGTTAAGTTTCTTAGTCCTCTTCCTGGATCCTTCTGCTGCTGCTGCTGCTAAGTCGCTTCAGTCGTGTCCAACTCTGTGCAACCCCATAGACAGCAGCCAACCAGGCTCCCCTGTCCCTGGGATTCTCCAGGCAAAACACTGGAGTGGGTTGCCATTTCCTTCTCCAATGCACGAAAGTGAAGAGTGAAAGTGAAGTCGCTCAGTTGTGTCTGAACCTCAGCGACCCCATGGACTGCAGCCCACCCGGCTCCTCCGTCCATGGGATTTTCCAGGCAAGAGTGGTGGAGTAGGGTATCATCGCCCTCTCAGCCTGGATCTTTCATCTCCCCCAAAAGATAGGACTCAGACATATTCTGTTTTTTTCTGCTCTTTCTCTTCCATCAAATTAGCGGATTCCCACAGCTTCCAATTCTTACAATGAGGTCATGGAATAACTACTTACTTCCAACCACAAACACATGGATAGAGGAAGATTTTTCTTTACCTATCTCATCATTAAAGCATTTTTAACAATGAATCAGGAGATAATATTTTTCTTTTAGAAGATTTTTCTAGGAGTACTCTGTCTGAAACATAGATCCCATCAGCACTTGTTTATAACATTGGCACCTTGGGTGCTTATTAAATTTGCTTAATTGTAAAGTCTTGATACTGCTTACTAAGACAACGTAATTTCATACAGGAGTATTCATGTTCTATGTTATCAAGTTCATCATTTGGCTTTATATTGTCAATTGAATAAAAGCAATATTTTAGGGGAATTTATTCATTTTCTCAAGTCAGTGACTCATATTCATGTCATTAAAATGTCTGTCTTTGCACTGTATCAAATTGTCATTTATAAAGTTTGAGGTTTTATTAGAGCAGATATCTTTTGTTCTAGTTTTGGGAATAGTGTTTTAAAATGTGAGTTCAATAATTCAAAAATAAATGAATGTTCAGATAGTAGTCAGGAAATGTCATGAACATTTTTCAAGTTGCTTAAACTTATTCTTGACAGTTCACGAATTAAGTTTTGCCCTTGAAACGTCTCATCTTATTTTCATATTCTGGTATGAAATATTTACCAATGTTCTACCTGGGGATATCCCTTTATATTAAAAATAGAAGACAACAACAATGACATGCAACAATAACTTTATTATGACAGTGATTATATGGTGACTGTAGAAGTACATATTGTCTGTCTGAAAACTTTAGGCAATTAAAATTGGTTACCTAGAATTCTCTAAGCTAAGCTATTGATGACTGACTGATAGTAATGCTACTTCTAAGAGAGAAAAAAACACCATTTTTATAGATTGTCTGAATGATTCACACAGGTAAGATCACCAACTCATGAACAAAATTTTGATGGGATCTCATTTATTTAAACTGTCTACTGACAAACTCTCTTAGAAGACTGCTCTTCTCTTTAGATCCATGAGTAAGTAATGACTTTTTAATTGATGGTACTTTATCAGTTCATTTACCTGCTCGGAGGTAGATCTGATATATGCTGAAATACATGAACATGTATTTGAGTATGTATGCACTGAGCAGGAGAATAACAAAATGCCTTCCCAAGGACACCAAGTCACATGTCCAGCAATATGTGAGAAGTCTGAATTACAGCAAGGTAAGTAGAATGCCTCGTTGGTCATGATAAAAGCCAGAGAAATTTTTCCCCAACCAGCACTATCTGACAATCATTAAAGGCCAAAACCTCTCCTACTCCATGAACAGCTGAAGTATAACTTAGTTATTAAGCTGAACTCCATGGACTTTTGAGCTCTAAAAGCACCACTTCATATGTTCATTCAGAGAGCATGTAAGGAAGTGCTGTCTGTACCATCATAATGCTGGGCTGGGAGTACAGGTGTTACTGGCGCACCCCTGAACTCAGAGCCTGAAAGCCTGGAGGGAGAAGGCCAGAGACTGTGCCCAGTCCAACATGGGGAAGAGGACCTGCAGGTCTGTGAGTACCCAGCATAGAGACTGATGCCCTCTACACACTCAGAAAAGACTGCCTAGAACAATGAATGCATAGGTGAATTGTGGGTATAACAGGGCTCCTAGAAATCTTTAAAGTTTTAACACAAAATTACCTAAATTAGATTGATAATGTATGCATGTACATACACATATTTTCTCTATTGGACATTTTTTCTTTTAAGAATGAAAGCAACAAAAAATGTACATTATGGTTGATTGGGAAGATTTAATGAGATAAATTGATAAAAAATAAGTGCCATCTGTATTCTCAGACTTTGAAGTACATTAAAATTGTTGATGTATTTTCTTTGAATTTTATTATGTTGAAAACTCTTCAAACAAAGTAAGTATCACAGAATGTATTAGATTTTGATCCCTTTGTAATTAATATTATGTGATGAACAGCTCAATATTTTTAGACATCATTTTAAGGCTCATAATAGCTCATTCTGGGTATCAGCACACCAAACTCTGTTGATGGTTTCCTTACTATAAATGATTGTTCACATTTTTGTCCCATTAGTACTAATATGATAGATGAAAATGTGTTTCTAAATGTGTGTTTCCAGTCATCTCTTAACTATAGTTTTGTCCTAGTTGCTGTTGTTTTCCTTTTATTACCAGTCTACCACTAAAATACTACCAAAAAATAAAAAAGAACTAAAAAGGATTAAAGATCAATATAAAAGTTTTATTCTAAGCCCATAAAAAGGACTTTATGGTGTTTCTGAAGAGCAGAACTCTACATAAAGAAAAAAAGGAAAGGATCATGGTATTTGAGCTCCCTGAAATTAAATTTTGATCAGTTTCACTAAGCTCTCTGACTGTTTTCAGTAATTGTTGGAGCTAAGCAGTGTAGTTGGAGTCTTAGATAGAAATTCATAAAGGTGACAGTGCTCTGTCAGACCTTTGAAGTGGGAAGGGAGGAAAGGAGGTTGAGTGACCACAAAGGCCGCTAATGATCCTAGTGCTGAGTGAACACTAGGTGCCCACTGGGGTGACCACCTGCAGACACCCACCTTTCAGAGGACAAGCCGGGCTGTTTATGTGATGCAAGCCAATGGCTTCTTCACAGATAATACTGTTCTTTGCTCCTCTAGAATTCAGCTGGAGATTGAAAAATGATGAACAATAGTTGAGATTCTATTCCTGGCAAGAAACTGATAGGTAAAGAAAACTTCATTCCCAAGGCATTTACAGACCAGAACTGCAATTTCCTAAAAACATAAACAGTAGTGGAATGAGGCTGACTGTAATAAGGATTGCAGTGAGACAAGCTACAGTGTAAATAGGAGAGCTTTTTTCACACTGGCAAATTCAGGTAGAAATATGTGGAAAGATCATTAGACATCTATTCACCACATATCCATTGAGTGGCTATCATAGTTTCCAGATATAAGGCATATAGAAATGAACAAAACAGATGGCTTGATCACGTAAAGCCTCAATTCCAGTAGAATAAGGCAAGCTAAAAATAAAACAGAAAAGATAGAAATATCGTTTCTGGCAATGGGCAAGACCATGAAAGGCCTGATTTGATGCACAGGGTGACAAGCATTCGGTTTAGCCAGGATTAAGCTTAAAACCTGAAAGCAAAGGTAATGAAGAGAATTTCATATTAAAAGAGAATTGGAGAATCAATTTCCTGGAACCCTAGAAACTAATCTAAAACTTCCAGTAACCACAGGACTGTTTAATAATGAAAAAAACAGGTAATTTTTGGTAAGAAAGTGTGATATTTCTATTCACCTGCCCACTACTCCCTTTTTTCCTGCCTGTGGAAAAGGAGAGGCATCAGCAATAGGTATGGAGACCCACATTCCTAGTGTGGCTCCATGGTTCAGAGGCTACTGCAGACTTGCTTTTAAAAATACTATGAAAGTACGTATTCTTAAAATTTTGTGTTCTGACCTTTCAGAAGTTCCCTGAGGGACAAGCACAAATGTTGACCTTATTTTTCCTCCCTGCTGCCTGGGGCTGGGGCTGTTTTCCTGAGAGTGACACTGATGTCATCAAAACATCTTGAGATGTCCACCACCTATGCCTGTCTGGTGTGGGGACAGCAGATATGGTGGTCAGACAGACCCAGATGTGAAGAGGAGGATCAGCAAAAGACTTCTACAGGAATGAGGATTCAGAACAACCATCACAGACACGAATGAAAGCAGGAATGCAGACTGCATGCCCAGGCCTGGATGCATGCTCAGGCCTGGATACACGCTCAGAAAAGGCAGGAGAGGACCCCGCTGGGCGCTGGAAACGGGAGGAGATGGAAAAATAGAGAGCAGCAAGCAGTTGGCCTAGTATGGAAAGATTACTCCAGCTCAGAGCAATGAGAATAAGCAGTGCTGGGGAGGATGTGGAGAAACTGAAACTCAAGGTTTTCCAGGTGGGAACGTAAGATAGTGAAGCCCGTGTGGAAACAGATGGTGGTACTGCTAAACATTAAATGTAGAATTGCCCTATGAACCAGCCATCCACTACTAGGTAGAGATCCAAAAGAAATGATACTGGTACTCAAGCAAATACCTGTGTAGGCACATTCATAGCACTTCTATTCACAGTACCCAAAAGGTGGAGATGACCCAAGGGATCATCACACACTGTAGTGTACGAATACAATGGAATATTAATCAGCCATAAAAATGAGGTATTTAAACATGCTACAATGTGATAAACCTCAAAATTATCACCCTGAGAACTGAAACAAGGCAGACACAGAACATCACGTGATTCCATTTGTACAAAATCCATACAGATTGCCGATGGGTGTTTGTGAGCCTAGGGAGGTTCAGGGGCAAATGGTGACACAAGCATTTTGGAACTAGATGCATGTGGTGGTTGTGCAACACTGTGAATGTACTAAATGTCCCTGAATTGTTCCCTTTAAAATGGCCAGTATAATCTTATATGAATGTCATCTTGATTTTTAAATGTAAGGCCAATGAACTCAGTAAATTAGATGAATTTATGAAGGAAAAAAAGGAAAGAAGAATATCCAGTGTCCAGTAGTCCCTGATCATTTCCTTTCAAGGACAGTTTCCCTGGTGAAAAGTCACAGGTCCCTTTGGAGAAGGAGAAAGAGGGACTGTTTAAGTTTTCTCAAGGGAGCCCAGCCCCACCCTTGCATTCCAGAGGCCCTGGATCTGTAAACTGGCTCAGATCTGAGAGCTCCCTTGACTAATGGAAGGAGCATCGATCTTTAAATCTAACCATATTGGAGAGCTAATCCCAAGCCAATAATGTGCCAGCAGACAGTACTCTGGAGGCTGAGAAGGCCCAAGAGCTGCTGCCCACAAGCTGAGACCAGGAGAGCTGGTGGCGTGGTTCTGAGCCCTGGGAGTGAGAGAGCCCAGGGTGTAGACACCAGTCTGGATCTGAAGGCTTGGGGCCAGGAGACGGGACAGCCATACCCGGTTCACAGTCAGTAGAGCCCAGCCTCCCTGCCTGCACCTTTTCCTTCTATGCAGGCCCTCACTGGGCAGGACAATCTGCTTCACTCATCCATCAATGCAGATGCCAGCCCCCATTGAGACAGCCTCCCAGACACGTCCGGAAACAACGCCTTATCATGTATGTGGTGTCCGGCAGCCCAGAAACCCTCACGGTCCATGTCATGACCTTGTACTGAGGAAATTAGAATGTCACTCGCTGGACAGATTTAAATGTTAAAATATGAAAGATGTATCTTATAAACCATTATGTGAGGCAGAAAAAGATTTTACCTTATTTTCTGGAAATACTGAGTTTATTTTCTAGGCTCTACAGCTTCACATGAGTACAGACCACAGAAAGAAGAATCACTTCACTGTCTTCAAACACTGCAGCAACGAGAGGTAAATAAACATCCATATGCTCATCTTACTTTTCATTTTTACTTTTTAAAAATCCAGAGAATTGAGACTTTTCAAAGATGGAAACTAAAGTAATCCCAGATTCATATAAAAATGCATTTTCTGCCTTTTAATTAAGATGATTAATGCAATTAATAGTGATTACTTTTTCTAATGAATACTTAATTTACTCTTTGGGAAATCACTTATGATTATAATTCATTACCAAATAATTGTGTACTCTTTAGTGATTTGTGCTGTGGGATCAACATTTCTAAACTTAAATTTCTAGCCTTCTGTATAGTTTCTTTTGCTAATAAAAAGTAACATTGATCAATGTTGTTATTGATATTGCTGGTTAGTTGCTAAGTCATCTTTGCAACCCCATGGATGCAGCATGTCAGGCTCCTCTGTCCTCCACTATCTCCCAGAGCTTACTCAAATTCATGCCTTGAGTCAGTGATGCCATCCAACCATCTCATCTTCTGCCATCCACTTCTCCTCCCGAACTCAATCTTTCCCAGCATCAGGGTCTTTTCCAATGAGTTGGCTCTTTGTAACAGATAGTCAAAGCATTGGTCAGCTTCAGCATCAGTCTTTCCAGTGAATATTCAGGGTTGATTTCCTTTAGGATTGCTTGGTTTGATCTTCTTCCTATCCAAGAGATTCTCAAGCGTCTTCTCCAACATCACAGTTCGAAAGCATGTGTCTCAATGGAACTAAATAAAAAGTCCCAAATACTTATTTGTATGATATACTGTAGAATATATTTTGCTACATTTCATATATATATATATATAAATTATATAGCCACCTTGGAAGTGTGTGCATATATATATATAAACATAATTAAATCAATTAAGGAAAAAACATGTGAAGGAAAACCACGTGAACAACTTCAGACTTAGTTGTTTGTACTCCATTCTTTTAAGATAACATGATATATTTACTGGTTGAAAATATCATGAGGTTTACTTCTTAAAATTTCATTTATAAGACTTTAGTTCTGAAAAAATGCTTTAGACAGGTTCAAAATAACATGACCAACTCACTGATATTACAGATACCATTTAGATTTCTACAAGCAGATTTGATCAATCTCCTGTCAACTAGAGTAAAGAAATAATAACTTCTTTAGGAGAAGCTGAATGCCTGGGGAGGCATCCAATGCATTTAATAAAAGTGAACAATGGCACGAAAGATGATGAATCTTACATACTCGTTTAGCTTGGTTACAACAACAGTGTTATTTCTTATTTGCCCCCATATCTCTGTAATCTGTCTATTGCATTTTACTTTCCAGGAAGAATTCTTATTGAGGATATATGTGCCTGACTGCTAAGGCAGTTAAAATAATAATTCTAAATACATATGATTCCAAAACCTGTGAACAGAGCTGAAGTCAATGAAGTGTGCATGCTCAGTTGCTCAGTCACGTCCGACTCTTTGGGACCCCATGGACTGTAGCCCACCAGGCTCCTCTGTCCATGGAATTTCCCAGACAAGAATACTGGAGTGGGTTGCCATTTTATTCTCCAGGTGATCTTCCTGACCCTGGGATTAAACCTGTGTCTTCTGCCTCCTGCATTGCAGGCAGATTCTTTACCCTCTGAGCTGTTGGGGAAGCCCCCAGTGGTAAGCAAGGAGTCAATTTAATCAATGAAAGACCACCCAGGTTCCTATTATACCTTTTGAATTATGTATCAGAAAATAGAGGACGCAAAAAGCCCTAAACCATAACATGGAATCAAAACTGCAAGAATGGGGCTTGAGGGTCTCCAGGTAACAGCAAAATTAAAGAAAACAACAGATGCTGAAATATCTAAAAAGAGCAACTTTCTGATCCATATCAGACACAAAAGTCTCTCTCAGAGTCGTTTCCTGGAGGATCCAAATTGCCATATGTCACTTTTCAGGTGGGGCCATAGCGGAGCCTTCCAGGGTCCCCTCCCAGATTCATTGGGCCATAGGTTGTGAGTGATGGGGTTTCGAATTAAGACAAGTGAACTCAACAGCAGGGGCCATTGCACATTCTTTCCCTGTGAGGGAAGCTTCCCAGTCAGAGCAGTGTTTCCTGGAGTATCCTCTTGTCAGATAAAGCATTCTGAATGTCCACAGATGGCAGTGCTGGCAGACGCATTAGAGACAAAGAAAGGAAAAATACATCTGGGAATCCCGTATCTTTCCATGAGAAGATTGCTGTTCCCTGTAGGATGGCAGTGATCCAGTGTATGAAATACCCCCTAACCTCCAGTGCGACTACTTAAGAGCTGGGACTTTGGGAGATAATTAGGGTTAAATAAGGTTCCAATCATACAGGACCCACACCCACACGAGAACAGAGAACAGAGATCATTCTTTTGGGGTGTTTATAAAGAACAGGCCATGTGAGGACACAGGAAGAAGACACAAGAGATACAGGCTCGATCCCTGGGTCAGGAAAGTCCCTGGAGGAAGTGGCAGTCCATTCCAGCATTCTTGCCTGGAGAATCCTATGGACAGGGGAACCCGTGTGCCAGTCACTCGGCTGTGTCCAACTCTGCCACCCCACAGACTGTATGTAGCCCACCAGGCTCCCTGTCCACAGATTCTCCAGGCAAGAATGCTGGAGTTTACTGCCACTTCCTTCTCCAGGGAATCTTCCTGACCTAGGGATCAAACCCATGTTTACTCTTGGGCAGAGTCTCTACTATCTGAGTCACAAGGGAAGCCCCACATAACCTCAGAATTGATTAAAAATACCACTTCTTGCTTTATTACTAGAATTTAGTGAGATAACAGCTAATAAAGATCTACATGTTAGTTTAATCAATGAATGTTTGTTTTTACTTCTATTTTTTTCCTCCCACATCTCTAATATTTACTGTACTTAAATGAGAAACAACCAGAAGTATTTTATATTGTCTGATGACGTTAATGTCATGTAACTTTTACATCATGAAGATAGCTTAGACAAGAGAGTCTGTTTCCTTATGGATTACATATTCCATCAAAGTAAATGAGCCTGAGAATATCTCCTTATACAAGATTATTGAGTTTTAAGTGGAAATTACAGAGCATAGCTGACATGTACCATGCATAATTTATAATTGAAAGGAAACATCAATACAAACGGAATTCTCTAATGTACAAGAAATGACTTGGTTTCTTTTTTCTTTTCACTAAGAAAATTCCTGAGGTGATCAACAGATAAGCAGAAAAGGTGGTGGTATGAAATGATTTAGCATCACAAATGAGGTAAGATTTTCTAATTTAATCTTTATTTTATTTTGGAGTATAGTCTGACACTCATTAAGGAAATATTTTCCTTAGGATCAGATTGTCTCTTTCAATTTTGCTTCAGTTCCATATTTCAGCATTGATTTGTCCCATTTCTCAGTGACCTTCTATAGATGCCGTGCAAGTTCATGGTGATTTCATTCATGCCGTGTGCACATGACTCTAAGAGTCCGTGGAGAAACAGCTTTCTTTTCCTTGGGAAATTAAAGAACAACAACTACTACACGTAAGTATTGAAAAATAATTTTAAAGGCTTAGACTTATGCTGGAAAAGAACTCACAGAGACAAAAATCATTTCCTTCTACCACTTCTTTTCAAATAATTTCATGAAAGACCTATATTTATACTGAAAAGAATTTAAAACATTTTAAGATGTTGTAATTCTCTACTATCTGTTTCTACTAATTGGCTGCTAAATAATAACAGAATCCCAGGGATGGGGGAGCCTGGCGGGCTGCCCTCTATGAGATCTCACAGAGTTGGACATGATCGAAGTGACTTAGCAGTAGCAGTAGCACCATAAAGCTATTTTCTATCCTACTATTCTTAGATAAAATACAATGTTCTTTGTTCTATGTCTGTTGTTCTTATTAGACAATTTTCAAAATGTAGAAAGCGGTATCAATTATTTTAAAAATTATCTCAAGTCATTACCTACATCACACGGATCCCTAGTTTTGTGTTGTTCTAATCACAGCATTTCAGAGGAAGAGGAAGCACTGCTTTTGAGTTTCATTGCCTCAGAAGTCAGAGTACATCACGGAGAAATTCTGCACCGAAAGGTCTGTAGACCTGCCATGTACTTTGTAGATCTTTCCATCTTTTTCTCTTTTACTCCCTCATACAGATGTGTCACATCTGTGTATTTATCACAGGCGTTACCAGACTTGTTATATTCCAGACAGAAGTGTTGTGAAGCGACTGTTGGACCTCATGGCAACTTTCTATCCATCTCTCCACAGTACCATGCGTGATGGCAGCATGAAGAGCCCCAGGTTAACGCTCCTTATAGCATCTACTTAGGCTTAGTGACTGGAGTTAACCACCAGTCTGGGCTCATTGCTGTGTAGCCTGATGGACCAATATATACTCATCTTGTCATCAGGCTTCTGATTCGGTTAATTTGTGTTGCCTGAGGGGTCGCAAGGCTTTGACTGCTGCCTCTTCCGAAGGTCCCTCTGCACACACCAAACCTCGAGGAGCCACCACGGTGGGGAGGAATGTGAGCTCATCATGGCTCCCCACTTACTCACTGATTTCACCCCTAGATTATAGAAACAATGACAGTGCCCACTGTGATCTCAGACCTCTGCCCTTACTTTTAGTTTTCTAATTTAATTTTTAATTTTGCGTTGGCGTATAGGGGATTTACAGTGCTGTGTTACTTCAGGTGGACAGCACAGAGATTCATTTCTACATATACATATATTCCTTCTTTTCCAGATGCTTTTCCCATAGCGGTTATCACAGGAAATTTTAAAGTATAATGAGTAAATACCATGAAAATGTCATGAAAATGACATTTTAAAAAAATTTGGTATTAGAATAGATCCCTCTTAAATGGTTTCACATCAGTGCTCAGCTTAGACTCACCTGGAGATGTTGGAAAGCGAGGTTATTACTTTTCCTTCCTTCCAAATGGAAATCAACAGCCACTGAGATGGAACTGGCTGTACATTCAATTCTTGACTGCATAACAATATCTATTAACCATGTGAATGAGCAGAACACATACCAAATTACATGGCAACAGAGATTCAAGGAGAAATAGACCAAAGATTCAAGGTAAAATACACTGTGAAGCCTCATGAGTATGGTTTTGTATTCTAAAGCCAGCAGCATACGATTCTACAGCTGCCTAAAATCATATTAAACAAAGAAACTGTACTGTATTTACCACACAAGAATGCAAATGAACTGCTGAAAAATAAACCCGTGTCTAACACACTGAGTCATGTCCTACTGAGGAGAAGCAACCTTTTTACTATTAGTCTGGTTTTCTTTGCAAAGCAGCATTATACAGTTCAAGGTAAATAACATACAAAGTGAAGCAACTGGTCTAAATAGAATCAGAACAAATTTGACTAAAAATGTCATCAATATATTTTTCCATCTTTCCTTATTGTGCTAGTTGCTCAGCCTTGTCTGACTTTGTGACTCCGAAGACTGTAGCCTGCCACACTCCCCTGTCCATGGGATTTCCCAAACAAGAATACTGAAGGTAGACATTTCCTCCTCCAGGGGCTCTTTCTGACCCAGGGATTGAACCTGGGTCTCTCACATTGCAGCCAGATTCTTTACCACCTGAGCCAGCAGGGAAGCTTCTCAGAACTCTCCTAGGTAAGATTAATTCTGATACACGGGGAGAGGGGAAGGTGGGGAGCCAACATTAGATCAAAACTCCTTGAAGCTGATTCTGGAAAACTAGCAGGTTCATTTTGGGCTTGGCCGTCAGCAGTCAGGGTCCTCACCAGTCTTCTGCCAAATGTAGTGATCTCCTTTTCCACTTGCATGGTGTGTGGGGAGGTTTCTTCACATCTCAAAGACATGAAACCCTTCTACCCACACCCAGCAACACTGTACACACCAACATTCACACCTGAACTTTAAGGTGACAGCCCACAGCTTATATGGAGCCTTTACAGATATTCAGTATTTTTTTAATTTTACTTTACAATACTCTATTGGCTTTGCCATACATCGACATGAATCCACCATTTTTTAAAATTCATCTGCTTATCAAATTTTTGTGAATTATTTCGTTGGAAACAATTGGACAGCTGTCAGTTCTGCTTTGACAAGACCGTATGTTTGACAAATCAAATTCTTACACCTTTCTCTGCTCTTCAGTGATGACATTTGTCGTGCAAGTGCTAGCCCCTTTTACATTTCACTTTCAAATTCTTTAAAAATATAATTGTTACTCTTCACAATAGCTGATCCTTGAAAAGAGAAATAGCATTTTGATCTAATTCTTTTCCAATCCTGGGAGTGGTGTCAGACTTTAATTATCAAGGCATTTTGAATTCTTATATATGAAGAGTTAAGAGACCCTACCACTACCAGCAATGAAACATTGCCCATGCTTTCTGACAGCACTCAGGTGTATGTACAATTATTTGATCCGTATCTATGATGAGAAAAGGGTGGGAGGAGATATTTGATTCCAAGTCATAACCCACTCAGTTAGTAGTAAAAGAACAAAATGAAACTTACTAAGGTTGATATTGGCAGTCTTGGTTGATAATATCCAAGGTCATCCATTTCAGTGATTTACCCCAAGAAGAAAATGTCTTTGGAATAAATAGCAAGCCTTAGAAATGCAATGCTCTGGCTGCCCTGAAGTCCTTAAGAGACTTCAGTGCAGTAGCCAGGTTATCAAAAAGATCCTTTGTACCATTTCCAAAATGCTTAGCCATTCAACCATGCTACCAGTCAGAAGAGGCCTATAGATAACTGTGCGATAAAAGCTCCTAGCAAAAACGTTTAGAACATAAATGCAATGATAAAATAGATCTTCTCCAGGTTTCTGCTTATTTATGTTAAAGATTCATTCCCTTTACAGAGGCACAGTCATTGGAATACTATCCTTCTGCTTACATGTAATTCTTACACCTACATGCACGCTCTTTCCAACTTCTATAAATTATACTTTATCATTCCTAAATGGAATGATAAAGTTTGATAGGTCACATCACTTAAATCTCTCCTTGCTTAAGCTAAAACAAAAGAATGCAGTGGTCTGCAATGAACAGCCTGACTATTACAGTAACTGGTATCAGAAACAAGGAGTTAATATCTGCTCTAATTGATTGAAGGCCAGTGAGAATAAGTATTAAATTATAGGATATCTGGCTGTTCTGAATACCAGCAGGAAAACAGATACCAAGAGTGAAGGATCAGTCAAGACTGTGTTTAGACTATGAAACTGTTGCCCATGGCCTTAGGATGGTCACATAAGTTGCCAGGAATGTAGGGTGGGATCACCATCTTTCTTTGCATTGTAGAAATCAGTAGTAAAATATTACAAAGTCAAATTTTATTTTTTGGGCTTGAATTATGGTCATAAAATGAACAAGTCTTTATATCTGCCTCAAAATGATTTCTCATCTCTGGTGCCATGTGGGTGAGGGCAAAAGCCAAAGAAAGTCAATCACTGAGTCAGGTCCCAAGTATTGCTGCAGACAGAGCTGTCTGGCCTCTTTTGTTTCTCAAAATGTAAGTTTTATGTCTGTGTTTCCTTTGCTGCCCTGCATGTAGGATTATCGGTACCGTCTTTTTAGATTCCATATACATGCATTGATATGTGATATTTGTCTTTCTCTTTCTGACTTATTTCACTCTGTATGATAGGCTCTAGGTTCATCCACCTCATCAGAACTGACTCAAAGATGTTCCTTTAGAGGGTGAGGGTTCAGAACGAAGGGAAACATATGCCTGGCTGATACATGTTATATATGGCAAGAATCATCACAATATTATAAAGTAATTATCTTCCAATTAAAATAAATAAATTAACTTTTAAATGTCAAAGCTTTCATTAATGTTTTTATCTCCATTGCCAGAGTCAGAAAAGAAATCCAGATGAGACACACTTTGACATGGTTGACTGTTTGCTCTCAGATCAGTTTACATGCATCTCACTCACTTCAGGGAAGTTTCTGACCCAGAGGTCAGTAAAATGATCCTCCCCACAAGGCCACCAGGAACCTTCTTTGAGAACCCAACTTAAAAACTGTGACAGGATGACCATCATTCATGTCTCAGTAGACCTGTTACCAAGCGGTGTGTGAAGAGAAGAGTTGGCCCATGCTCTGGGCCAGTTGGGGGCTGGTGTTTTCACCTGGCCGTTGTCACTCTGAGGTTGCAGGTGAGGAGCGCCCCTGATTCACTGTGCTTACACAGGAGTGCTGACTCCTCCCTCTGTGGCCACTTCTAATTTCAGCAGCAGAGGAGCTACTCCCTGAAAGAGGCACCCATCACTAAACCAACACCATCAGCTATGGTTCGGAGGAGCTCTTCAAAATAAAACACTAACCTGGACACCTTTGCTGAGAAGGCACTTTTCCTAGAGCCCAGGTGAGTGACATCATCTCACCAGTGGCATCCCAAAGTATTAGACCACTTAACCCTAATGCTTTGCTGACAAAGATCTGTCTAGTCAAAGCTATGGTTTTTCCCAGTAGTCATATACAGATGTGAGAGTTGGACAATAAAGAAAGCTGAGTGCCAAAGAATTGATGCTTTTGAACTGTGGTGTTGGAGAAGATTCTTTAGAGTCCCTTGGACTACAAGGAGATGATACTAGTCCATCCTAAAGAAAGTCAGTACTGAATATTCATTGGAAGGACTGATGCTGAAGTTGAAACTCCAATACTTTGGCTACCTGATGCAATAAACTGGCTCCTTGATACTGGGAAAGATTGAGGGCATGAGGAAAGGGGATGATGGAGGATGGGATGGTTGGATGTCATTAACTCAANGGACTACAAGGAGATGATACTAGTCCATCCTAAAGAAAGTCAGTACTGAATATTCATTGGAAGGACTGATGCTGAAGTTGAAACTCCAATACTTTGGCTACCTGATGCAATAAACTGGCTCCTTGATACTGGGAAAGATTGAGGGCATGAGGAAAGGGGATGATGGAGGATGGGATGGTTGGATGTCATTAACTCAATGGACATGAGTTTGAGCAAGCTGAAGGAGTTGGTGATGGACAAGGAGGCCTGGCATGCTGCAGTCCATGGGGTTGCAAAGAGTCAGACATGACTGAACTGACTGGCTGAACCCTAACACTAACCCCACCTCATCAAGGATCACAACCTACCTTTTCCAGTGAGCGCGGGTGCCACCCCTCACACTCGGTAGGCTGACCTCACTTGGGGGAGGCAGCAAGTTCAACTTGCTGAAAGTCTCGTCATTGCTATCATTCATGCAAAAATAAGACCTTAAAATTGGACCTTAAAACATGAGATAATAAACCTCAACTCCATATACATTAAACCTGAAATTTTACCTGAATGCTAGGGCAGTAAGTATACATCAACATCTTATCAGTGCTTTCATTTGCTTCTTGATACAATTCATCTTTAGGTCAATACTCAGCCAAGTACCTCATTTCAACAGTGAAACAGGACATTTAGATATTAGCTAGAGAAAAATCACTTCTTTTTTATGTTTTTCTTCATTCAACTGTTGGCTGTAAAGCTTTCTTCAGGAAAACTTTGACTAGTCTTAACTCACTGTTGTTTTCCTACATAACAGAGTAAAGAAAGAAAGTCCTAACTTGAATCGCACTAAAGTTCCATTATAGTCTCAGATTGCATAAAAATATTCTGCTGTGCTTTGAGTCATTAAAGCACTGGCTTTGAAAGTCATCAGGCACATAAATGTTTACAGGTTTGTTCCAAAGATACCTTCAACACCAAGTCAAACCATAAAATAATCAAATTGAACTTGAGCTGGACTTGATTAATTAGTTTTGTCAACTGGAAAACACAGTCAGGATTTTGAAGGAGCTTCCCAATTCCTCCAGGCTTTATTACATGGCATATTCTCAGCATGTTTGTTTGTTTGCTTTCAGTATCAATTTATTAAAAAGCCCAATTTAGCTGATAAGAATCACACTGTTTCTCTGGATGGTCCACGTGGCATTTTAAGGGCAAGGTACTGATTGATTCTCAGCATGTTTTTTAATTTTTGTCTTTGGCACAACAATGGCAAAGAAAAAAGATAGTATTGGTTCTAAGAGACTCTTCCTATTGCATTTTCATCACTATCTTAACCCTACAAAATAATGATTTTAGAAGTCTATTTGGCAAGAGACAGATGTTAAGCATTCTACCATTGTGTATTCTGCTCAATTTGTGTGAAGAAAAAAGAATGATCCCATACCTGATGATATCAGTTTTACTGAAATATTCACTTTTAATAGCTCCTGTATCCTTCTAGAAATTTTCTGTGTCTATAAGAATGTATGTAATTTTAACTTGTGTAAATTTGCCCAAAATTATCTACTAACCTTCTGAAAATTGTTATTCTACATCAGACAAGCAATCAGTCATGGATAGGTTGTAAATCTAAATGTAAAGGATAAAATAGAAAAGATTCTCAAATAAAATAAAAGGTATGAAAAAACATTTCCCTGAAGAGGATTTACAGATGGTACCTAAGCATATGAAAATTTGGTGAACATCATTCACTATTAAGAAATGCAAGATAAACCACAACAAATGATCACTACATGCCTATCAGAATGGCCAATTTTTTTTTTAAGTGACAGCATCAGAGGCTAACAACGTCATGTGTGGAAGAACTCTGTCACTCACATTGTTGTTGGGAACGTAAGACTGTAACTACTCTGAAAATGGTTTCGCAATTCCTGACAAACTAAATCTGTCCTTACCACAGGACCCAGCAATTGTACTACTGAGCATTTATCCCAGAGAAATAGAAACGTATCTTCACATGTAAAAGCCTGGATATGAATGCTTCTAAGAGCTTTATGTTACCAGGCAGGTGCTGGAAACAGCATACATGTCCTTCAGCAGTTGGATGGTTAAACATACTGTGTGCCACGAACCACGGAAGCCCATGTAACAATAAAGGGAAGAAACTGTTAATACACACAAAGACTGGGATGGATCTCAAGGGGGTTTCATGGAGTGAAAAAAGCAATCCAAAAGGATTACACACTTTATGATTTCACTTAAATAAAAGGACTGAAATGACATGACTTACAAACATGAGCAAGGCGTTAGTGGTTTCTAGCCTCTGGGGAGTGGGGTGGAAATGGCTTATAAAAGGCAGCACAAAGGATTCTGTGATGAAGTGTCCTCCACCTCAACTGAAGTGGTTTTCTATGAATCTGCACGTATGATAAAATTGCATTGAATAAACTGTACACACATACACACACACACTGGACTGCATATAGAATGATGACATTCATATACAGCCAATGTGTTGCATCGACCCCAATTTCCTATTGTATGACTGCACTCTAGTTAAGCATGGTGACCCCATTGGGTGATATGGGGTAAAAGTATGTGGATTCTGTAATATTTCCGACAACTGCATGTGAACCTACAGTTGTGTAAAAAATATAAATAAATCACGTAGACCGAGTACATATTTTAGTATGAACAAAAAGTCAGAATTAAGTAATAGAGACGTGTCAACACAGATCCACGAATTGTGACAAATATTCCATTCTGTGCTGTGTGTTGATGGTGGGGAGGCTAAGTCCATGGGGCAGATTGTATATGGGAACTCTGCACTTTCCACTCAGTTTTGCTGTGAACCTGAAGCGGCTCTATATGTCAAGTTGACTTAAATAAAAATTTTTATCATTATTACTACTGATCCTTTGTATTTTGAAATCCAAGGTTGTCATCTTTCTCTCCTTATCAAGTTGCAGCAAATAATGGATCAAGTTTAGTTTCCTTCCAACAGGCTCATGCATCTTCTTTAAAATTATCCTGAACTGATTATCAATTACTTCCCCCTTTTATGTAGTTTTGTTTCATTGAGTAGCAGCCTTGCAGCTATTTAACCAGAAGCCCACTTACTTACGAGGCACTGAGGACTGTATCTTCCCCACGAGACATATTACTAATTTATATTCCATCCACTTAAAGTGATTCACTCCTGTGGTAGCATTGCTTCTGTAATAGGGACATATTTCTTCACCATCTCGTCCCCATCTCTCGAATGTGGTGACAAAACAGATTCCTTCAGGACTCATATTCGTGTGTAATGACTCTCTCAAGTCACCAGTATCTTTCTGAACAAAGCTGAAAACCACATTTCTAGCTCTATTACTTTCCATCTACCTGATAGATGCTTCCCATTCATCATCTACGGGGAGAGAAGGGTTTTGAAATTAAATCAGCAAAATAAAAGCCAGACAGTCTCCCAACTCAGCCTTCCTCACTGACTTCCTGGAAACATTTAAACAGCTACAGAAGCTATGTTTCTTTTTAAGAAATCAAATCAATACTTTCTCTCTCTCGGCAGTGGCAAGTATTTCTTCTGAATTAGTCCATCTTATCATAAAGATCACTTGCCAAAAACACAAATTTGAAATCACTTCTCTTTTGAAATATTTAAGTGTGATATGTGTTCAAAATATGTCCGTGTCTTAATGTACATCTTTTTTCAACCAATATCACTATGTCTGTCTTGCCTTGAGTTTCTTCTTTAATATGATAGATAATGTTAATTGCTTTTTTGAGTTACTTTGACTTGAGATGTCTTCAAGACATCAAACTAATGGAAAGGGAAAATAGCAGGTGAAATATTTCACATAGAAGCTGTCTTTAGTACTCTTGCCTTGCCAATTGTTTGAATTTAATCTGATTACATTCTTTAGTTTTAAAAAAAAGTGAATTTCCCACTTGCTAGTGACTGGACTGCTTTGACATCATATTCTTGGACAGACTTCTCACACTTCAAATCTGAGCTGCCAACTGACAGCTCATGTTTAAGGTGTTCCCAGGACTCCTAGGGAGTGGAGCTAGAGGTAGGGAGATGGTGGTTTAATCACTGTGACAGTTGCCCAAGCGTTCCTGTCGCAGGAGGCAAGCCCCCTAGCTCTTGCTATTAACGGAAAGAGTGATTGAACACAGCCTCATGCTTTCGTGATGTGGGATTTCATGCCATGTTGTATTTGTCTTTAATCTTTTTCTGGCACATTAACTATGTTGCACGCATAATCTCTTAACTGATTTCATTTGCTCAGGAATCATAAACATTTTATATGCTATTGAAAGAAATTTGCCTTTGATGTAGGAAGCCTAGGGCTTAAATTTCAAATGTATGATTCATTACTCCACAGTTTTGAATATGCTCACACATGTTTCAAACAAAATCCCAAACCAAAATATAAAACATTAAATATATTTTCACCTGGATATGAATGACTTCATATAGGAGAAGAAGGGAACAGAGGATNTGTATGATTCATTACTCCACAGTTTTGAATATGCTCACACATGTTTCAAACAAAATCCCAAACCAAAATATAAAACATTAAATATATTTTCACCTGGATATGAATGACTTCATATAGGAGAAGAAGGGAACAGAGGATGAGATGGTTGGATGGCATCACTGATTCATGTACCAATAAGTCCGAGTAAAAGAGAATTTAAACAAAGCAGAAATGTTTTATTCTCTATTTCAAATGCTTGTGTATGATCAAACAAATAGAGAACCACTTATGTCATGACATAGTTTCGAAAAATGTAATTGTAGAAGCTATTATTTTTATAATTGAAAGAAAAATAGAGAACAGAATATCCTTCACTACATATGATGGCAGCAACTGACATGTGAGTACAGTTTACATGTAATGAAGGATACGCTGTGCTTAGTCGCTCAGTCGAGTTTGACTTCTTGTAACGCTATGGACTGTAACCCGCCAGGCTCCTCTGTCCGTGGGGATTCTCCAGGAAAGAATACTGGAGGGCATTGCTATGCCCTCCTCCAAGGGATCGTCCCTACCCAGGGATTGATCCCAGGTCTCCTGTATTGGAGTGGAGTCTTTGCCATCTCAGCCACCAGGGAAGCTCAAGAATACTGGAGTAGGTAGCCAGTCTCTTCTCCAGGGAATCTTCCCAACTCAGGAATTGATCTGGGGTCTTCTGCAATGCAGGTGGATTCTTTACCAGGTGAGCTATCAGGGAAGCCCATAATGAAGGGTGACTATTATCAAACAGAAGTTCATAGACACAAAATGCAAGGCTTCCCATCAGAAAACACTGAATGGACACATTTTTTGCAATGAATTTTCTTAGAATTTAATTTGCTTTTAATCTCCAGTTGTCAATCAATTGGTTCACAACTACTCTGGTTGTTTCAGAAGAGAATGCAGAAACAATTTGATTTATAAAAAACTCTCAACTTTGGTAGCTGCTGCTGCTGAGTCACTTCAGCCGTGTCCGACTTTGTGCGACCCCAGAGATGGCAGCCCACCAGGCTCCTCCGTCCCTGGGATTCTTCAGGCAAGAACACTGGATTGGGTTGCCATTTCCTTCTCCAATGCATGAAAGTGAAAAGTNAAAAACTCTCAACTTTGGTAGCTGCTGCTGCTGAGTCACTTCAGCCGTGTCCGACTTTGTGCGACCCCAGAGATGGCAGCCCACCAGGCTCCTCCGTCCCTGGGATTCTTCAGGCAAGAACACTGGATTGGGTTGCCATTTCCTTCTCCAATGCATGAAAGTGAAAAGTCAAAGTGAAGTCACTCAGTCGTGTCTGACTCTTAGCAACTCCAAGGACTTCAGCCTTCCAGGCTCCTCTGTCCATAGGATTTTCCAGGCAAGAGTACTGCAGTGGGGGGTGCCAGGAGCCAGCATGAGGAATCCCACCTGTGACAAGGTCATGAGAAAAGAAACCTGACAAAACACAAGGACATGATCAAGTTTCAGGGGTTCCCCCTGGAATTTCCTGAGCATGTACCCCCAAACCCAAAAATCTGCCGACCTTTGTACTCTGTTTTTCCACTCTTCTAATATTCTCTGGAAAAAGTCAAATCAGAGCTTTAGTCTTCTGCATTTGAAAGTNACTGGGATGGATCTCAAGGGGGTTTCATGGAGTGAAAAAAGCAATCCAAAAGGATTACACACTTTATGATTTCACTTAAATAAAAGGACTGAAATGACATGACTTACAAACATGAGCAAGGCGTTAGTGGTTTCTAGCCTCTGGGGAGTGGGGTGGAAATGGCTTATAAAAGGCAGCACAAAGGATTCTGTGATGAAGTGTCCTCCACCTCAACTGAAGTGGTTTTCTATGAATCTGCACGTATGATAAAATTGCATAGAATAAACTGTACACACATACACACACACACTGGACTGCATATAGAATGATGACATTCATATACAGCCAATGTGTTGCATCGACCCCAATTTCCTATTGTATGACTGCACTCTAGTTAAGCATGGTGACCCCATTGGGTGATATGGGGTAAAAGTATGTGGATTCTGTAATATTTCCGACAACTGCATGTGAACCTACAGTTGTGTAAAAAATATAAATAAATCACGTAGACCGAGTACATATTTTAGTATGAACAAAAAGTCAGAATTAAGTAATAGAGACGTGTCAACACAGATCCACGAATTGTGACAAATATTCCATTCTGTGCTGTGTGTTGATGGTGGGGAGGCTAAGTCCATGGGGCAGATTGTATATGGGAACTCTGCACTTTCCACTCAGTTTTGCTGTGAACCTGAAGCGGCTCTATATGTCAAGTTGACTTAAATAAAAATTTTTATCATTATTACTACTGATCCTTTGTATTTTGAAATCCAAGGTTGTCATCTTTCTCTCCTTATCAAGTTGCAGCAAATAATGGATCAAGTTTAGTTTCCTTCCAACAGGCTCATGCATCTTCTTTAAAATTATCCTGAACTGATTATCAATTACTTCCCCCTTTTATGTAGTTTTGTTTCATTGAGTAGCAGCCTTGCAGCTATTTAACCAGAAGCCCACTTACTTACGAGGCACTGAGGACTGTATCTTCCCCACGAGACATATTACTAATTTATATTCCATCCACTTAAAGTGATTCACTCCTGTGGTAGCATTGCTTCTGTAATAGGGACATATTTCTTCACCATCTCGTCCCCATCTCTCGAATGTGGTGACAAAACAGATTCCTTCAGGACTCATATTCGTGTGTAATGACTCTCTCAAGTCACCAGTATCTTTCTGAACAAAGCTGAAAACCACATTTCTAGCTCTATTACTTTCCATCTACCTGATAGATGCTTCCCATTCATCATCTACGGGGAGAGAAGGGTTTTGAAATTAAATCAGCAAAATAAAAGCCAGACAGTCTCCCAACTCAGCCTTCCTCACTGACTTCCTGGAAACATTTAAACAGCTACAGAAGCTATGTTTCTTTTTAAGAAATCAAATCAATACTTTCTCTCTCTCGGCAGTGGCAAGTATTTCTTCTGAATTAGTCCATCTTATCATAAAGATCACTTGCCAAAAACACAAATTTGAAATCACTTCTCTTTTGAAATATTTAAGTGTGATATGTGTTCAAAATATGTCCGTGTCTTAATGTACATCTTTTTTCAACCAATATCACTATGTCTGTCTTGCCTTGAGTTTCTTCTTTAATATGATAGATAATGTTAATTGCTTTTTTGAGTTACTTTGACTTGAGATGTCTTCAAGACATCAAACTAATGGAAAGGGAAAATAGCAGGTGAAATATTTCACATAGAAGCTGTCTTTAGTACTCTTGCCTTGCCAATTGTTTGAATTTAATCTGATTACATTCTTTAGTTTTAAAAAAAAGTGAATTTCCCACTTGCTAGTGATTGGACTGCTTTGACATCATATTCTTGGACAGACTTCTCACACTTCAAATCTGAGCTGCCAACTGACAGCTCATGTTTAAGGTGTTCCCAGGACTCCTAGGGAGTGGAGCTAGAGGTAGGGAGATGGTGGTTTAATCACTGTGACAGTTGCCCAAGCGTTCCTGTCGCAGGAGGCAAGCCCCCTAGCTCTTGCTATTAACGGAAAGAGTGATTGAACACAGCCTCATGCTTTCGTGATGTGGGATTTCATGCCATGTTGTATTTGTCTTTAATCTTTTTCTGGCACATTAACTATGTTGCACGCATAATCTCTTAACTGATTTCATTTGCTCAGGAATCATAAACATTTTATATGCTATTGAAAGAAATTTGCCTTTGATGTAGGAAGCCTAGGGCTTAAATTTCAAATGTATGATTCATTACTCCACAGTTTTGAATATGCTCACACATGTTTCAAACAAAATCCCAAACCAAAATATAAAACATTAAATATATTTTCACCTGGATATGAATGACTTCATATAGGAGAAGAAGGGAACAGAGGATGAGATGGTTGGATGGCATCACTGATTCATGTACCAATAAGTCCGAGTAAAAGAGAATTTAAACAAAGCAGAAATGTTTTATTCTCTATTTCAAATGCTTGTGTATGATCAAACAAATAGAGAACCACTTATGTCATGACATAGTTTCGAAAAATGTAATTGTAGAAGCTATTATTTTTATAATTGAAAGAAAAATAGAGAACAGAATATCCTTCACTACATATGATGGCAGCAACTGACATGTGAGTACAGTTTACATGTAATGAAGGATACGCTGTGCTTAGTCGCTCAGTCGAGTTTGACTTCTTGTAACGCTATGGACTGTAACCCGCCAGGCTCCTCTGTCCGTGGGGATTCTCCAGGAAAGAATACTGGAGGGCATTGCTATGCCCTCCTCCAAGGGATCGTCCCTACCCAGGGATTGATCCCAGGTCTCCTGTATTGGAGTGGAGTCTTTGCCATCTCAGCCACCAGGGAAGCTCAAGAATACTGGAGTAGGTAGCCAGTCTCTTCTCCAGGGAATCTTCCCAACTCAGGAATTGATCTGGGGTCTTCTGCAATGCAGGTGGATTCTTTACCAGGTGAGCTATCAGGGAAGCCCATAATGAAGGGTGACTATTATCAAACAGAAGTTCATAGACACAAAATGCAAGGCTTCCCATCAGAAAACACTGAATGGACACATTTTTTGCAATGAATTTTCTTAGAATTTAATTTGCTTTTAATCTCCAGTTGTCAATCAATTGGTTCACAACTACTCTGGTTGTTTCAGAAGAGAATGCAGAAACAATTTGATTTATAAAAAACTCTCAACTTTGGTAGCTGCTGCTGCTGAGTCACTTCAGCCGTGTCCGACTTTGTGCGACCCCAGAGATGGCAGCCCACCAGGCTCCTCCGTCCCTGGGATTCTTCAGGCAAGAACACTGGATTGGGTTGCCATTTCCTTCTCCAATGCATGAAAGTGAAAAGTCAAAGTGAAGTCACTCAGTCGTGTCTGACTCTTAGCAACCCCAAGGACTTCAGCCTTCCAGGCTCCTCTGTCCATAGGATTTTCCAGGCAAGAGTACTGCAGTGGGGGGTGCCAGGAGCCAGCATGAGGAATCCCACCTGTGACAAGGTCATGAGAAAAGAAACCTGACAAAACACAAGGACATGATCAAGTTTCAGGGGTTCCCCCTGGAATTTCCTGAGCATGTACCCCCAAACCCAAAAATCTGCCGACCTTTGTACTCTGTTTTTCCACTCTTCTAATATTCTCTGGAAAAAGTCAAATCAGAGCTTTAGTCTTCTGCATTTGAAAGTGATGTTTCAGTTAAACCCCCTCTGATAGCTCTCTAGCTTGCCTAACAGGTTCCCCCAGACCTCTTACAGCTTGTGAATTACTTACAGCCCCCCAACCACGAGAGGCACAAAGCTTAAAAGCATCTTAAAGATACAGAGCCTTTTCTAAAGAGTTAAAAATAATATTCGTGATGGGTTTTCACTGTTGACTCAATGATTGCTGCCAGGCCTCCATATTCTTTATCTTTTAGGCACCTGGGAGGATGTTAATCAATGTAAACGGAATATGGAAAAAGACATATAGTAGTTTTGGTGTTAGCAACACTAGACTTCTGAGTTAATTACTTTTCTTTTGTTATAAATCACTGTGCTCCTTTTACTTGTTATGAATTGCTGTATGTATCTTTGCTATGTAAGAATGTAACTTTATTTAGTGCTTTCTGAGAGTGGCACCAGACTTTGGGAAGATCAACACAAATAAGTCTTCTGGTTGACAAACCCTTATCAGAAAAAAGGCTGTAAAATGTTAATTGGTCCTTTTGGCCAGAAGATGATGTAAATCATCTAAGACTTGTGTATACAACTAGGTATGCAGAGAGAAAAGCCTGGTTTTGATAAGAGTCTGGGCTGCTAATGCTGCATAATTTTGTATTACCTATTGATCTCCATGTATTATCAAAAGTATAACTTCTGAACAATAGGGGCCGGGGCCAGTCGCTGGACTGGTTTCCCCCATGTCTCCTCTTTACTCCAATTTCAGGCTGAATTCCCATCTGGAACAGGGTGGCTCACCAAGTCTACTTACTTGTCCTGGCTTCTAAGACCCATGGGAAAGGGAGCCTAAGGTGGGGCACCCTTAGATATTCAAATGGGTGCCAGTGGCCCAACATAGATGGTGCAAATCTCTTGTCCTGAGATTTTATTGGTCTTCCCCGTAAGCCAAGTTATTCAGCATCCTTTCTCCACTTAATTTTCCTGCTACACTATTTGTTCCTAATCTAATCTTATATTTTTATATTAATAAATAAATGTTTTTCCTTGCCTATCCGTCTTCCCTTCGAATCACCCTGGATCCACTGGGGCTGGACCCCGGCAGTGGGGTGCCATATCTTTTTAATTGTTTTACCTAGAAATTTTGTCTGTATTGTGCAGATAGTTTATCTGTATTTGCTATATAGGTATCTGAGCAAAAAAATAAAAATCAGTAATACTGATCTTAATTTAAGACATTGATATTTTATTTTATCAGGGATTTCTGCATTCTTTTTAATTTTTTTCCAAACAACAAAGCTTTTTTTAAAATTTATTCATTTTTAACTGAAGTATAATTGCTTTACAATGTTGGTTTGATTTCTGCCATACATCAACATGATTCAGCCATAGGTATACATATGTCCCCTCCCTCCTGAACCTCCCTCCTGCATCCCACTTCCCAGCCCTCTAGGTTTCTACAGAGTCCCAGTTTGAGTTCCCTGAATCATTGGGAAATTTCCATTGGCTATCTGTTTTACATAGAGTAGTGTATATGTTTCCATTGTACTCTCTCCATTCATCTCATCCTCTCCTACCCACCCCCTGCCCCTGTCCATAACTGTCTGCATCTCCAATGCACCCCTACAAAAAGGTTCATTAGTACCATCTTTCTAGATTCCATATAAACACATTAATATCTATATTTTTCTCTTTCTGACTTACTTCACTCTGGGTTCATTTACTTCATTAATTTTTTTAAGTTATTGCATAAAACATGGTTTACCTGTATCATGGTTTTTGACATACTCTGACATTTTTCACCTGATAGTAGACATGAGCATGAGCAGGAAGTGAACCATTAATCAGGGGTGCCATTCCTCCTAGGCAACTTGTTTTCATGAGAGTCACACACCATGGCTTTATTTTCTAACATTAACACATTGTTATTAAAACACTGCTTATGGATCAGTGACTCAAAAGGATTAATTATAGCAAAAAGTAATAATTACTTCACAAAAAATAATGTGAAGAAAATGCTAACACATAAAGTATAAAAATAAAAACTGAAAATAACAATATAAATGGAGAATATGAGTCATGGACTGTGATTTCAAATTCAAGTGAGAAGTAAATATTTAAATGTTTTGGTCACACCCAGACTCTTAAGAAGTAAACTCTGAATAGAAAACACAATTATAATCTTGAAAGTGTTTTTATATGATATCAAAAATCCTTAGTTCCCTGTATATTACCTTTCATAGATTTTGTCAGAAAATAGCAAAAAGCCAGAAAAATGTGTATCATTTTGTTTTTCCAAAAATTTTGGCTTTCTATAACATGATCAAAAGCATGTTTTATAATAAGAAATGAACTTTTTTTGGCCTGGAATACACAGAAGAGACCCAAACTAAAGAAATGTCATTTAAAGGAATACTAGCCATGGCTCGAAGTATCCAAGTAAGTCTATTACAGAGAAGTTTAAAAACTAGCACCAAGGTTAGTGAAAAGGGCCTATGGCTGAGGCAGAAACCATGTGATTGTTGACCAGCCCATGTATTGTATGACACTGTGGAAATTGCACATTAGTAGAAGAGTGATTCCACCCCAGTACTCTTGCCTGGAAAATCCCATGGACAGAGGAGCCTGGTAGGCTGCAGTCCGTGGGGTCGCTAAGAGTTGGACACGACTGAGTGACTTCACTTTAACTTTTCACTTTCACGCATTGGAGAAGGAAATAGCAACCCACTCCGGTATTCTTGCCTAGAGAATCCCAGGGACAGGGGAGCCTGGTGGACTGCTGTCTCTGGGGTCGCACAGAGTCAGACACGACTGAAGTGACTTAGCAGCAGCAGCAGCAGAAGAGTGATTGATTGTACTCAGGCCTCTGGAAGAAGCCAGGCGAAGCTGGACCAGCTCTCAGCATACACAGGAGAACAGAACAATTTCAGAAAGGGCACTGACTTTGCTTTTTGTTGAGTGAGAAAGGTGTTTTACTTATCGAGCGACTTCTTCATGTGTCATGGAGGAGGCTGAAATTGCAGTTTAGAATCACCATAAGTACAATAAGAAAATGCCTTAGTGCCAATCTTCACACTGTTTATTCATAGACAACTGGTCATAACACACGATATCATTGAGAGAGGCAGTGATGCATATGAACATACGTTATAGTTGATAGAGGCAGTGATGCATATGAAATTGGTGAGTCACAGACACAACCATCAGCTGTTCATCAGTCACATCCAGGAATGGCCATAGGGTCAACAGTTAGGTATGTTCTCTGTCCAGGACACAAATGCACACTTACATTATCAAAATGAATGACATGATTTCTTAAATTCTTCAGGAAGGCATATTTTAGCATATTGTATTACATTGAAAAGCCTGACTTTCTCACTTAGTCCTGAGATGATATTTTTTTTCCCAATATTGAGAGCTATTGTCATTTCTTAAAAAATAAACAGTGGAAAATCTTGCCAGTTTAATAATTGAGTTTTACCAACTTATTAGTTCAGTTAGTTCAGTTGCTCTGTCATGTCCAACTCTTTGTAACCCAAGGACTGCAATACACCAGGATTTCCTGTCCATCACCAACTCCCAAATCTTACTCAAACTCATGTCCATCTACCCACTTATTATGTCTTTTAAAAACCACATCTAAATTCAACAACAGAAAATCAGAAATGTATTCCAGGGGTGAACAAAACCAAAGAAAAGATAGGAAATCCTTTATTTGCCTTTTCCAAGCTTAAATTTTAAACTTCCAACTTTTAGGTTTTATTTATTTATCTAATCTGAAAAATGTCTTCAAAGTTTTAAAAGGCAATTCTGAGATTCCACTTTCCTGTTCCCTGTTTAACAAAGGTCCCAGCATTCTCTTCCTAAAAATATAATTCTGAATTAAAAATATCCATCCTAATAAAGTTTGTTAGAGAAACTAATGACACATTAAACCTTATTTATTGTTCAAGCCCTCTCTTGAGCTTGATGTAGATATGAGTGTCAAGAACTGCCACTGTATAGCTTTCAGATATGACTGTGTGTGTAGGCACGTACACAGACACAGACACAAAATTGATGCTTTTGAACTATGGTTTGGAGAAGACTCTTGAGAGTCCCTTGGATTGCAAGGAGATCCAACCAGTCAATCCTAAAGGAAATCAGTCCTGAATATTCATTGGAAGGACTGATGCTGAAGCTGAAGCTCCAAGCCTTTGGCCATTTGATGCGAAGAGCCGACTCATTAGAAAAGACTCATGCTGGAAAAGACTGAGGGCAGGAGGAGAAGGGGGAAACAGAGGATGAGATGGTTGGATGGCATTACCAACTCAGTGGGCATGAACTTGAGCAAACTCTGGAAGATAGTGAGGGACAGGAAACTCCGGTATGCTGCAGTCGGGGTTGCAAAGAGTCGGACAAGACTTAGCAACTGAACAACAACAACAAAACAGCTTTTTTCTTAATTTTGTCTCTTGTGTTGAAAAAATATGACTAACTGATTCCAAATGTTTGAGAAGCTTTACTTCAAATTTAATATTGTTTTATTTTTACATGATACAACACCAGTGTGATTGATAATAATTGATTAAATGTTAATTGATTAAATATTAACAAAATATATTTGGCTTTAAATTTGCATTTCAAACAAATGAACATAGTTCTTATTATATGATTGTTTTTTCATCACAATCTTTAATAAATGACTATGGGGAAGTTCTTTACTCTCCCACAGATAGTAAAGATGGTTTTTAATAGTTAAGAAAATAAATGATGGATTCAGCACACTTGTGTAGCACAAGACCTTGTAGACCAGAGGTATAAGTTTGAATTTTTATTCTAAGGTGAGAAGGCCCATAGATTCCAGAGAAGAGGAATTTTCTGAGTTTTGTATTTAGAAGATGGCTCTGGAGAGATAAACAAGGGGGCTGGATAGAATGAACCATGGATGCCTGGCTTGGAGTCAGGACATAGTTGAACCATCAGCTTGATGTAGGTACTAATGGGATATGTACACACACACACAATTAATACGCAGGCTTATATCCTAGCCCTGCCCACTGAAATGGTCTAGAATCGCAGCCCATAGAGAATATCTAAAAATTTATACAGATACTCCCCCTCACAAGGAGGTGGGACACCTTGAACTGCGGTCTGCATCTGTGGTAATCTGCCACCCAAAGTACAGTGTGAAGGAGAAGGGAGGGAGTTAACATTTCAGTGGAGAAACCAGTCAATACCCGCTAGCTAGGAGATCAAGGTCAACATCATTTACGGTAAATCCTGTTGCTGGAACATAACTTACACATGATGTATTAAGAATTGCACTTCCCTCTGTCAGCTTCCTCCCCCAAACACAAAACCCCAGGCTAACCTTGAGAAGACACCAGACAAACACAAACTGAAAGACCTTTTACCAAATACCTGAGAAATTGGCAAATGCTCGAGTAGCCTAAGAAGACAGAGTGATTAAATAAAATATAACATTATGAAAGGGATTTTGATGCAGAAAAAGGATATTAGAGAAAAATGAATGCATATCAATAAAGTGTATTTTAGTTTTAAAAGAAAATAAGATCACTCTGGCTGCTGTATAAATAATAACACTAAGAATGATGCAAAGAATCACACTAAGACTGGTGCTAAGAATGATGCTATATCAAGAACGATGCTGAGAAGGATGCCAAGAATGATGCTATGTAAAAATGATGTTACAAGCCTGGGTCCCTGGTGTCTATATAGCCATCACACCAACTTTTCATATCTTTCTCTAGACTGCTTATTTTGAAAGAGAAAAGTGAGCCTTTGTATGCTGAAGTTATGAGTCTTTGTGTGTGTGTGTGTGTGTGTGTGTGTGTCTTAAATACCTTTATTGATATCTTTTGTATATCAGCTCATTAAAGTCTTTGTTTCCTATTTCTTGCATTAATCTCCTGAAAGCTCCAGACTGGCAAAAAATATTAAGTACCCAGAGGATTTCTATATGACATACTTAATATTTATAAATTTGTTATTTGTTTTGCACATGTCTATGCCTTAACTACTTTCAAAACAGAAACTACATATAAAATTACAGACTAATCAAAACATAAAAGTCAGCCAGTGTCTATGGTTTACAATGTAGAGCTTGCAGACAACACAGACTATATATAATTCATCTGTTTTTTAAAAAAAGAAAGCAGGGCTTCATACTGAACTCTAGAAAAAGGTGCTCATACATGAGGAAGCTCACTGATGATTCCCCTTTATGTTTATAATATAGATCTACACCAAATTATTTCACATATCATATACTCTCTCTCTCATATATATATATATATATATATATGGATGGATATATATAAATAAATAAATATTTAACCAGATTCTGGAGTAAAAGTCACAAACCAACATGAAAATACAAAATGTTCAGTTCAGTTCAGTCGCTCAGTCGTGTTCGACTCTTTGCAACCCCACAGACTGCAGCACGCCATACTTCCCTGTCCATTACCAACTCTCAGAACTTACTCAAACTCATGTCCATAGAGTTGGTGATGCCATCCAACCATCTCATCTTCTGTCATCCCCTTATCCTCCTGCCTTCAATCTTTCCCAGCATCAGGGTATTTTCCAATCAGTCAGTTGTTCACATCAGGTTGCCAAAGTATTGGAGTTTCAGCTTCAGCATCAGTCCTTCCAATGAACATTCAGGACTGATTTCCTTTAGGATTGACTAGTGGGATCTCCTTGCAGTCCAAGGGACTCTCAGGGGTCTTCTCCAATACCACAGTTCAAAAGTATCAATTATTTGGCCATCTGTTTTCTTTATGGTCCAACTCTCACATCCACACACAACTACTGGAAAAACCATAGCTTTCACTAGATGGACCTTTGTTGGCAAAGTAATGTCTCTGCTTTTTAATATGCTATCTAGGTTGGTCATAGTTTTTCTTCCAAAGACAAGTGTCTTTTAATTTCATGGCTGCAGTTACCATCTGCAGTGATTTTGGAGCCCAAGAAAACAAAATCTGTCACTGTTTCCATTATTTCCCCATCTATTTGCCAAGAAGTGATGAGACCAGATGCCATGATCTTAGTTTTTTGAATGCTGAGTTTTAAGCCAGTTTTTTCACTCTCCTTTTTCACTTTCATCAAGAGGCTCTTTAGTTCCTCTTCACTTTCTGCCATAAGGGTNGAGCAGACATCGCAGATTCCAACCCTTAGATGGTTTTCCCGAACAGGGACGCTCGAAATGGGAGCACTTTCCAGTCACAAATCGGCAAGCACCCCCATTTTGAGCATCCCGGTCTGGGTTTACTGGAGCCTGATGACCGTGATCCTAGGAAAGAAGTTTGGTGACCTCTGGAAGTCATTGGTGTAAGGAGACAACGTCAAGCAAAATTTACAACTTCCCCATTCATACCAGACGCCCAGTTAATGTCTTCACCAAGTGGAAGGTACTGTCTCAACCGGTAACACTCAAAACATGGCGGCACTTCCCTGCACAAAACGAAGTGCCCCCACAGTTTGAGTACCACAGGCTGAGAAGCCGCGGGCCGGGCCTCCGAGTGGAGGACTTAGACTAGCCCCACCCGAATCCCAACCCGCAGGGGCAGAGGGGGAAAAGCTCCCAGGGAAGCCCGGTCATGACGCTCGTGGAGGAGCCCGCCCCTCCATTACCATAGAGTAAAACCTCGGCCAAGGAGCGTTAAGTGTACGCAGGTGAGAACCCTCTGCAAGCCGAGGTTAGTCCCAACCAAGGCCCCTGCATTTGGGGCGGGGAAGGTCTAGCCCCTGGTTGGCAACTAGGACCCCTCTTGCCACATCGTGCGTGTTGAAGTGGAAAGGTCAAGGCTGCCTCAATTTACGCTGAAATGAGGCAGAAACATTCCCCTCCCTAGATGTCGCCGGCCAAACATCTTTGGGGAACAAAAGTTAAGGCAACAGATTAGAACACACTGGGCTGGGGGGTGGGATTCTCGGGGGTTACGCCTCAGTACCTTCAATGCAGGAGACGTGGGTTCGATCCTAAGTTGAGAATATCCTGCAAGTCTCCTGGCTGAAAAAAAAGAAAAAACCTATTAGAGTTCACAAGTGCAGTTTAAAAGAGAAAAGGTACCTTCGGGTTAAACAAAAAGGTAGTAACCCAGTGCAATTTCAGAAGACAAAGTAATAAAACTTACTCAAAGTAGAAGAGCCGCTGGAAAGAGAAAAAGATGAACAATTTAAGGAAAAGAATGTACAGGTGATACTCACAAGATACAGGATCTCATTGCTTCTCTCGCCAGGCAGTCAGGTCTCAGAGCTGACGACCTCTTATATAAGCCAAAGACCCAGCCTTTGCGGAGAAGACCACTCCCCTCCACAGGTCTCCACCCAGACCCACCCTGCCCCATTCTGAGTGAGACCCATCCTCCCCCCGAAAATTTTTTTTAACTTTTTAACTTTAATTTTTTTTCGACTCCTTCATTGCTTATTCCATCAGAACAAACAAAATTAAAAACAAACTAGGAAAATGCATAGAAGTACTTTTAGCCACCGCCATTTTGGACTCCTTTTCCCTGTTCTACCTATATAACAGAAGTACCCCCAAAGAACATACCTGTACCTTCTGGGGAACTCAGTTATTCATTCAACTACTATTTACTATGTAGCAATTATTTGTTGAGCACAGAAAACAGGCCAAGGCATGCTCGCTAGTGTCTGGGGTGTTAAACCATGGGTTTTATAGTCTAGGATAGTGGTTTTCAACTGAGGGTGTTTTTTTTTCCCTCCCCAGGGTACATCTGGCAAAGTTGGGAGACACATTTGGTTGTCACAACTGGGGAAGGCAATGGAGTATCTTCAACCTTCTGTGGATAATGCCAGGGGCCTTGGCAAACACTCTAAAACTATGGACAGTGCTTGACAGTGTGAATAGTGTGGAAGCTCAGAGACCGAAACCTAGAGGAAGGGTGATGGACGGAAAAAAAAACAAGCAAGAACACATCTAATTATGTTCATATTATCTCGGAATCTCTGCATACTCATACAAAGCATTGATGTAGGGATCACTTCTGAGTTCTTTAAATCCAACACCCCATTAACAGGTATTTTGAATGCTTCTTTTTAACAACTATGAATATTACAATTTCTCAAAATATTTTCAGTATCTTTAAAAAATGTGCAGTTTTACTGAATTTATGCGTATTATTGAGATCTGAGTATTCTCCCTATAAGAAATTCTGGACAAGGAGTAACAAGTCCATGGAATTTGCTAAAGATTGTTGGATGAAGTTCAGAAAATATATAAATAAAATGGTAAAAACAATAAATAATGTGCCTTAATGCTTAATGGCAATACAGAGTATATCTTTAGCCTAATTTCATTAAGCCCCTGTTAGACATTTTCAATTTTTGCAAATTTAGGATAATTTATTAATAGTGCTATAATGAGCATTTTTAATTAATATTTTTATTTAAAAATTTTATTGGCAAATAGTTGATTTGCAATGTTGTGTTAGAATGAATATTTTTAAATATTTCCTTTTTTTTAGAATGAGTTGTTTTTTTTTCAGCCACCTGAAAGGCTTGTGGGATCTTAGTTTCACAACTAGGTATCAAACCTGGGCCCGTGGCAGTGAAAGCATTGAATCCTAACCATTGGAACATCAGGGAACTCCCTAAAAGGTGGATTTTCGAGAGCAGCTTTGGTAGAAACCGAGACATTGGTTTCCACCCAGATCTAACCTCGCCACTCCTCTCCACCTGGACCCTCTGCTCTGTCCCCAAACCCAGCAAGGCCCTTTTCATCACCTTATTTTCTCAGCGACTGACACCTTTTTCTTCCTGCCCTTCACCCTCATGGAGCACGACTCCATGTGTCTCTCACATTTCAAGGGCTTAGAATTTCTCTTTGTCTAAGCACTAGCCACCAGTTCAATTACTTGTCACAGTTGTCCTTTGAGCTCACCTCCCAGGGGACAGTGTTTTGTCTTATTCACCTATATCCCCCACCCCCAAACCAGCCTCGGGGCCTGCACTTAGTAAAAATGCAAAAAGCATTTGTTCTTAAGGGTGAAAAACTCTATTATCGCAATTGACTTTAAGAAAGGTGAAACAAAGACTTCCATTCAAAGTTGATTTTAGGTAAATCCCGTGAAGAAGGAAATGGCAACCCACTCTGGTATTCTAGCCTGGGAAATGCCATGGACAGAGGAACCCGGTTGCAAGAATCAGACATGACTTAGCAACTAAACCACCACCAACGTGCCCATTAAAATCTCAAGTTAATATGTTTATTAGCTGCTTTTTTCCAATTTCCCCCCAGCTTTATTGATGTACAATTGATTTGTTAACTATGGTAAAGCGTCTGCCTACAATGTGGGTGACCTAGGTTCGATCCCTGGGTCAGGAAGTTCCCCTGGAGAAGGAAATGGCAACCCACTCCAGTATTCTTGCCTGGAAATTCCCATGGATGGAGGAGCCCCGTAGGCTACAGTCTGTGGGGTCGCAGAGTCAGACACGACTGAGCGACTTCACTTCCAGTATTCTTGCCTGGANACAGTCTTGATGTACTCCTTTCCCAATTTGAAACCAGTCCATTGTTCCATGTCTGGTTCTAACTGTTGCTTCTTGGCCTGCATATAGATTTCTCAGGAGGCAGGTAAGGTGGTCTGGTATTCCCAACTCTTCAAGAATTTTCCACAGTTTGTTGTGATCCATACAGTCAAAGGCCTTAGAGTAATTAATAAAGCAGAAGTAGATGTCTTTTTGGAACTCTTGCTTTTTTGATGATCCAACAGATGTTGGCAATTTGATCTCTAGTTCCTCGGTCTTTTCTAAATCCAGCTTGAACATCTTGAAGTTCTCGGTTCACAAACTGTTGAAATGTTAGGAATATTAGGAAAGGGTTAACACATATAGGGGAAAATAATGTCTTATGCATTGTAAAGAGTTTTTACAATCCAGCATAAAGGCAAATATGGTTGAAAAAATAGGGAAACACATATACAATGATAGAAAAAAAATGTAGTCAAGCCATCTAATAATAACAGATTTCAGACATCATTACTTAACATTATGTCCAAAAATGTCCATGTGTTGCAGAGGTCTCTACAAGTCAGTTAGAGTAGGGTTAATTAGATCTGCAAATAGAAACCTTATCAAGTAAGTTCACCTCATGATTCTGACTCTGAGAAAATGAGGCTTGACTTCCAGTGAAAGGCAGGTAAGCAAACCCATGAAGAAACCTTCTTTACAATAGCTTAACTGTACCAGTTCAGGGCACTGTACACATTTCCCCAGCTGCTCATGCACACAGAATTCTGTCATAAAATGATTCAGTTAATTTAAAAAAAGCATAAGTGGAAAAAATAATAGAACTCAATGAAGTTAGTGAAACCACAAAGGCACTGAACTCCAGCAACACTTGGGAAGCTAAGGGATAAAATTAATCCAAAAATCTGAATAATTAATCTTCCATCAGCACTCTGATTTCGGATTTACTATTAACATTTCATACTAGCCTTTGGATAAAATTGAAAAGTCTAACAAGAACCAATATTTCAGAATAAGCAGTGTCACCTGTAAACATCCTGCCATCTGACTAACAAAATGGCCTCTGCGTGGAGCCCTGGGATGTGATAAGACAGGAAGCTCTCAACACCCAGGCCTGGAGAGGATGGACTGCACATATCACTGTGAGTGAAACCACTCTAGTGCAATAGAGCTACTGACCATTTATGTTTGTTCTTTAAAAAAATTCCAAAACTAACAAATCTTTTTCTCCAGAATTACGAAAGATAAAATCTATGAGTCAGGACTGTAATGTGATTACAGAAAAATAGACAACTGAAAAGAACTCCACGGCCAACCACATCCTCCCCAGTCCACTTCCTATAGCCAGTACCTTCCACCTGCTCTGAGGATGGAGCTTCAGACACCATCAACTCAAAGCTGAATCAACGATCATCACTGTCACTGCAGCACAAGCAATGTAGCTTCTTTCTTACACACAACACTGATATCCTTCTTCAGGATTTTCTTTGAGGGTATTGCTCAGCACCGATTCTTTTAAAGGTAATGAAGGGGTCACCAAAAATTCCATGGAATTCTTCTACAATTCCACAAAGACATCTGGCAATTTCATACTTTCGTTCCTCCCCCCATCAGTTTTTTTCTTTTTCTAAATTACAATTGACAACTCATGTAAGATTTTGTTATTTTACTTAAAATAAGGGAGCTTTTCTGTGTCTCCCGCTCCAGATAACTGCAAGATTTAGTGAAACTCAGTGCCAGTAATTAGGAGGTAGATACTGTAAAATTCAAATTTGGACATCGACGTGTCCCACTCAGAAAAGGTTTTATACACATAAAAGCCTGTGCTTTCTGTCTCATATTTTATAAGCAACACAGGTTAATTTCAATTTCAGTTTTCATTTCTGATGCAAACATGTGTACCTCCCGTAAGGAACAGTCTACCAGTCACCTTCGCGCACAGACCTCAGTGTTTCCTGAGAGACGGAAGTCAGCGCCTCCTCCAGGGGCACTCGCCCATTTGAGAAAACATTCTCCCTTGCATCTTACCTTGTAAACAGAAATTGGACAGAGGGAGGAGTGTTCTAGAGGACAGTCAAGGACCCGAGGTGCAGAGCCGAGCCCCTGCTTCCCCAGCGCACTTACGCGGGTCGTGCTCCAGGAAGGCTGGGTCTCCTCCCCTGGACCACAGACCTACTTTACTCTGTAATAAAGCGGGTAGTACTTCAGGGGATCAGGAAGAGGGAGGCCCAGGACCTTCTCACGCAGGAGGTTCACCGGGGTCCCAGGCTTGGCGTCTGGCAGGGTGGTCACCTCTTCTTTCCCGCCACTCCTCCTCCAGGTCTCCAGAGCCGTTGTCATCAGAGGGATTGGAGATCCGACTGGCAAAGAGCTCTTCGTCCAAAAAGACAAGCGTTTCCACTTGGCAGCAGTGAACTCTCCTTTATTTAAACCTGGGAGTGTTCCCCAGTCTGTTCCCCGTTTCCGTTCCCTTCTTCCTGGTGAAGGATCTTAACGGTGCCCCATGGCGATGCGGGCCAGGTCCTGGAGACTGTGAACCGCCAGGGGGTGTCACGTAACTGGACGAGCCTCGGCTTCCCTGACTGACTGGCAGGGCTAGATCCGCGGAGCAGGGGAGACAGCCAAGAAACCTGCTTCTTGGTTTCCCGAGCGGAAGGGCCAGTGCGCGTCATCTCCTCACTCCTCTTGCAGCGGCAGGACCAGGATGCCGCCAACCTTGAGGAGACTCTCCGTGCACTGCTCCTGCCCGCCCTGCACGCCCGCCGTCCACCCGGTCATACTGAGAACAGTCCGGAGGAATCTCCAGGCCATTGCCAGTAACGAAGCGGGGTTCAGAGAAGTCAAACTTGTCGAAGCTGTCGCTTGCCCTGATAAAGAAGTCCAGCTTCTGCTTTGCGTACTCTGTCACATCTGAATGGAGTTCCACCGCGCGGTTCACACCCAAGGGGCCGACGATGAGCCCCGCCATGGAGCTGAGGTAGCCAGTGCGGCTGCCCAGAGTCAAGAGGAGAGGCCAGGCTGCAGGTCCAGGGCCTCCATCAGCTCCGAAGAGATGCACAGAGCAGAGAGGTGGATGTTGCTGTGCTTCCAGGCCATATGCGTTCTCTAAATTCTTTGAGGTAAGAGTCTGCACGGTCAGTAGCTAGGAAAGCCTGCACCACCAGCTCAGAGTGGATGTACTGAGCCTCCTTCAGATTGTCTATCCTCACCACGACTTCCTCGGGGGCCCTTGCCCATCCACCTCCCACCATGCAGCCTGGACCTTTGCCGCCATAAACATCCACCCAGTCATGAGTCTTCTTGATACACAATTTCTCCAGATGTGAAAATACGATGCATATTTCATTCTTCTTTAATGAAATGTAACTGTTGACAACCTTACCATTTGGAATACTGATTTCCCTGCTACACAGAGCACTCGTGTTATAACTTCATTTAAGGCACTGTAATTCTGAACACTGATCTCTCTTTTCACATTGAGGCTGACACCACTTTCAGTGATAGCAGCCTCGGGAAATGTTTGCCAAATCAGTCACATGACTAGTGAGGGGTGTACTACTCTTCTGGTTGACCAAAATATATCACCAAGTCGGGAAATTCTAATAGAGAACCCGAGACACAACACTTTTTTTTTACACAAGTGGAATAGTTGTGTTTCAGGTCAGTCTCCGTGGTTTGGAGCTAAACTTTCTAACCTGACTTCACTTTGGTGCACCTGTTTTGTGTTCTGTATACTTGTTTGCAGTCTGTCCATCTCCTCTTGCATTTCTACAGTTATACCAGGATTCTGGTACACCTCGGTAGCATCAACCAACAGAATGGAGTCAGACTGGACCCCTTGGGGAGCATTTGTCCAACAACTCCTCCGTGATGTTGACAGCATCATCAAGATGCCTATATATATAGATAAACTGCAACCTAGCAAAAATCTACCCAAGCAAAAACCTTGGGTAAATTAATCTACCCCAATCAACAAAATTTATAAATATGTGACAGACATTCAAATCTAGGTCAGCCAAGCCTGGATGTTTCCTAAGCCTGTATATTTTCTACTAATAACTTGATTATAAAATTACTGAGTTGTTTATTTTGCATTTGCACATACAATTCCTCTTTACCTTTAGTCATTGACCCCCAAATCACCCCAAATCACCCTCTTCTGCTTCTAATTTATTTAAAATAGAACACAATTTAGCAGGGTCAGGAGGAAGAGAAATAACATGTAGGGCATGTTTGCTGTATGCCAGGTTTTAAGCTAGAAATTTCACAAATTTTAATCATTTCCCACTGCAGCCTCCATCTAGCTTTTTGTAGGAAATCTTAACCTCATTGGAAATTAGAATTACACAGTAGGTTCTCTGAAGTGAAAGATGATAGTCTATCCTAGGGACTTCCCTAGTGGCTCAGCTGGTTAAAGATAAAAAACCTGCCCGCCAGTGCAGGAGACAAAAGAGACACGGGTTCAGTCCCTGTGTTGGGAAGATCCCCTGGAGGAGATCCCCACTCCAGTATTCTTGCTTGGAGAATCCCATGGACAGAGGAGCCCGGTGGGCTACATTCCATGCAGTCGCAAAGAGTTAGACACACTGAAGCAATTTAGCATACACGCACGGAGTCTGATACACAATTCACTAAATCAAACACTTCACTGTCAGTATATCCTTTGGCAGTTTTATTCCTCCAGTTTTTTTTTTTTTT
>SJYV01037326.1:549430-570282 GCA_006410875.1 Neotragus pygmaeus | reverse complement strand
TTACTTATAGTTTCCTTTGTTGTGCAGAAGCTTTTAATTTTAATTAGATCCCATTTGTTTATTTTTGTTTTTATTTCCAGTATTCTGGGAGGTGGATCATAGAGGATCCTACTGTGATTTATGTCAGAGAGTGTTTTGCCTATGTTCTCCTCTAGGAGTTTTATAGTTTCTGGTCTTACATTTAGGTCTTTAATCCATTTTGAGTTTATTTTTGTGTGTGGTGTTAGAAAGTGATCTAGTTTCATTTTTTTACAAGTGGTTGACCAGTTTTCCCAGCACCACTTATTAAAGAGATTTTATTCCTCCAGTTTTAATATTCAGTTCTTTTCTCAGTCAAATGTTCTATAGTTTTGAATACATATCTTCATTAAGAGTTTTAAATATGTATCTTTGTTCAGAGTCAAGTCATGGATTTTCCGAATGGTGTGACAGGATCAACATTATATTTAAATAGACAGCTCCAACCGATTTATTAAAGTATTGCTTTTTAAACGATGAGCAACACTAATCATTTCTAATGATCAGTCAGCTCTGCAGTGTATGAAGTTTGCCATGCAGGTTATGGTCTATAATGAGCCTGTATGGTTCTCTGAACTGAATGAGTTGGGTTTTTAAAGTCCTTTTCTCTACTAAAATACTGAGATTACAAGATTGTCCTCTTGAGTAAAAACATGTTAATATCTTTCTCTTGCTGAGGCTAGGCCATTTTTGAAGCTGGAGGGTAACTGCCTTGCTGAGGGAAGGTAAGTAGCTGTGGTTTCCTGAGTGTTAAGGTCCATTGACAGCCCTCTCTGCCCCAGGCCCAGCAGATGAAAACTACTCAATTCTAGATCCAATACATAGCCAGACGCATTTAAAACCTGGAACTATATTTTACAAAAAGATGTTTAATATCTAAGATATTTTATTAAAAAATTTTCCCCATAGGTTAGGGTATCAAGAAGGACCATTCATATCTCCAGATTATAAAAAGTTATTAATGACATTTGTCAAGGGTTTAGAATGTTATGGCATTTTAATCAAATTCACACTTGGAAACAAATTTCCCCTCTTTTGGAAAACACAGTTTTATCTCAAGATAAAACAGCATCAGTTGAATAAAAGTGGATAATTTGTGTTCGTGGAGCTAGACAATTGATTTAAACTTTGATCTTTCAAATTTTCNGGTTTAGAATGTTATGGCATTTTAATCAAATTCACACTTGGAAACAAATTTCCCCTCTTTTGGAAAACACAGTTTTATCTCAAGATAAAACAGCATCAGTTAAATAAAAGTGGATAATTTGTGTTCATGGAGCTAGACAATTGATTTAAACTTTGATCTTTCAAATTTTCTGTGACACTGGAGACATTTTGACTCTGAAACATTACACAGCTGTATCTTGCTGGAAAGGTCCAGGAAAAGGTGACAACTGATATCAGTATGATACTGATGGAGATTAGACCACTCCTGATTCCTACAAAACGGTGTTTCCATGTATCACTTTCCCCTACAAAATAAAAAATACCTTATTGAAATGAAGGAAGGATGCTCTAGAAAACTGGGCTGTGTGACATGCCCGCACTGTTTATCTTCACCTGCTCTGATGTACTCCCTGTCCTCTGCCCTCTACCTCATTCTGGTGGCAATTTTTTAACTGTGCTCCCCGTCTTCTGTATATTCTTTCAGTGCCTAACTTTCACCATGATTTTGTGACAGTTAGTCACTCTATTTGATTGCTTTTTATACATTCTTTACTCTAGGACCTCTGCTGACAGGATAAATAAAATCTTACCAAAGCATTAGATACAATGATTTGAATGCAAATCCTCTAGGAGCCTCTACACAATTTTTCAAGCCTATGTATAATGTCATGTTTTGAGTGTTTTATTACACTTACTCAATTTAAGTTAAATTAGGCAAGTGCTATGTCTTATTCTTCCTATATTTGGATTTTTCCTCACCTACAGTCTAGCACAGAACATGCACAATCAAGGTTCATTGAATTTAATTAAATTCCTTTTCCATGGAGTTTGGGCTTCCCTTGTGGCTCAGCTGGTAAAGAATCCATCTGCAGTGTTGGAGACCTGGGTTGGGAAGATCCCTCCGAGAAGGGAACCATTACCCACTCCAGGATTCTGATTGGAGAATTCCATTTACTGGATAATTCATGGCATCACAAAGAGTCGGACATGACTGAGCAGCTTTCACTTCACTTTCCATGGAAAGACATTCTTAATTCCATTCAACAGTTGTTTTTCAGTGTCCATTTCTCCAACTCACCTCACTTCAACATCACAGCATAATAGACAAGCAAGTTTCTTCTCAGATATCATGACATATTTTGCTTCTCCTGATTTTTTCGCCTGTTTGTATACTAATCCAAGCAAAGATGATTGCCAAAGTCTTGAAACTGGAGGAAACTCAGTTAACATGAGCCAGTTTATACATCTTGGCCACACCCTGCAACAGCAACGGTGCTTCCCGCTCATGTATCAGCGAGGCCAAGCAGGGACCTTGACCCTGTGCCTCCACCTGTGTAACAAGGGGGACCCACATTCTCCTCTGCAGCAGGATTAGAGGGGGACCACTGCAATATAAGCTCCAGAGCCTGGATAAAATTGTCACAAAATTGTTAATATGATCCATTTAAAATGAATTGAAACATCTACATAAAGAAGCCGAAGACTGCTTAAAGAGCTATCAAATCTAAGGGTTTCCCAGGTGACACAGTGGTAAAGAACCTGCTTGTCAATGCAGAAGATGCAGGTTTGATCCCTAAGTTGGGAAGATCCCCTGAAGTAGGAAATAGCAACCCACTCTTGAATTCTTGCCTGGAATAGTCCATGCACAGAGGAGCCTGGCAGGCTACAGTCCATGGGGTCGCCAACAGTCAGACACAACTAAAGTGATTTAGCATATCAAATCTAAAATTCTCAGGCCAATATTCCAACATTTAATCTAAGCTTCAGTTTGCTAATGTGGTTGGCTTTCTTGAAATCCTGGACTTTACCAGTGGAGACCTCGTCATATGGTTGTGAAAGTTTTTAAGTGTAGTATATGTGAGTGGAAGCTGCTAACCCAAACTTTCTTTTCCAATGCTATAATTAGGCTTCCCAGCCATTCAGTATTCTTAATAATAGCATAGCTTCCATCTTAGCCAGAATATAAATGCCAACAAGGAAACATGTTTCTGGAATGAAGCTGCATTTTCATTTTTATCATGCCAGCAGGCAAGAGATGAGGCATTTGGTTTCAATAATCTGAAATGTAGAATGTTCTGCATTGATAACATTCACTTTTTACTAGCGTTATTTGTTCACCCAGTACTCTGAGTCCAGTGATCACTGAATTATTTTTTTAAAAAACTTCCTTATTAATTCTGAGTATAAATATCCTCAGCATGGTTTTTGGTTCCCTGACTAGGGGCTGGTCATCTCCTGACACCCCAAATATTTTCTTTCTCAGCCCCAGGTTTGCTTTATTTATAACCTAACCACATTGTGAATCTGTTCATGACTGTTTACTAGGTTTTTGCCTCTGTTTCTATCTAGAATATGACTTACAACCACAAAATTCTGCCTTTTCAGAGAAAGAAAAATATTGCATAACATCCCTTTTATGTGAGATCTAAAAAGAAACTATACAAGTGAACTTACTTACAAAACAGAAAGAGATTCACAGACTTAGAGAATGAAATTATGGTAACCAGAGGGGAAGGATGAGGGGAAGGGATAGTTAGAGTGCTTGGGATAGACATGTGTACACACTGCTACATTTAAAATGGATAACCAACAAGGACCTACTGTGTAGCACCAGGAACTCTCCTCAAGGTTATGTGGCAGCCTGGATGGGAGAGGGGTTTGAGCGAGAAAGGATACATGTATATATACAGCTGAGTCCCTTCACTGTTAGCCTGAACTATCACAACATTGTTAATCAGCTATACACCAGTACAAAATAAAAAAGCATAAGGCAAAACAAAACTGTGTCCTTTTACTATTCAATTCTCACTGTCTTGCAAAGGTCATATATAAGCCACTTAGTAAATGTTTCCTGAAGAAATGAGTGAATGAGCCAAATCATATTAAGTTGCTTCTTATAGACCCGATTTCAGTCACATATTTTTTTCCACTGTAGTAGCTTTACAGTAGTTAATGATTTCTGTAACTTGACTATGTAAAAACTGGGTGGATGGATGGATGGATAGATATAGATTAATGATATAAAAATGAATTTTACCAATTTTAACGTGTTCTCGATAAATAACATATCTTTTAAGCTTGATCTAAATTGTAGATGCTTGGTTTATTTTATATTTGTGCTTGAATCTTGTTCATAAATAATTATTTTTTTTAAAGGTGTGCTTGAAATAATCAAATAAGTGGATTGTGTAGTTGTTTCCTTTTGACCATTGTTCCTAAAGATGCTTCCAAATCACTGGTTTCTGAAAAGAATCTCTTTGTTTCCCTTATTATAAAAATGATATGAGTACACAGTGATTCTGAAGTCCATTGAATGCATTTCTCTCTTTGTCAGAGAACTCATTCTGTATTTTTTTTCCATAAAGGTCTTTGCAGGAAGATATCATTAATGTCTGTCCCTTCTCTTTTCACCATCTGACCTCATTTGTAAGGTTTCTTCCGAACATAGTTTGCATGGCTGGGTGCTGCGTTGCACAGAATCACAAACATACATTTTGTTCTGAGCTTGTCTTCTCTCCCTTCCCCTGTTCAAGAATCATTAACCTGATTAATAACTTTTCCAAGTTTCTTTTTACCTCCACTTTCCAATTTTTAAGGTATTTGGCGAGTTAACTTTTTTCCATTCTAAGTATCTTTCTCTTCATCACAAAACAAATCAATTGTTTTAATGCACTAGCCTGGGGGCAAGAAAAGCTGCCAGACCCCTGAGAGGAGGCAGCCTCCCTTCAAGTCTGGAGACTTACCAAGAGAGTGACAGGAAAAGGGGGAACGGCCGTGGACTCTCTCAGAACAGGGGGCCCAGCACACAGCCCAGGACTGACCAGGAGGAGGAGAGATGTCCAGAGCACAAGAACTCTAAAGTGGATGCTTAAGTGCAATGCTAAAGTGGATGATTAAAAAGCAAGATTAGTTTGGCACTTTGGTGGGGAAAAAGCTATGACAAACCTAGACAACATATGAAGATGCAGAAACATCACTTTGCTGACAAAGGTCCATATAGCCAAAACTATAGTTTTTCCAATAGTCATTTATGGATGCGAGAGTTGGACCATAAAGACAGCACCATAGAATGGATGCTTTTAAGCTATGGTGCTGGAGAAGACTCTTGAGAGTCCCTTGGACAGCAGGGAGACCAAACCAGTCAATCCTAAAGGAAATCAACCCTGAATATTCATTAAAAGGACTGATGCTGAAGCTCCAATACTTTGGCCACCTGATGCAAAAAGCCAACTCGTTGGAAAAGACCCTGATGCTGGGAAAGATTGAGGGCAAAAGAAGATGGGGGCAGCAGAAGATGAGATGGTTGGATGGCATCACTGGCTCAGTAGACATGAATCTGAGAAAACTCCAGGAGATAGTGAAGGACAGGGGAGCCTGGCGTGCTGCAGTCCATGGGGTCTCAAAGAGTTGGACACGACTTAGTCACTGAACAATAACAACAATGTGACAAATAGTATATATTTTTTTTTCTAAGAGAGTAAGTATCACTTTTGGAAAATGTAAAAAACTTAACAGAATTAAGTGTAGTAAAGAAGATGGTAATCTAAATTTGCAATATGCTGTAGGGACAAGCAGAAAGTGATTATTATAAAGATTCAGCTGTTATTGACTAAAAGCCCATGGAGTCTGAAAAAGTTGGACACAACTTAGTGACTGAACAGCAACAGTCTGGCACATTTATTTTTTATTATATTAACATTTTATATAAAACTGGAAGGTGTGGTAATAACTGAATAAAATCCACATTTTGTATAATTACAAGTATATATGTGGGGTTACTCAGTCGTGTTCGACTTTTTGCAACCCCATGGACTGTAGCCCACCAGGCTCCTAGGTCCATGGGATTGCCCAGGCAAGAATACTGGAGTGGGTTGCCATTTCCTCCTTCAGGGGATCTTCCTGACCCAGGGATTGAACCTGAGTCTCCTGCATTGGCAGATGGGATCCGCCACCTGAGAAGCCCCATAATCACATTGAATTACCCAAATAATTTTTAAGACAACAATAACACCACCATCAGCAATGAGTGATATGATGAAAGGCATGGGGAGCCAATATGGTGGCTCTATCAGACTAATCTTAGGTGAACATGGAAAAGAGGTGAGTGCTGGGGATAAGCAGGCATTTCACACTAAAAAAGGGGGGCAGGCTGGGCATGGTGAGGGAAAACTGAAAATTCAAATTATGAAAGAGAACTGAGAAAATATGTGATTCAGGAAAACAGGAAATATAAAACACACAACAGTCTTGGGCATCAAAGAATCACAGGTTTGAAGGTTTTTTTTTTTTTTTGTCCTTTATCATTATTTTCATAGCTAACATAGTTAACATTGAACCTGATGTTCTTGAATAGAGGTGAATTTCAATTACTTTAAAATTTGCACTATATAGTCCAACTGTTTTGGAATATATTAATACATTCTCTACATATGTAAATGACACTATTTTCAACATATCATGGCCTAAGACAAGGAAAGGGGTTGACAGAATGTTATTCATTACAAATTTCTTGTAATTATTTTCAAAGACTAGTTGGAATTTTTGTAAACAGTGTATTAACATGAATTAATCTGAAAAGTAAATTATCTTTTAAACCTTTTTCCTCTTATATAAATTAACGCTACTTGTTGGGGATGTATTGATTTGACTCAATCAAGCAACACTTGTAAAGTTAATGAAAACCAGAGTATCTGCAGATTAAACAGAGGATGACTTGCTTCCTGATGCTGCATCAAGCACAATGTGAGTGTTGCTGTTAAATCCTGTTTTCCATTATTGCTGCAAAATGTTATTAAAAGCATTTATGAATTCAAATGATTAAATCTTTTGACCTCCACAAATGAAATAATCCCTGAAGACACAGCATCAAAATTCTAATTTTCCTTCAAACCACTGTATATTTGAGGACTCTAATTAATCCATTAGTTTTTATACAGGATAAAGTTCATCTTGATTTTGCATCCATTTTAATAACTTGAAGACTTCAAGAGCTGATTTAAACTTTTGATCATTTTGCTTGGGATGTGTAATTATATGGAAAGATTTCCTCAAGCTGTCATTTATTTGCAAATACATAGTCTAAGATACTGAAAATATATTAAAAGTAGCAAAAGTACAATAACCAAAAATAAAAAGATGGAAAATAAACACAAGAATGTGTTTGCCAAATCCCTTTATCTTATTTTCTTATCACCCTGGCATCTTTTACATATGGTAATGCTAATGTGAAAACAAAGCCTCCTGCCAATAAACCTCTTTAATTTTGCTGTTGCTGTTGTTCAGTCTCTAAGTCTTGACCAACTGTTTATGACCCCATGGACTGCAGCACACCAGGCTCCTCAGTCCTCCATTATCTGCTGGAGTTTGCTCAAATTCACGTCCATCAAGTCAGTGATGCTTTCTAACCATGTCATCCTATGTTACTCTTCTCCTGTGTCACCCTTCTCCTCCTGCCTTCAATCTGTCCCAGCATCAGGGTTTTTTCCAATGTGTCATTTCTTTGCATCGGGTGGCCAAGTNTTATCTGCTGGAGTTTGCTCAAATTCACGTCCATCAAGTCAGTGATGCTTTCTAACCATGTCATCCTATGTTACTCTTCTCCTGTGTCACCCTTCTCCTCCTGCCTTCAATCTGTCCCAGCATCAGGGTTTTTTCCAATGTGTCATTTCTTTGCATCGGGTGGCCAAGTATTGGAGCTTCAGCTTCAGCATCAGTCCATCCAGTGAATATTCAGGACTGATTTCCTTTAGGATTGCCTAATTTTATCTCTTTGCTGTACAAGGGACTCTCAAGCACTACAATTTAAAATCATCAGTTCTTTGGTGCTTAGCCTTCTGAATAGTCCAATTCTCCCATCTTTATATGACTACTGGAACTACCTGCTATAGTCTGAATAAAATATTTAACCTCTCTAATCTGTTCAGTTCAGTCACTCTGTCATGTCTGACTCTTTGTAGCCCCAAGGATTGCACCACACCAGGCTTCCCTGTCCATCACCATCTCCCAGAGATTATTCAAACTCATGTCCATTGAGTCAGTGATGACATCCAACCATCTCGTCCTCTGTCGTTCCCTTCCCCTCCCACCCTCAATCTTTCCCAGCACCAGGGTCTTTTCAAATGAGTCAGTTCTTTGCATCAGGTAGCCAAAGTATTGGAGTTTCAGCTTCAACATCAGTCCTTCCAATGAATATTCAGGACTGATTTCCTTTAGGATTGACTGTGTTGATCTCCTTGCAGTCCAAGGGACTCCAACACCACAGTTCAAAGGCATCAATTTTTCAGTGATCAGTTTTCTTTATAGTCCAACTCTCACATCCATACATGACTACTGGAAAAACCATGGTTTTGACCAGATGGGCCTGTGTTGACAAAGTAATGCCTCTGCTTTTTAATATGCTGTCTATGTTGGTCATAGCTTTTTTTTNGTTGGTGATAGACAGGGAGGCCTGGCGTGCTGCAGTCCATGGGGTCGCAAAGAGTCAGACACAACTGAGCTACTGAACTGAACTGACCTGATTCCTTTTCCATGTTGTCATATAGTCATTTTAGCAGATTCTGAGGATGCTATATCAATAGTGAACTCTATCTAGAAGGGGGAAGAACAATAGGGTTTTTTTTTATTTCATGAAGTAGCAAAAACAAATCCTTCCTTAGAAAATTGAAAGCAAGAGATTTAGAGATTCTTCTTGGGAAACTCCTTTACTGCTCAAATGATAGTCAAAATTTAAGAAAATACATTCACTGACTTTAATAGTGCTATCTCTGACCGGGAGCTGACTGTGGCTCATAAATTGAAGAAAGTAGGGTAAACAACTAGACCATTCAAGTATGACCTAAATCAAACCCCTAACAATTATACTGTGAACGTGAGAAATAGATTTAAGGGACTAGATCTGATAGAACGCCAGATGAACTATGGACAGAGGTTCCTGACATTGTATAGGAGACAGGGAGCAAGACCATCCCCAAGAAAAAGAAATGCAAATAAGCAAAATGGTTGTCTGAGGAGGCCTTACAAATAGCTGTGAATAGAAGAGAAGCAAAAAGGAAAGGAGAAAAGGAGAGATATACCCATTTGAATGCAGAGTTCCAAAGAATAGCAAGGAGAGATAAGAAAGCCTTCCTCAGCGATCAGTGCAAAGAAATAGAGGAAAACAATAGAATGGAAAAGACTAGAGATCTCTTGAAAAAAATTAGAGATACTAAGGGAACATTACATGCAAAGATGGACTCAATAAAGGACAGAAATGGTATGGACTTAACAGAAGCAGAAGATATTAAGAAGAGGTGGCAAGAATACACAGAAGAACTGTACAAAAAGATCTTCAGAACCCAGAAAATCATGATGCTATGAAAGTGCTGCACTCAATGTGCCAGCAAATTTGGAAAACTCAGCAGTGGCCACAGGGCTGAAAAGGTCAGTTTCATTCCAATCCCTAAGAAAGGCTAATGCCAAAGAATGCTCAAACTACCACACAGTTGCACTCATCTCACACGCTAGTAATGTAATGCTCAAAATTCTCCAAGCCAGGCTTCAACAATACGTGAACCGTGAACTTCCAGATGTTCAAGCTGGTTTTAGAAGAGGTAGAGGAAACAGACATCAAATTTGCCAACATCCACTGTATCATCGAAAAAGCAAGAGAGTTCCAGAAAAATGTCTACTTCTGCTTTATTGACTATGCCAAAGCCTTTGTGTGAATCACAACAACCTATGGAAAATTCTTCAAGAGATGAGAATCCCAGATCACCTTACTTGCCTCCTGAGAAATCTGTATGCAGGTAAAGAAACAGGAGTTAGAACCAGACATGTAACGGCAGACTGGTTTCAAATAAGAAAAAGGAGTATGTCAAGGCTGTATATTGTCACCCTGCTTATTTGACTTCTATGCAGAGTACATCATGCAAAATTCCAGGCTGGAAGAAGCACAAGCTGAAATCAAGATTGCTGGAAGAAATATTAATAACCTCAGACATGCAATGACATCACCCTTATGGCAGAAACCAAAAAGGAACAAAAGAGCCTTTTAATGAAGGTGAAAGAGGAGAGTAAAAAAGTTGGCTTAAAGCTCAACATTCAGAAAATTAAGATCATGGCATCCAGCCCCATCACTTCATGGCAAATAGATGGAGAAACAGTGGAGACAGTGGCAGACTTTATTTTTGGGGGCTCCAAAATCACTGCAGATGGTGACTGCAGCCATGAAATTAAAAGACGTTTGCTCCTTGGAAGAAAAGCTAGGACCAACCTAAACAGCATATTTAAAAGTAGAGACATTACTTTGCTGANATAGTTCTTTTGTGTATTCTTGCCACCTCTTCTTAATATCTTTTGCTTCTGTTAGGTCCATGCCATTTCTGTCCTTTATTGTGCCCATCTTTGCATGATATGTTCCCTTGGTATCTCTAATTTTCTTGAAGAGATCTCTATTCTTTCCCTTTCTATTTATTGTTTTTTTCTGTTTCTTTCCATTGCTCACTAAGGACGATCTTCCTATCTCTCCTTGATATTCTTTGGAACTCTGCATTCAAATGGGTATATCTTTCCTTTTCTCCTTTGCCTTTTGCTTCTCTTCTTTTTAGTTGTTTGTAAGGCCTCCTCAGACAACCATTTTGCCTTTTTGCATTTCTTTTTCTTGTGGATGGTCTTGATCACTGCCTGTTGTACAATGTCACAGACCTCCACCCATAGTTCTTCAGGCACTCTGTCTATTAGATCTAATCCCCTGAAACTATTTGTCACTTCCACTGTATAATCGTAAGGGATTTGATTCAGGTCATACCTGAATGGTCTGGTAGTTTTCCCTACTTTCTTCAATTTAAGTCTGAAATTTGGCAATAAGGAGTTCTTGATCTGAGCCACAGTCAGCTCCCCATCTTATTTTTGCTGACTGTATAGAGCTTTTCCATATTTGGCTACAAAGAATATAATCAAACTGATTTCAGTACTGACCATCTGGTGATGTCTGTATATAGAGTCTTCTCTTGTGTTGTTAGAAGAGGGTGTTGCTATGACCAGTGCATTCTCTTGGCAAAACTCTTAGCTTTTGACCTGTTTTGACCTGGAGTAGCAAGCAAATTTGGCCTTGGAGTACAAAACGAAGCAGGTCAAAGGCTAACAGAATTTTGCCAAGACAACCTCTCTAATACTGTTTTTTAAATATTTTATTCAGATTGTATCAGGTAGTTCCTAAGCAGAGGTGTGAATAGTTCTGAAACCTTTTCTTCACAGAAACTCATCCAACTCCCATCTCTAATATTTCATAATACTCATTCTTTAGGCAAAACCTTTCAAATGTGTCTGTTAAAATACAGATGCCCGAGAGGAAACTAGGAGGGAAGACTAGACTAATTAATCAATCCTAAGATTCATTTAAAGGATTGTAGGGTTTATGAAAAATTTTTATTCATAAAAATTTAGTCAAATAAAGTTTAGTCAAATGTGTTTGACTAATTTATTTAAGACCCAGCTTAATTCCACGTCCACGTATTCATTCACTCCAGGACTCCTGTTCCTGCCATGTACCAGGCACTGACCCTACCACATTAACTGCTGAGGTACATTCTCCAGGAGTGCCTCTTCCTTCGCTCAGCACATGGGGCATTTTGGTTTTCCTGCAGTCCTCATAATGTATGCCCCCTGCTGGTCACTTAACCTGTACTGACCCACCCTGTATATTCCATGTGGAGTCTACCTCCTTTACCTGGACTGTCAGCTCCTGGAGGGTGGTGGTCTTATTCTGTATACAGCAGGATTCCCAAACTCTGGGATCAAATGCCTGATGATCTGAGGTGGAGCTGATATAATAATAACAGAATCAATGTGTGTGTTAAGTCGCTTCAACTTAATCATTTATTAAGCTTATTAAGTTAAATAAATGTCCAACTCTTTGCAACCCTATGGACTGTAGCCCCGCCAGGCCCCTCTGTCCGTGGGATTCTCCAGGCAAGAATACTGGAGTGGGTTGCCATGCCCTCCTTCAGGAGATCTTCTTGACCCAAGAATTGAACCCGCGTCTCTTTTTTCTCCTGTATTGGCAGGTGGGTTCTTTACCATCAGTGCCACCTGGGAAACCCAACCAGAAATGTACAATAAATGTAATGTGCCCCAAAACCAACCCCCACTCTTGCTCCATGGAAAAAGTGTCTTCCAAGAAACCAGTCCCTGGTGCCAAAAAGGTTGGTGACCACTGAATACAGCACTGATCAGCATCTGTAAAGATGCTGGGGATCCTGTCAGCCTAGAAATTGAAAATGTGTTATCCACGGGTATGTTCCTCAGCTTCCAACTGGCATGCAGTGTCTCCCTGATCTATTTCCCAATGCCCTACTTAGGCCGACTGGCTTGTTGCATGCATACTGTTGCTTCAGTCACGCCTGACTCTTGACCCCATGGACTATAGCCCACCAGACTCCTCTGTCCATGGGATTCTTCAGGCAAGAATACTGGAGTGGGTTGCCATTTCTGTCTCCAGGGGATCTTCCCAACCCAGGGATCGAACTCCCCTCTCCTGAGGATCCTGCATTGTAGGTACTGCTGGGAAGCACCCCCCCACTGGCAATTTGAACCTATTCCAGAATATCCTGATATATTAACGAATATGGAAATATTTCAAAATCCACTTTCCAATTCCAATCATGAGGGAAAATTTTCATAATATATTTATATCAGAGACTTTTAAGATATTGATTAGGGGAAGAAAATTAATTTAGAAGGAGTAGAGATTGGAGAAGGAAATGGCAACCCACTCCAGTGTTCTTGCCTGGAGAATACCAGGGATGGGGGAGCCTGTTGGACTGCCATCTATGGGGTCGCACAGAGTCGCACACAACTGAAGTGACTTAGCAGCAGCAGCAGAGTCTCTAGAGTGAAAAATTATTGCATTTAAGCTCTAGCTACATGGCTTTACCCACGAAATATCTTCAGTTAACAATGTTTACTTAGTGCATACTGTGTTCAAGTTTGTATCTCATTGTGGTTTTTATCCTTTATATATATTTTTTGATACAATGTCTAATCAGGTATTTTGCCCACTTTTTCAGTTGAGTTATTTGATTCTCTTGCTATTAAGTCATAGGATTTCCTTATATATTTTGGATATTAACCTCTTATTGGATTATTCTTGTAAATATTAAATTAATTAAATTTAATTATTAAATATTTTTGTAAGTTAAATATTATTAATATCTTATAAATATTCTCTCACATTCTATAAATGTTGATTGTTTCCATTCCCATGGAAAAACATTTTAGTTAGATGTAGTACCATTTGTTTATTTTTCCTTTCTTTGCCTGTGCTTTTTGTGCCAAATACAAAAACTCAGGGCCAAGATCAGTGTCAGCGAGCAGTTACCCTACATTCTCTTCTTTTTGGACACCTTAAATATGTACAATTTTTACATATCAATCATACTCCAATCAGGCTGGGGAAAGTAAAGAAAAACTATTCAACAAAATTGAAAACAATGTGCAAAACATAGATGTTATAATTGTGAAAAATACAGCACCCTTGTCAGTACACTAAGGGTCTGCTGCTGCTGCTGCTGCTGCTGCTGCTGCTNTCCAATCAGGCTGGGGAAAGTAAAGAAAAACTATTCAACAAAATTGAAAACAATGTGCAAAACATAGATGTTATAATTGTGAAAAATACAGCACCCTTGTCAGTACACTAAGGGTCTGCTGCTGCTGCTGCTGCTGCTGCTGCTGCTAAGTCACTTCAGTCGTGTCCGACTCTGTGTGACCCCATAGACGGCAGCCCACCAGGCTCCCCCATCCCTGGGATTCTCCAGGCAAGAACACTGGAGTGGGTTGCCATTTCCTTCTCCAATGCATGCAAGTGAAAAGTGAAATTGAAGTCACTCAGTCGTGCCCGACCCTCAGCACCCCCATAGACTTCAGCCTTCCAGGCTCCTCTGTCCATGGGATTTTCCACGCAAGAGTAATGGAGTGGGGTGCCATTGCCTTCTCCAACATGAAGGGTCTAGGAACAGCTAAATAAACCATTACAACAATGACATTAAGGACTGGCTTGAGGTTTGTGCAGAAAGCAAAGGAAACACATGGGAAGCACATCTATTCTATTTTGTAGGATTCTTTGGAGAAAGACAGGAAGAAATTAGCTGAGAAGAGGAAGGTAAAGGACAAGCAAAGTGTCTCAGGAGGAATAAACCGGGAAAGTCCACTGACAAGAAGGACTAGAGTTTATTGATTAAGCTCACGGGAATGTCCATGTTCCGTCTTAAAGCAGAGGAGGTAAGACTTATGTATCCATCCCCCTCAGGGGTTTTGCTTGTAAAGATCAAATCTGATGAAAGTATGAATGTGCGTGAGCTTGTGGGTCTTTCTAACTTCACTAAGGTAGTTTCTATTTATAGTAAAGACTTATTTTTAAATTATTATTCAATTTACTTAATTTATAGAAATATAAGTCAACAGTTTTAAGTTATTAAATCTAGTTTATAAATATCACTCTATTTATAAATATAGTACAATTTATTGTCATTTACAAAGATTTTATATCTTAGATAATTAAGATCCTTTATACATTGTAAACATTATAAATTTAACATATCCAATTTCCTAAGTACTTAATTGTCTATCTAACAAGCAAAATGCTTCCAATTATTAAATAAGGCTTATAAATCTAATGAGTTATGCTCATAAAGTTGATATATTACAAGTTTTTCTAAATATTACAAAACGGCTTAAAATCTTTGTGAACATTCCTTTATAGTTTTCCATCATAAGCGTTAAGGTAATTAATCTTGTTACACATTTCAAATAGAAAAATAAAGTTTATCTGTTAGGCCTCTAACATTCCAAGTTCTTTGAAGCATAGTGGGTTATGGTGTGCATGCTCAGTCATGTCCAACTCTGTGTGACTCCATGGACTGTAGCCCACCAGGCTCCTCTGTCCATGGGATTTTCTAGGCAAAATACTGAAGTGGGTAGCTATTTACTACTCCAGGAGATAATAAATAAAGCAATACTAAGTGTTTTCAGTTGTTCTAAACAGAACACAAGAATATCCAGAAAAGGGGCTTGATTTTCATGTTTCATATTTCATTTCAGTTATTCTGGAATTCGTCTTCAATATGCTTATCCATTGACAATTATTTACCATTCCAAACAAGTCAGTATTTCCTTTTCAGTATTTTTATATCACCCACAGATATATTTGACCAGGATGATGGCTTGATTCTTGCTCTAGACTCTGGTTGAGAGCAGGAAGCCCAGTGGTTACAAGAACAAAACTCCCTAACTACCAAGGACCACAGTGTCTACAGACTTCCCTGACTTTTATCTAAAACCTACCAACCGAAGCAGGCCATCCATTGATTGAGTTAAACAAGTCTATTTACTGCTTAACTGTGTTCTGAAGTAATATTCCTCTTCTTCCCATCTGGTAGGAACACAGGTTCTTTAGCCAGTTCCTAACACCCCACTGGGCTCCCTTCAATCCTGGAGGGTCTGTCATCTCAGTCACATCACTGATGTTTAGTCCTGCCAGGCGCTGCCTTGAACACTGAGTACAACCGACAAGTGCAGGACATTCTTCCCCGAGGCTTATATGCTAGTGGGTTAGTGTCCCGTTAGGAGTTAGAAAATTAAAGGAGATCGTAGAACAGTATCTAGTGATTCCTTTCATTAGTTGGTCAGGTAAGCCCTTTTCAAAAAAAAAAAAAAAAAGCCAGATCTGTTAACATCAGAACAGAGAGCTACCTGGAGAGAAGGAGAAGCTAGTGATTTGGGGTTGAACACACCATACTGTAGTGTGTGAAAGTAAATCAGTCAGTCAGGCTGGGACACAGTAAATTAGAGAGAGAAAGGTTAGAGATAACCACAGCCAGGTCTTACAGACACTTTTAGGCAAAGATAAATTTGGGACAAAAGCCATCAGAGCTGTGACCAAGTGTGGTGTGATCACATTTTAGAAAAACCTCTCCATTGATGACTGTGTGAAAAACGGGTGTTAAAGATTTAGAATGAAAGTAGTGAGACAAGGATGCAATTAATCAGGCAGTGGATGGTGGTGAAATAAATGTGGATGGTGAGACACGCAGACTCAGGCTACCTCCTGGGCACAGGGTAAGTTAAGACATGCTGACGGCCTGACTCTGGGCACTGACTAACAGGAGGAAATCAGTTACTGCTGGGGTATTACTTCAAAGCTTGAGGTTTGAGAGGCACCATTGTGGGAATTCTACATGGGATGTATTGAGTTTGAAATGCTTATTCAGTACCAAACTGGAATTTTTAACTGGGTATACCCCAATACTGTGGCGTTGGAGAAGATTCTTGAGAGNGAGACAGCCATTGTGGGAATTCTACATGGGATGTGTTGAGTTTGAAATGCTTATTCAGTACCAAACTGGAATTTTTAACTGGGTATACCCCAATACTGTGGCGTTGGAGAAGATTCTTGAGAGTTCCTTGAACTGCAAGGAGATCAAACCAGTCCATTCTAAAGGAAATTGGTCCTGAATATTCATTGGAAGGACTGCTGCTGAAGCTGAAGCTCCAATATTTTAGCCACCTGATGAAAGAAGTGACTCATTGGAAAATACCCTGTTGCTGGGAAAGATTGAAGGCAGGAGGAGAAGGGGACGACAGGGGATGAGATGGATGGATGATATCACTGCCTTGATGGACATGAGTTTGAGCAGGCTTTGGGTGTTGGTGATGGACAGAAAAGCCTGGCGTGCTGCAGTCCATAGGGTCACAAAGATTCACACATGACTGAGCAACTGAACTGGCTGATAGATACCTCAATACAAAATAAAAAGTTTGAAGTTTGGGGAAAAAAAAAAAACCAACTGCAAACATCAAGGGCACAAGCTGATATACAGGTCTGGGATGTACAGAGACATGTCAGGACTTGGGGATATATTGGAGAGTCACAACTTATAGGTGTATTTAAGCCATGAAACAGTTGAGATCACAGACAGAGCAAGTGGATGGCCAAGATAAATGTGTCCGAGAGCCAGGGCAGCAACATTTTAAAGACAAAAGGAAAAGACAAACAAGGGGAANGGACTTGGGGATATATTGGAGAGTCACAACTTATAGGTGTATTTAAGCCATGAAACAGTTGAGATCACAGACAGAGCAAGTGGATGGCCAAGATAAATGTGTCCGAGAGCCAGGGCAGCAACATTTTAAAGACAAAAGGAAAAGACAAACAAGGGGAAAAAGGAAGTTCATGGCAATATTGTATACAAGGAAAAACCGAATTTTTCTTTGGACAGAATCTCAGGGGGAAAATAGGTTCAAGATGGAAGACACAGTGATGTGCGTCAAATACTGAAAAGCATCTGGGTGAGCTGTAAACAGAGAAGCAAGCACTGGATTCGTGAAGACACAAGGTGAGGCCAGAGCCTGGCCAGCGAGGGTCAGGGAGTATACGGAGCTAGACGAAGACATTATTTTGACCTGATTTAGGAATCAAGACCAGTGTCTAAAATCCCTCGAGAATGTGGCCCACACCGACTAGGTGATCACTTGTGCCGTGTACATGGGCATTCACTTCCCTGGTGCTGTTGGTGAAACCAGCTGAGCCCAAACTGTTGTGTCTTCCAGTAACCTGTCAATTCAGTGTATTGACCTCTCAAATGGGCTTCCCCGGTGGCTCAGTAGTAAAGAATCAGCCTGCAATGCAGAAGCCACAGGAGATACAGTTTCGATCCCTGGGTTGCAAAGATTCCTTGGAGGAGGAAATGGCAACCTACTCCAGTATTCTTGCCTAGATAATCCCACGGACAGAAGAGCCGGTGGGCGCATAGTCCGTGGGGTCACGAAGAGTTGGACATGACTGAAGTGACTTAGCACCTCTCAAATACATCTCCACTGAGGAACCTCAAAACTTCTTTGCATCCTTTGGGAAAGAACTCATCACTAACACTGGGTCACCAGGACACAAACTGAAAACCACAGAGAGAAGTGACTGGGCCAACGGAGGTATTTCCCTCAGGTCAGAAAATTTCCATTTCTGATTTCCCTGCAGACATCTCATCCCTAGACAGTCTTTTGTACAACAGAACGAATCCGATCTTCAGGTGCCACGCTCTGCTTTCTGTCACACATAGCCAATGCCTCGGCAACAGACTGTCTTGATTCATGGCCACATGGAATGTGACAGCTCTGCCGTGTGGCCTTTTCTCCCGAGATGGTGGTGGCATTTCTCTAGGTTCCCGGGAGAGAACTAGGATCGTACGCATGCCCTAGAAGCCAGAAACTGGGAGCGTGTGGTCAGTTACCCAAAGGATGAATCAGGAGCATCTCATCACTTCTTTTCAGCAGATTATCCAGGTGGGGTATTTAGGCAGAGCTGGAAAAATTCCTCTCCCATGATGAAACAGAGATTTCTCCCTGTGCTGACTTCCATTTGGCACCAGGTCCAAGAAAGTCAGCTTAGTGTATCGCTCCCTGGCGTCGAGTTACTCTCCTGGAAACCTGTGGTCACATACTCCTGGAACCGTGACTGGTATGGGAGTCACTGTCTGCCATGGTCTTCCCTCGTGTTTTTCTTGCCTGTANGCTGGAAAAATTCCTCTCCCATGATGAAACAGAGATTTCTCCCTGTGCTGGCTTCCATTTGGCACCAGGTCCAAGAAAGTCAGCTTAGTGTATTGCTCCTTGGCGTCGAGTTACTCTCCTGGAAACCTGTGGTCACATACTCCTGGAATCGTGACTGGTATGGGAGTCACTGTCTGCCATGGTCTTCCCTCGTGTTTTTCTTGCCTGTCTCCACCCCATCCTTGGCCAGAAGTGGTCATTTATCCACTTCTAACCCAGTGTTCTTGCCTGGAGAATCCNAACCTGTGGTCACATACTCCTGGAATCGTGACTGGTATGGGAGTCACTGTCTGCCATGGTCTTCCCTCGTGTTTTTCTTGCCTGTCTCCACCCCATCCTTGGCCAGAAGTGGTCATTTATCCACTTCTAACCCAGTGTTCTTGCCTGGAGAATCCCAGGGATGGGAGAGCCTGGGGGGCTGCTGTCTGTGGGGTCGCACAGAGTCAGACACGACTGCAGTGACTTAGCAGTAGCAGTAACATAGAGCTTAACCAGCATGCCTGCAACAGTCAGGGCCTCTTAAGAAGCCCTGACCCCATGCTGAGGAGAGATCCAGGGATTCAGCAGTTACGGAGTTTCAATGTGTGCTTGTTCTTGTCTGACTCTTCATGACCCCATGGACTGTAGCCCCCCAGACTCCTCTGTCCATGGGATTTCCCAGACAAGAATACTGATCACTTGCCATTTCCTGCTTCAGGGTATCTTCCCAATGCAGAGATCGAACCTGAGTTTCCTGCGGCTCCTGTCCTATTAGGTGGATTCACTACCACTGAGACACCTGGAAAGCCCCACAGAGTCACAGTGCTGCCTAGAAAGTCGCTTACTGTTGGAGCCGTTCTCACAATTACCTGTAAATTGGTGAAGTTATGACCACTCTAATATAGCTTTAGGAAATTCAAAGGAAGTCATTTAATATCAAATATAGATTTGAGTATCACATGTATCAACTGCCAGCACTTTCCACACATAAGGGCAAGTTTAACCACAAACCCGGGGCCACTGAATCAGGCAGAATGAAAGGAATATTTTGAGGACAAATAAAGATGTATACGACTGCATCCCTTCCCCGAATTTCCATCCAGAACACGGAGTCCATGTCTCACAGCCCCTCACGCTCATCACAAAAGGCTCGGTCAGCTGTGAGTCACCAGCCCTGGGAACTGGTTTCCACTCTGTTTATGTAACAAGTCTTCACGTGGCTCAGTGCAATTTTCAGTGTGACAGCTGCTCTGGGGGTGACACGGAGTGTGGTCTGTCCATGGCATTATGTGTTATTGCCTTTTCTTCTTGTCTTAGACAACTGCAGATTGACTAGATGGAGAATTTGCTGTTTTCTAACCTTTTGCTGCATTCTCCAGGGAGGCTCATGTTATGAGTAAAGAATAGGTCAGAATAAATGTGCATTTCAGTCAACACTGCTGGTCACCTCCACACAAAGCAGTTTAAAGGCTGGCAAGGCATTCACACCTCTTTCTAGGGGACTCCATCTACAGCACTGATGATGGAAGCTATTGCTTATCACAGCAATTGTTTCCCCTTGCCTGAGTCCATTTGTCTATAACACCACAGACTAGCGGGCTTGCAAATATCAGAAATTTTTCTCACACTTATGGAGGCCAAGTTCAAATTCAATCACCAGCCTGGTCAGATGTGGTGACGACTGTCTTCCCACTTCACAGCCAAGCCTCCCCACTGGGTCCTCACAGAGGCAAGGGACCACCAAGGGGTCTTTTTGTAAGAACACTCATCCCGTTCATGTAGGCTCCAACCTCAGGACCTCATGTGCTCCCAGGCACCCCACCTCTGACACCAGCATCTTCGAGGGCTAGGATATTAATGTTTGGATTTGGGGGGACGCAAACATTCCGACCTCAGCACCTTGGATACAAGAAATGAGTGGTCTCCCCATGCAGGGTGAGTGGCTGAAGTGCCTGTCAGCCTGCATATCCCACAAAGAAACAAACTATGCAACTTCCTTCACATTGCAAAATGCCCTGAGCGGGTAACTGGGCCTTTTATTTTTGAGCACGGGATTGGAGGGTGGACAACTACATGATTTAGTTAAATTGTCATAGATGCTTACACACATG